>VXBD01001317.1:55521-188555 GCA_013399975.1 Indicator maculatus | reverse complement strand
TCTCTTCTCCAGACTGAATAGCCCCAACCCTATCAGTCACATCAACCCTGTGGGGTCAGCCACCAGCAAGCTGTGACTTGACATCTCCTGGAAACCACTGCAGGCAGCCATGTGGGCCTGCAAGAGAGCTGGGGAGGGACTTCTCACAAGGGCCTGGAGTGGTGGGACAAGGGACAATGGATTGAAGCTTGAGGAGGGGAGACTGAGACTGGAGATGAGGAAGAAATTCTTGGCAGTGAGAGAGGAGAGACACTGGAACAGGTTGCCCAGGGAGGCTGTGGATGACTGCTCCCTGGAGGTGGTCAAGGATGGATGAAGAATTGAGCAAGCTGGGCTGGTGGGAGGTGTCCCTGCCCATGGCAGGGGGTTGGAGCTGGATGATCTTGAAGGTCCCTTCCAACCCAAGCCATTCTGTGAATCCATGTCACACACCAGTATGTGGACTGTATCTGGCTAGCCCAGAAAATAAATTGAAGGCCAACTTCAAGCAGCAGGACATGGATGAGCTCCAGCTTGGCCCATGCTTGAGCCCCACCAGCTCTTGGCTCTCCCTCATTAACTGAGCCCAAAGCTGTGTTTGACTCCTGCCCCTTTGAGAAGAGCATCCTAGCTTGCCTTGGAAGGTGTTGGAGATGAACCCTGTGGTCTGCTCCTGTAGTTACTGACTGTTGGAAACCTGATTAAGCTCTTTATGTCACTAACTTGCAGTTTGCTCCTCTTCTGTGCTTAATTCCCAGGAACTTGGTAGCCTCTCCCCTCCAGATTATTTACACACACTGTGAAATGTTTACCTACCTCTTTCTGCTAAACTGAAAGGCCTATTTTTGCTTGCTGGCATTTTAGTCAGGATTGGTATCGTTTTCTGTGCTGCTTACTACTTCTTTTTTGGCATGTTCTTAAATATTGCAGATCATTAACAATCTGGGTTGTAGAATCACATTTAAAAACAGAGAAATCAGCAAAAATGGGGATGTTGCCTACCACTGCCACATCACTTCTCCCTTTCTGCCTTCCCTTCCAAGACTTTTGACATCAAATACAGACCACTCCAATGAGGAGGGGAAGAGAAGCTTAGTTAATGGCCAAGCAGTTCTGGGGAGGGGATGATAGAATCATAAAATTGTTTTGGTTGGTTTGGTTGACTCCAACCATCAACCCAACACCAACATGGCCATCAAACTATGGCCCAAAATGCCAAGGCCACAGGTTTCTTGAACACCTCCAGGGATGGGGACTCCACCACCTCCCTGGGCAGCCTGTGCCAATTCCTGACCACTCTTGCAGCAAAGAAACTGTTCCTGATCTCCAACCCAAACCTCCCCTGGCACAATTTCAGGCTGTTGCCCCTTGTCCTATCACTTGTTACTTTGGAGAAGAGCCCAATCCCCACCTCACTGCAGCCTCCTTTCAGGGAGCTGTGGAGAGCAATGTGGCCTCCCTTTAGTCTCCTCTTCAAGCTGAGCAACCCCAGTTCTCTTAGCTGTCCCTCACCAGCCCTGTTCTCCAGACCCTTCCCCAGCTTCATTGCTCTTCTCTGGACACTCTCCAGCCCCTCAATGTCCTTCTCAGAGTGAGAGCTCCAACACTGAACCCAGGATTTGAGATGTGGCTTCACCTGTGCAGAGTACATGGGAACAATCACATCCCTAGCCCTGCTGGCCACACTATTCCTGATCCAAAGCAGGATGCCATTGGCCTTCTTGGCCACCTGAGCAGAGTGCTGGCTGCCCTGCAGTCACAGCTGCTTTGCGGACCAAGAAAAAGCCCAAGCAGCCGCTGGCTTGTCCTGCAGTGAGCAGCTTGGCTTCCTGCCCCAGACTCCCTAATTACAGGCTGGCTTGAACCATCCTGTTGTGAGAAACAACACTCAAACCTCCTAGCAAGCCTTGGGTTTAAGATACATCTGCTCAAGATGCTTCCTCCTGCAAGCAGGGTGACCTGATTTGAGGCAAAGCATTTGGCTGGAGAACCCAAACAGAGATTGCAGTCACCCCGACGAGGACGGAGCCTCCGCTGCACCACACCCTCTGTAACTCACAGAGCTCTTCCACCAGACCACAGCCGCTCCAGAGCCCTGCCAGACCATCCCAGAAGATCCCAAAGAATTCCCCAGAGAGACAAATATTTGCTTACTAATAAATCAGGGCAAGCAAAGCCCCAGCAAACACCTCGCTGCCAAACGAAAGCAAAACTGCTGTCATCTCCCTGCTGCCAGCAAAAATACCCCACGGGACTCGACTAGGCAGGGAGACTGCGGAGAGGAAAGTCCCTCCAGATCCAAGATCGGCTCTCTGGCTTCAACTCAGGACATTTTATTCCAACACTGGAGAGAAATTATTACAGGGATGTTAACTTGCTTGGGTTACCCAGAGAGGCTGCCAGCATCAGCTAATGCAAAACTTCTGTGCTACTTCATGTTTGCAGAAAGACTTTGCCACCCCCAGACTGCTTCTCCTCGCTGGGCTGCTTCAGAGCACAGCCACATTTGGAGAACCTCTCTGCTCACACAAGCACAGGATTCAGCACAAATGCCAACCCTTTACAAGGGCTTCCACTGCAGAGAATTCAGCCCTGGCTTTGCCTTCTCGCTCTCTTTCCCCCCAGCCTCATTTTTTTATTTCAAGTATCACCAATCCCTTGTTTTTCTCTTCAAGCCTTTCCTACGTCCTGGCTGGCTGCAGATCCATCACTGGGGGGGTGAGTGATGGGTATCATTAGTCTTACATAGCTTAAGGAAATGGCAGCTGAAATCTTTCCTGCTGAACACACTTCACAGTTTGAAATCAGCCCATGAGGAGAATCTGCCAGAGCACCTCAATTGCCTCTTTTCTTTGCAAGCTGTAAAAATCAACTTTGTCCCAAAAGCAGGAGGGATGGGGACTTCCCACCACTATTTTCCACAAATAAGACTCCATGCTATGGGCATCCACACAGCAGCAGCAGGGAAGGCTCTAGATTCTGCCCCACCTCAGGGAGACTGTTTCACATAATCCCAGAATGCCAGGTTGGAAAGGACCCCAAGGATCATCTGCGCTAACATTTCTAGGTGATGGTGCAGTTGAAATGAGCTGGCCCAGCACCCTGGCAGGCTGAGTCTTCAAACTGTCCAAAAAAGGGGTCTCCATTGCTTGCCTTGGGAGATGATTCCAATGCTAGGCTGACCCATGTCAACCCCTGCTGCACCCATGCAGCCTCACATGGGAGCAGCAGTGGAATTAGAGCAACACCCCTCATGTTGGGAAGAGCCCTCACATCCTACATGTTCTCCTGCTGCAACACTGAACATCACAGACTCCCAGCATGGTGGAGTGGGAAGGCACCTCTGGAGATCATCCAGGCCAACCCTCCTGCTCCAGCAGGGCACCCACAGCAGCTTGCTGGCAGTGGAAGCTCTCCACACAAGGAGACTCCACAACCTCTCTGGACAGCCTGCTCCAGGCCTCCAGCACCCTCACAACAAACAACTTTCTCCTCCCGTTCAAATGGAACTTCCTGGGTTCCAGTTTGTGCCCCTTGTGCTGTCCCTGGGCACCACTGAGCAGAGTCTGGCCCCAGCCTCTTGTCCCCCACAGCTCCTTTAGCTCTTGCTGAGCATTGCTCAGCTCCCCTCTGGGGCTGCTCTTCTGCAGGCTCTCAGCCCCAGGGCTCTCAGTCTTTGCTCCTCACAGAGCTGCTCCAGGCCCTTCAGCATCTCTGTAGCCTCCTCTGGGCTCCCTCCAGTATTTCCCTACCATTCTTGAATTGGGAAGCCCAGAACTGGACCCTCCAGATGTCCTGTGGCTGGGCACCACTGACAAGAGTCTGGCCCCATCCTCTTGACTTTCACCCTTCAGACAGTAATCAGCACTGAGAAGATCCCCTCTCAGGCTAAAATCTTCATTTAATTGGAAGTAATTTCATACAGAGGAAAGCAAGAACAGACCTCACAGACCTATGGTCCTCTTGTGCCCTTCCAGAGCCAGCACAAAACTCCTGGGAGAGCAAAGGGACACAGGACGCTCACCTGGAGCTGCAAGCTCCTTGTGGGGAATGACAGAGATGTGAGTGTTGGGTTTGGGGGGTTGCAATCCCCCCCAGAATGGAGCAGATGGCCTGTGAGGCGTGGGAGACTCGGGGGCCTGACCTGCTTTCAGCAGGGAGCCTTATTTGAGCTCCTCCTGGATGTGTGTGAGCCTCCTGCGTGGCAGGAGCATCAATCCCACTTCCTCACCCTGCCGGCCAGCCCTGTGTAGGTGTGAGAAACAAGGAAGTCTGCAGACTCCCCAAAAGAGACAGGGGGGAGGGAAATAAAAAAAAAAAATTAAAAAAATGGGTGTAAGATCTTCTTGAGAGACAGAGGAATTAAAGCAAAACCATAGCAACAAGTCCATCCACCTACCCAAACCACCCACCCACCACCAGTTTCATTTGCTGACGCACTTCAAAAACAAGCTGGCTCCTACCCGGCTCTGGAAGGTGAGCAAGCCCTGAGAGCTCATTAAATTCCCTTCTCAGCTCCTCGTGTGTGCCTGCAGCTAGTGAGCAAGTGGGATATAAATAGAAGTTATATAACATGGCTTTGTTGATTCCTGTGCTTACCAAAAAGGAAAAAAAAAAAGGCAGCATGACCTTGTTTTTCTGACTAGCTTGCCTCTGCCTGCTCCTGGAGGACTTCAGTCCTGCCAGGGATCATCTGAAAAGATTAGCTTGGACCTGGATGCCCTAAAGAAGGAGGAGAAGAAATCAATGATTTACATCCCTGCTTCCTTATGGGATCAGGATGACACCAGAACGCCAAGAGGATCACCACAGGAGAGGTTTAGTGATACCCAGCAACCAGCTCCCAAGGCTGGAGGACAAGCAGTGCAGCTGAACCCTGATGGAGAGCCTCTTTACTTTTTTTTCCACTCCATCACACAGACAGGCACCTCAAAACACCCTTACTGTGAAGAAATTCTTGACCGTGAGGGTGAGGAGGCACTGGAACAGGAAGGTTGTGGCTGTCCCCAAGTTGGAGATGTGCAAGGCCAGGCTGGATGAGGCCTTGAGCAACCTGGGCTGGTGGGAAGTTTCCCTGCCCATGGCAGGGGGTTGGGACTGGATGATCTTTAAGGTCCCTTCCAACCCAAACCATCTGTGTTTCTATGAAAACTGAAGCATAAAATCTTCTTTTTGACAAAAAGACTCCAAGCTGCCACGACAGAGGAACACTAATGGCCCAAAGAGACTTCAAAGAGTAGTATGAGATACAGCTCAAGTGGAAACACTTCATGGTATTATTGCAACCTCACCTCATCCACCCTGATCTTGACCTCACCTATGCATCTTATTGCCCCCCAGAAAAAATGAAATTATCTCTGCCATAGAATGGGTTGGGTTGGAAGGGAGGCACAAAGGGAGACAGCCACAGCCTCCCTGGGCAACCTGTTCAGTGTCTCCCCACCCTCACTCTCAAGAATTGTTTCCTCATCTCCAGCCTAATTCTGCCTTCCTCAAGCTTCACTCCCTCTTGTCCTAGCACTACAAACCCCTGCAAACAGTCCCTCCTTGGCCATTCTGAGTCTCCTCACGTGCTATGGATCAACAGACCATCATGACATGGATTTCCTCAGCATCAATTTAATTACTAGTGCAGGCTCAGCACCTTGTTTTGAAGGTAACTGTGGCATGAAGATGGCTCTGGGTTTGCAGCGAGATCAGTGCCCACAGATGGAGGGAATGGGGGATGCTGGTCCTTAGCACAGTTACTCCTTTTAATGTCACCTTCTGAAGGGACATATCCATCATGTGAAGAGTAATACTAACTATGGTGTATTTTAACCTGATAAAACCTTGTTAGATGGGGAAAGACAGAGGTGAGCACCCAACACATGCCAACAGCTTGCTGGGTTTGGATTAGGTTCCTGAACAAGAATCTTTAAAGCAGCAACAAAAGATGCAACATCCTCTGGCAAAAAATGCTGCCTGTCCTAAACAAAGGGAAGACATTTTAAGAGACTTGCTTCATCCACAACCTAAAGTTCTCAAGGTCTCTTGACAACAGCTTAGTGACCCAGAGATCCCCTTGCCTCTGAAGCACTTTCCATCACCTATGGTTGTGTGCTCACAGATCCCTCTGACTGCTGCCAATGTTCTAAGCAGTAAGTCATAGAATCACAGAATGGTTTGGGCTGGAAGGAACCTTAAAGATCATCCAGTTGCAACCCCCCTGCCATGAGCAGGAACATCTCCTACTAGACCAGGTTGCTCAAAGCCTCATCCAACCTGGCTTTAAACACTTTCAGGCTTGGAGCCTCTAAAAGTTTTCTGGGCAACCTGTTCCAGTGCCTCATCAACCTCATGGGGAAGAATTTCTTCCCCATGTCTAATCTAAATGTGGCTTCTTCCAGTCCAAATCCATCACCCCTCATCCTGTTGCTCCATGCTTTTGTCAAAAGTCCCTCTCCAGCTCTCCTGTAGCCCCCTTCAAACCTGCTCTAAGGTCTCACCAGAGCTTTCTTTTCTCCAGGCTAAGTAACTCCAACACTCTCAAGCCAAAGCCACATTTGTTTTTTGCACAGCCACATCTCAAGGGAGCCTCACACACCCAGGGTGAGCTCCCAACCTCAACTCAGCACACCACCAATTCACTCTCACCATGCCATGGTGGAAGCACAAGTCTCCAATCCACCACCACAGAACCCCTGGTGGTATCTTAAGGGCAATGATTTGAAACTGGAGCAGGACAGATTTAGGTTGGACATATGGGGGAAGTTTTTCACAATGAGTGATGTGGTTGAGGCCCTGTCCCTGGAGGCATTCAAGATTAGACTTGATGTGGCCCTGGGCAGCCTGACCTGGTTGGAGGTGTCCCTGCTGATGCAGCAGGGGTTGGACAAGATGACCCTTGTGGGTCCCATTCAACTGGATGCAATCTGTGCATCTTGAGCTGTGGTGGCCCCTGGTCTTTATCACATGCTCAGGATCCGCTCAGGAAAGGCAGATCCTCTGTGCAGAAGCAGAAACTCTGCTCAGATGCCTTCAAGCCAGGAAGAAATCCCACTTCTTCCCTGATCAATAATCACCTTCTCTTTGGGTGCTGCCTCACATCACCTCATCCTTTGTGTCTGCAGCCCACTTGGGGAAGAAGTGTGGACAAAGGGGGAAAGAAGGCACCAAAGTGGTCACTCTTCATCTACCTCAAGGGTACCCCTCAAAGAGCCACCTCACACTGATGCCATCAACCTCCTTTTACCTTCCCTGACTGCAAGCACCACGGTGTGCCTGTGGGGAACTCATCAGGCACCCTGGCTTGGGAGAAGATCCCTAATGAACCCAGCAGGCCAAAGTCTCCATGGAGAGGCAGTTATGTAAGGGACTCGACTTGCCACCAACTTCCACAGACCAAGGAAACCTGAAAGTGCAGAGAGGTGAGGCATAGCAAGAGGCACAGCCAGTCCTTGCTTAGCAGATGAGAGCTGAGCAGTGCAGGATAAGTCCTCAGCAATTTTTTCCACTGTCACTCACTTGCCAAGGTCGCTCTCAGAGCGGAGAACTCCCTGTGCTGCAGTGTGCAGGACTCTGCTCCCACCTCTCCTGAAGATGTGGACTCCTCCTGCAGCCTGCCCAGCAGCACCACCTGCCCCTGCCCAGCAAGCTCTGGCACTGCTCCCCCCAGCCAGCACCCCGGGCACAGGTGCCAGGTGCCAACCAGCAGCAGCCTGGGTGAGGGCATGCTCGCCCCTGGCTTAGGAGGGGAAGCTGGTGGGGCATGCCCCCAGGGCTGCTGGGTGCAGGAGTGCTGATGCGCAACCCTGTCTGCAGGAGGATGCTGAGGTTACATAAAGGACTGAGGGGGTTTATGTAATCCTCAGCTCGCTCAGCTGCAGCCTCCTCAAGTTCAGTTGGTGTCTGGTGTTGACCCTGTGGTTCCACCTTGGCTCCTGCCCCCATCACCAAGGATTGCAACTGCCCACTGACAGCCACAGCTCCTGCTGAGCAGCAGCAATGAGCTCACTGGGCATGGCCACCAGGCTTTCATCACCATCACCAGCACCAAAGCACCTGACACTGCTTCTAAGAAAATTCCTAAGAACTGAACCCAGGCAAGTTTCCATCTAGACAGCTCCACATGGGCAAACACAGAGTCACAGCATGGAGGGGTTGGAAGGGACATCTGGAGATCACCCAGGCCAACCCCCTGCTAAAGCAGGGCACCCACAGCAGCTTGCTCAGAATCACAATGGGAGGTTGGAAGCTCTCCACACAAGGAGACTCCACAACCTTTCTGGGCAGCCTGCTCCAGGCCTCCAGCACCCTCACACCAAACAACTTTTTCCTCCTGTCCAAATGGAACCTTCTGGGTTCCAGTTTGGCTTTCCAGATGTTTCTCCTCATGCCCAGATAGGAAAGCTCTCTGTTCTTCTCCCAGAACAGTCAATTTATCACACCCATGTTCACCCCACAGCAAAACACAGCAGTGTGGAACCCAGCACCAGCTCACCCTCCTCCACAGCACCATAGAATGGTTTGAGTTGGAAATGAACTCAAAGCTCATCCAGTTCCAACCCCCTGCCATGGGCAGGGACACCTCCCACCAGCCCAGCTTGCTCAAGGCCTCATCCAGCCTCGCACCCCTCCAGGGAGGGGACATCCACAGTCTCCCTAGGCAACCTGTGTGTCCCCACCCTCACTCTCAAGAATTTGTTCCTCATCTCCAGTCTCAATTTCCCTTTCCCAGCTCAAATCCACTGCCCCTTGTCCTGTCACTCCAAGCCCTTGGCAAAAGTCTCTCCCCATCTTTCCTGATAGATTTCCTAAGCCAAACTGGGAGGATTTTCCCTTGCTCTGCTTCTCCCCTACACACAACACAATCAGAATCCCTCCTGCCAATTACCATCAGGAACATTTCTAGATTTGCTTTTCTGCTCCAGTTGGCAACCACCTACTTTGCCTAGGCTGAGTGTTGGCCCTGCACACATCTCCTGGAACAGCAACCCCTGTTTCAGTCATCTCTCCCCAGACACCACAGGGATCTGCCCTTCCAGTGAGGATGCTGGGAGGTACCTGGCAACTCCCTTTTTTAACCATGATACAGCCATCACCTGCAAGCTCCTGGGTGCCAGTCCAAGCCTCCTGCTTCACTTGGAGCCCAAATCATTTCCCCTGTGAAAACCTGGTCAAGGAGGTGTGACGTTTTTCTTCTGGCTTTCCTGCCAAAAAGCTTTGTTACATAACCTGTCCCTATCCCTCCAGCTGCCTTGTCAAAAAGTTCTGTAGAGAGAAGGAATTAAGGCAACCAAGCTGGGGAGGGGGTCTGGAGAACAGGGCTGGGGAAGAGCAGCTGAGGGACCTGAGGGTGTTTAGTGTGGAGAAGAGGAGGCTGAGGGGAGACCTCATTGCTCTCTACAGCTCCCTGAAAGGAGGCTGCCGTGAGGTGAGGCTTGGGCTCTGCTCCATAGTGTGAGACGGTCTGAAATTGTGCCAGGGGAGAGTTAGGTTGGAAATTCAGAACAATTTCTTTGCTGCAAGAGTGGTCAGGGATTGGAACAGGCTGCCCAGGGAGGTGCTGGAGTCCCCCTCCCTGGAGGTGTGCAAGAAACCTGTGGCCATGGCACCATGGCATCAAACCTGGGGCCATGGTTGGATGGCCATGGTGGGGTTGGGTTGCTGGTTGGACTCAATCCTGGAGGTCTTTTCCAACCCAAACAATTCTATGGTTCTATGAATCTGGTAAAGTTGAGGAAAAGTTCTCTGCACTGAAACTTCCTTTCTGCTACCAGGCCCCTGGATTGCTCCAGCACAGAACATCTACATTATAGCTCCTCCACAAGATACAGTCAGTGGAGTCTCCTCAGCACACTACACTCATGAATATGAGCTCCTGGGTGTGTCCAAGCCCTCTGAGCTCCCAGCAGGCATCCCAAGTCATTTGGTTCTAAAACATTCTGTACTCAGAGCAGCCAACACCAGAGCCCCCTCCCAGCCCTTCACTGCCGCATCAGCAGGTCGACACACCGAGTCACTGCTGGCTACCCAGAGGATTCCCTGAAGGGAAAGACAACCACCAAGCACTTCTTCCTGAGTGGGAAAGGATGGGGAATGCTCTGGTTTGTGGCAATAACATCTAGAATGGCAAGAGTGGAGAACAGAACTGGCAGGGATGGATGGCGTGGATGGGAAAGCATCACCCCAGCAGCCAGAAGCATCCTGTGCCAACAGCTCAGTCCTCACCACACTCCTCCCTCTCTTTTTGGTGAAACAGCTCCCTTCTGGATGAAAGAGATGTCTTTGGAGATGGATCTCAGATTGATTTCCCTGTTTGTTCTGGCCAGCTGAGCTAAAGAATCCTCTCCTAGCACCGCCTGGCACCCAGCAGGCAGTGCCTCTCCTCAGGCCATTAGCACAAGCAAAGGATCTCTCCACATCAGGCTGCAGCAGAATTTGTTTTCCCTTCCAGCCTGACAGTCTGAGGTTACCTGAGGCTCCCTGAGAGCTGGGAAGATGAAAGCTCAGCATCCTTCATGTTGGAGATGAGCAGGAAACAAAGTAGTGACTCTCCCCAAGGAATGCTAATCCTGTCCTTGCTGTTTAAGGTGAGATGGGATTGTCAACACTCAACTCCCACTTGGTCTTTTGCAAAGAAGTTTCACTCCAGAGCATATCCACAGGGTAAGAAAAGGGGACACACTCACACACACACACTGACTGCAGAGAGAGGGAAGGAGCCCCAAAATGTTCCCTCTCCTCTCAAAGGAACACAAGAGGTGCTGCTGCAGATCTAGTGCATTGTTTAGCACAGAATTCCAGGTTGGAAGGGACCCCAAGGATCATGTGGTCCAACTTTGCATTTATCCATAATGATCAACTACTCAGGATTCACCCTCACACTAGACAGATCTCACCATGTCTAGTGGAGATAGATAGATAGATAGAAGGTTAATGATCTTAGAGGTCTTTCCCAACCCTAATGATTCTATGCACTGCTGCCCAGGAGTCATAGAGGTGCTCTTCTGCACACCTCTGCTCAGGTTTGAGCCAGGCCTTTCCTGTGGGACACAATCTGTTTGCACTGCCAGGCTGCTTTTCTATCACTTCAACCATCCCGGGAACAGTGGGTCACATCTAGAAGATTCTCTGAATTCTCATTGCCAAATCTCTTCTGAAAATGCTAAGGTGTTTGGAGTACTTTAATGTTCCTTAGCAGCCTAGTTGAGAGGTGTCCCTGCCCATAGCAGGGAGGTTGGAGCAGATGATCTCTAAGGTCCCTTCCAACCTGAGCTATTGTAGGAGTCTAGGCTGCAGTATCATATCCTAAGCCTAAATCTGTAGCTATCCCCCTACATTTGAGTCTATCACTTCTCCAAGTGACAGGAACAACCTACAAGCCCAACCTTCTCCAACAAGTCACCAATTTCTGTGTTCAGACACCAAACACTTCAATGGGCACAGGAAAGGGACAACACTCTCCAGAACAGCTACACACAAGGGCCACTGCTCAAGACAGAACCAGGCTGTCTGCAAACAGAACACATGCAAAGCCAAAAGAACAAGAGATCAGATGCTCAAGAATCTTTTTTTCGTGCTTGGTTTGCCCTAACAAGGTTTTACTTTCAGTAAACTTTACTTTCAGGACAACAGCAGAGGTCTGGAGTTAATTGCTGGTTTGAATTCCAGCCTGAAATGCAATTCCAGTCCCTGGGCATGTTGCAGTTGCTTAACCTTGCTCACAGGAGCAGTCCCATAACTCATGCCACGAAACTGTTTTGTTATACATTCCTCTATCCTGCCCTGGGAAGCAGCTCAATTACCCAGTGCCCAGCAAACGTTTCATGAGCTCACTTTCGCATAGCAGACACTGATATTTTCCTTAATTACAGGTTAGAAGACCATTAAGTCATTTCCCCTCCCACTTCCTCAACCTCCTCAAGTTTCCTGGATTTCACAAAAACATTTCCCTTCCTGGCATGTTCTTAGTTAGAAGCTTGAAGTTTTCCACTTCCCTACCTGTATTGTGGTATTGCCACCTTCCAGAAGGGCAATGGCTAGCAGGATGCTCTCATGGAAGACTCTGTCACTGGCGGCATTCATGATGAGATCTATGACCAGGTTGGATGCCCCTTCTTTATCCAGGTGACACTGGACATCTGCCAAACTCATCTCACCTCGGCTCACCGAACTTGATCCGGAGCTGCCTCCTGCAAAGGTGATGATGAGAAACAGGCTGAGATTCCAACCTTACCACCCTCTGGTGAGGGCTCCTCTCTTCTGGTTTAAATTGTTAACCTAGCCTGGATGATGTGCAAATGTTCAGTAACAGTGAGGAACTCAACTTCCTTGCATCTCCACGGAAGAGTTTATAGCTTCGAGCACATCTTGGGCATGTTGTAAGGTGGGCACTCAATGTGGCTTTAAGACGTGGAAACCTGCAGGAGGTGGTGTCCTGGGGGAGGACAGCTTGAGCTGGCAGTGGGCAATGAATGGCCACTGCCACTGCTGCCTTCATTAGCAGCTGAAAGTGGAAAGAAGGCTGGGGTATGGCAGTCTCCCCATCACTTGAGATTTCAAGGTGCAGTGGGGCAGGATGTTAGATGACCTCAGGGAGGCTCCTTTGCCATGAAAGGCTGGGCCAGACGGATCTTTGGGGAGGTCTCTTGAACCTGGAGTGCTGTGTGATTGGAAGAGGATTCTGGAAACAGCAAGGACTCAGGGACACAAAAAGAGGCAGAGGTTCTGCAGGACCAGAGAGGGGATAGAGAAGAGACAAGTTCCAGAGGATGGCAAAGCCAAGGCTATGCTTTGTGAAAGCAAGAGACTGGTGGACACCATGGAGGAACAGACCAAGCAAAAGAAGCAACCAAGGGTTTGTGGAAGAGGCAAGAAGAACTGAAGCAGAATGCTCTAGAAAGCAGAAGGAATATGGCAGCAGGCAGCACAGCACAAGGACTAACAAAAGAGACATCAGCTTGGCAAAAGAGAGAAGGAAACTGGGGGCTTGAGGGAGGTTTTGATTTCTAATCAGGTCTGCTTTCAACAGGCTCACCACACACTAGCTTTGCTTTGAAGACACAGAACCCAACTGAACTGGGTTTTGACAAAAGGTGCTGGACATAATTGCTTTAGGAAAGGTCTCAAATTCAATAAACTGCACTCAGACTCCAAATTTTTGCTCATTCTACTCCCCCACCTCTCTGGAACACAACAAAATTTCAGATATGGCTTGCTTCAGATATAGTTAATAACCTGACATCCTTTTTTCCTATTTCTTATTGCAAATACTGAAGTCAATCAAGTTTTCAAAACAATGTCCACTGAAAGCAGAGTCACTCAACTCCAGCCAACTCAGGACAGCCTCTGGTAAGAACAAACAGCTCTGCCTGCTTGGTTTTAAAGCACTCAGAAGAGCACTGCTCTCATCCACACAAGGAAAAAGCAGTTGACTAAAAGGTTTAGAACCAGGACAGCAAAACTGCTCTCAGCCTAAAGTGGAGTCCCTCAAGGAGAGCTGAAAACACCCTGGGAGTTTCTACAGCCAAGAGCAACATGCAAGCAGGACTTGTCCTCATCCAGTGGAAGGTGTTTCAGAAGACAGAACAGTGGGATGGGGTGGTGGGAAAAGCCCCGTAAGAGACCAGGTTGTCAGACAGACAGCATCTGGCAGGGCAGGTGACACAAAGCATGGATGAGCAGAGGCACGTCCTACCTCCTGCCCCAGCTTTGCTGGCTCCTCCAGCAGCCAAGGGGCCATTGCCGAAGGTGGTGAGGCTCTCCCTCCGTCCCGCCGGGCGAACGTTGCCGTAATAACGGTTGACCAAGACTTGCCTGAGTGCCTCACCCTTGGTTCAAAGAGGAGAATGAAATCAGGATGTGAGCTTCAGCAAGAAACAAATCACTAATGCTGAGTAGCAAGGGGGTTGCTGTTACCTGTCTGCTTGGAATGAGGGAGAGGGAAGCGAAACCCTGGAAACGTGGAGAATCCCCCCACTAATGTCTGCTTGGGCAGAATGGGACACTGAGGAGGGTCCTCACAGGGCTCAAATAAGATTATGGGTCTCAGGAATAGCTACAGTTCAGATTGTGTGTAAATATAGACAGCTTCTAGTCTCAAAGAGGCTATTTTTTTTTTAATTAATGCCTACTTAGGCCTAAAATGTAAAAAGTGCTATAAAGAAGAGGGGAGACTGAGGAAAAATTCTTGAGAGTGAGGGTGGGGAGACACTAGCACAGGTTGCTCAGGGAGGTTGTGGATGTCCCCTCCCTGGAGATGCTAGATGAGGCCTTGAGCAACCTGGGCTGGTGGGAGGTGTCCCTGCCCACAGCAGGAGGTTGGAACTGGATTCCAACCCAACCCATTCTGTGAATGCACAAAAGCTGCATCTGCACAGCACCAACACAGAACGAGGAAGAGGACTGAAGACAAAGCACCATTAGGAACAGCGTGGGGGGGGAGCAATCCACCTTCCCAGCCCTGCCCTATTCTGCCTGCTCAGTGTTGCAGGCTCTGCTCCTTCCTCCCCTGCACCAGCAGCCGCCGCACGAGCAGAAACCTGAGCACTCCCCGCTGCAGCTCTGTGTTCCCAGCAGCGCTGCTGGCAGCTGCCCGCTCACGCCAGCAGTCAGCATCCCAGCACATGAGCCTGCAGACACCGCAGGACACAGGTCCTCAGATAACCCCCAGACAGCCGGGGAGGGGGGAGCGCCCAGCACGGCCCCGCCGCGCACGTGCTGCTGCCGCCGCCGCCTCCCAGCCTGCATGGGAACGGCTCCCACCTCAGGCCTTACAGGAATTCTCATCACCCAGGCACACACACTCCACTGGTGGATTAACACCTTTGTTGTCCTTGTTAATAAGTTTTTTCGGGGAAAAAACCCATACATAACTGGTAGTGATTTGAAATGGGAGATACTAATGGCAGTGTGCTGGGACGAGACCAGTAGCACCTGGAAGCAGTGGGGGGCAGAAAGGGGTCAAAACCAAAAACCCCAAAATAATAGTAATGATGAAGATAAAAGAAATCTATCTACCCAGGAATAATGTCATATTAAAAATCAGAATCACCCAAAGTAATCTTGTTGGTCTCCACTGGCAACCCAAGTTGCTCTCCGCTCAAGAAACAAGAGCCTGACACTGATTCCCAGCTGTATTTCAAACTGAATTACTCTGCCTATGGCATCCAAATGTCACTATCTAGGAGGTTTCCTGTATGAGCTGTCATGCAAGGGAAGCCTGAACCTTTTAAACTTTCACCAAAGGTCTTTAAGACACAAATAAAGGAAATGTAGTAACAGAGAAGTGCATTAATTGCCTCATACAAGACTCCAGCACCACCATGGCCACACTGTTTTTGATAGGAAGCTGGCATGAGAGGGAGCTCAGAGAAATCCTTGTATCCCGCTGTGCTAGAAGGACAAAAGCTTGCCTGGAAATGAAGAGTTCTTTACCAGATTTCAGAGCGGAGAAGCCCAACAGCTGCCTGCAGCTGGTCAGGGATCACAGGGCTGGTGTTAACATCAGGGCTCCGACCAATGCTTCCTGTCAGATCTGAGTGAATGAAAACCTGTTCCTATAGGTTGTTGGTGTGGAAGCTGCAGCACAGGTGCTGCATTCTATGGAGTCAGAGGGAGAAAGGGGCACACAGGAAGGAGATGAGATGTAAAATAAAGAAAGCTTTCCAAGCAGCTGCTTCCTAAGGTCCCCAAAAACAGGGAAAAGAAGGCAAGGCAAGCTGCTTTGGAAGCAGCAGCTGATGAGCACTTCCCCAAGGGGCATACGCTTCCCATCACCGCCTGGACCAAGTGCTGAACACGTAGGAGAGGCAGGAGACTCAACTCAAGAGCTTAGCAAATTCTTCTCCCAGAGGAGCTGCTCTGAGTGGCAGTGACACCAGTGTTTAGTACACGATGTAGTGGTGATTCAGCCACCGTGCTGCTCTCAGTCTGGCAGCTAAGGAGGGCTGCATGACAGAACAAGGCCAAGCCAGACAAAAAAAAACCAACCCCTTCTACATCTTCCTTCTACAGGTGATTAGCAAGGCAGCTTGATAGCCATGAGCCCCAGGCCAAAAAAGCAAGTTATAATGGAGTTCTCACATCACCTCTTGCCTCTCTCACACTACCGAGAGGGAAGAAATGTTCTACACTGAGGGTGGTGAGAGCCTGGCCCAGGCTGTCCAGAGAGGTTGGAGATGTCCCATCCCTGGAATCATTACATGGCAGGGTGTCTGGGGCACTGAGTCACCTGATTTAGTTGGGGATGTCCCTGCTGACTGCAGGGGAGTTTGGTCTGAATGACCTTTAAAGGTCCTTTCCCACCCAAACCAGTCTGTGGTTCTGTTCTGTGCTTCTCTCCTACTAACCTACTGGCAGCTGTCACACAGACTGGCTTTTAAACCCAGTGCTGTTCAGCATTTCTACAGGGCCAACAACACACATCCAACAGCAGGAACTGCTGAACTCCACCTCCTCCTCAATTCAGAAGGATACCTACAGCTCCTGGAGGTGTCCCTGAACTTTGCTTCTGGTCTACTGTGGAGCTGAAGGCACCTTGTATTGCATGGTGAAAATCATTAGGGTGAGTGGAGAGGACTGGGAGCTGCTGCTCTGAGGACAGACCTCTAGCTGCCTACAGGAACTGTGTATCCAGAAGAGGACTAGCAACTAGAAAACAGCAGTGGGATGACAATGTTGAACATTTGCTGTTTCTAGCCTGGGACAGTTCTGATCCATGGCTCTGGAACTTGGGCAATCCACCTTCACCAGCACTTCCAGTTCTAACTAGGAAGGAAAACTTAGTTTCCTACAAACTGATTTGCTGTGTTAGCTAAGGAGTAAGAGGAGGAAAGTAGAGGGGAGAAGGAAAAAAAATAAAAAAGTGGTATTTAAGCAATGTTATAATTAATTCAGCTGCAATGCTTGGCTCCAGACCAGTTCTTTAACCATCCTGTTGCTGTTGTACACCACTTTGATGGGTACAGTATGCAAACAAATATCAGATGTTTGGCAGCAAGAAGAAGAATCAAATATGCTACAGAGGGGGGAAAAAATACCCAAAAAACCCAACAGCATTTGGGTTCATCTGCACCCACCAGCAAGGTAAACTAAGAGGAGCAGAGAAAATTGTTCTGCACTTCCCAGTCGAGCAGATGCAACACAAGCCCTGCTCAAGGGGCATCACAACCCTGTTAAAAGCTCTGAACCAGAGAATCTTTGGTAATGTGCAAGAGTGAAGCAGTTCTAAGCTGCTGCTTTTCTGCTCCCAGCTACAAGAGCAGGAGAAGCAGAGAAATGCATCATCAGTGTTGATGTTGCAGCTTGGCTCTTTCTAAAGGAGGTGAGCCCAAAGCAGCTGAATTCCACAAGCACTCCTTAACTTCCCTTCATAACTGTGTGATCACCACCAAAAGGGAATGCTTTGAAGGGGTCACCAGACTAAACCAGGATTTGAGGTTTACTTGGGAGCAGCCAAGCTCTTGCTCCTTTCACTGAATCCAAGAGGAGGTGCTCCAGCACCCCGTTTTGGAAAAGTGGTGATCATTTCAGATGTTCCAAGAGACCAACAGCAAAGAGTTGCCCACAGAAGTTGCTGACATGACTTCACTGTGTAAAAGGGAAAGGTATAGGATTAGTTTTGAACATGCTTGACTGCTGTACATACCCTTCTATGATCCTCCAGTTGCCTCTGGGGTAGACTTTGATCAAGCTCCTGCTGCACGTGCAGAGATTTCATTGTAAGGCAGAACAACACTACAGAGACACTAACATCTTTGCACTGATGGACAATATTAAGGGAGATCACAGCTGGAAGGCATGGGGGAAGATGAGGAAGACCAACTGACAAGCTCTCTGAACAGAACATCTGCCCTCCATGAGCTCTGGCAGCACTGCACCAGCCTGCTGGGCAGACCCCCTGGCATGCACCTGTGCCCACACACTCTCATGGGATTCAGGGAAGGCAAATCTGTCTAAGGGGAGCTACCAGGAAGGCACAAGAGCTGAGAACTCCGACCATGCATGCCCATGCTGACATGTACACAGACACACACAGACACCCCAGCCACTCCTGCTGCAGCTGCAGGTACTTCAAGGGATCTGACTGTGGTCAGCGAAACTCTTTTGAGACTGGAGGGCCTCTGACAAAACCTGGGGGGATTTCCCCTTCCAGTGCCATGGGCTCCACTGATTGACTGGATGGAGTCCCTTGGCACATGCCCATTTCCAAATCAAATCTTGTTTATTTCAGATACCATCTACAGGAAGCAAATTTTCAGGAGTGGATCTTCCACTTTGTACACAGGGGAGCTGCTGCTCTAAAGCCTTCTGAAAACATTTAGGAACATCCACTCCAAACGTCTTAAACCAAGAGCCACCTCCCAAACATCTCAAAGTCATTCTATGACCACTCAGACTGCCAGGTTACATTGAAACACTGCTCCACACACACAACAAACCCCCAACAACTTACAAATACAAGGTCTGAACTACCACAAACTGCGGGGTTTTTTCAATTCATGATTTCAAAACATTTACCATCTTCAGATTTCTATAGCTCAGAACATCAACACTGCCCTAGATTTGTGTGGTTTCAGTTGGGTTTGCACTGATACAGCACCCAGTTGTACCACCTCCCAGGGCCACCTCTGGATGTCTCATTCATCTGAAAACAATTTGAAGGTTCAGAAGTTCTCAGATCTTCATTTTGGCAAAGAATCTGCCTCATGTGAACTAGTGCTGGGCCATCTCATGAAGGAGAAGTGCCTATATACCCAATCCCCTACAGAAAGAGCAACCCTGAGATGTGATGCCCACCCAGTCTTTCTGGTTATCCCATTCAAGGCCAGGTTGGTTGGGACTTTGAGCAGCTTGGTCTGGTGGAAGGTTCCCATGGCAGGGTATTGAGTTTGGATGACCTCTTAGGTCCCTTCCAACCCAAACCAGTCTATGATTTTAACAGGGACATCCAGCTGCTGCAGGCTTGAGCAGCCCTCCGAGGCCTTGAGCAGCTGAGTCTGGTTGAGAGGTGCCCCAGCCTGTGGCAGGGAAGTTGGAATACATGATCTCCAAGGTCCTTTCCAATCTAAGCCATTCTAGGATTCCACTAACTCATCCTGGCACCTCCATTTCCTTACCAAAGTCTGAAGTGAGGTCAGGGAAGCCCCAGCTGTGTATCAGGAGGCAGGCAAGTGAAGTCTCACTTTGCCAATGCAGGGGGATTTGAGAGGAGACTTCCCAAACATTGCCCCTCTCAAAAGCTAAAGGGGAACAGTTGCAAGACCTGCACTAACTTGACCTGGTTCCAACACTTGTCCTTTGGCTTCCTTTGTCCAGGCACATTTCTTTGGGCCTGCTTTCCAGGCTTCTCCCATATTTTCAGCCTGGTGTTGTATTGGATGAAACCACTTTGAGAAATCGCTTTGTGAGTCAGCATCTAGCAGCACACAGGCACAACATATTTCACAAGGGGGAAGGAAGGAAGGGGAAGGGGTGTTGAACCAACAAGACACTCCACTACTCCAAAAAGCCACCAATATTTGCCTGCTGGACAAATATAGGTGGGTGGCACACACCTCTACAGGGCTTTCCGTTTCGGGAGGCTGCGGCAGCTGGTTGAAAGTAAAATGCAGAGAAATTAGTCACCCGCCAGGGACCCTTCACCCCAACAGCAACCCCATGGTCAGCACTTCAGGGAAAGGAGCTAAGCAAAGCACTCTCCACTCCAGCTGAATCATCACCAACTAATTACAGCCATCATTAGTGTTTACACCCTCCCAAGCCCAATCTGACAACGGAGCAGGCATCCTTTGATCATCCCCAAGTAACTTTGCATCAAGGCAGGAGGCACAAGCGATAAAAAGCTGCAGTTCTGCAGGTGCAGAAATGCACTTTGGGGCAGCCTGCTTGGACCAGGAGAGAGAGAGAGGAAGGCAGGGCTGCATGTCACAGCAAGGCAGCAGCCTTACCATGTTAAGTTTACAAAACCAACAAACCAACCCAAACTTCTGGTGGCTTCTCATCCATCAACACATTTTGCTTGAGATAAAAGCCGGAGCAGCAAACATGAGCAATGAAATATGAGGCTGAAAGGTGACAGCTTCTCAGATTGAAAAGAAAGATGAGCAGCTCGGATCTAGTAGAGCTCAGACACACAACAGAGAGCTAAACAGTCAAATGGAGCTGCCTGCTTCGTAGTGGGCAGCAGACACTAAGGAGAACTCTGACAGTACAGCAATACCACAGCAATTGGCCACTCACTGCCCACCTCTGCCCAGAGGGCACACCGACCAGACAGACAAATCAGGCACAGGCTGGGAGAGTGACCATGGGGTTTTAACCTAACACCTGCTGCTGCAGCTTAGGGAGGAGAAGGACTCAAGATCCACAAGTTTGAAATAGGGAGAGCCTCTGCTTCCCAGGAAGGAGCTAGGCGCTTCCCCCACCCCGCTCCATGGCAGGGGCTCCTTGGCCAGGAAGAAGCCTCCCCCATTCCTCTCCTAATGGACTTTCCTCCTGGCTCATTCACACGGCCTTTGGTACGCCGTTTCCTTGCATTGTCACCACTCTTGGAACCCTCACAAGCATGCAAACCATTCCTCTCTTGGTCAAAATTGAGGCAGGATCTAAAGTTAACAGGAAGGACCTCATTTCTTGCAGGAGAACAGGGAGTTCCTGCACAGCCGCCCCACACCTCGCGCACCCATGCTGCCCATAGGCTGGACACGCCGTGATCAAGTCATTAGGGAGTCTGGGCACATTGTTCTGACTGCAGACACTGCCTGCACAACTTGCTTCAGAGCACAGCAGAACATTTCTCCCTTAAGCAGCCAAGAGCAGTCAGGGTTTGTGTTGCCTTGCAGGGGAAATTAAGGTACCTTCCTTCCAGGGGAGGCCGAAGCTGGCAGGACAAATGGACGTGCCTGCCATGAGATAACACACAGGACTTTGGATTCCCAGTGCAAGCTTCCTTGTTCCTTCAGGGAAGCTGGACTAGATGACTTTCAAAGGTCCCTTCCAACCCAAACCATTCTCTGATTCCCAGGCTTATACCATGACCCCAAATTAGATCGCACACGGGTGTACATCCTGGGGCTGAAAGCCAGAACAGATGAAGAATCAGCATGAAATTAGTTTGATCTTTCCATCTTAAATAGGAAAAAAAGGCATATACCAGCTAGCAGATTCCTTTGCCTTCCCACCAGAGCACAGACAGCTTTTATAAACAAATCAGCATGTTAGAACCAGCTCCACAAACTCATCTGCAAGCAAAAGCTACTGCCCTGGGCAATGCTCAGATGGAGCATTTCAAATAAGCAGAGCCTTCAGCAACCTTTCAAGCAGGAATGGAAGCTCCAAACACTCCAATTGTTACTGAATCAAAATGGGTTAAAAAAGCAAAGAATTGCTAAGCTGTAGCTACTGTGCTTCACTTTGCACTATCCCAGAGTGCAGAGGCTGGTGCCACCAGTGCCTGCTCTACCAAGGGGCCCATAGATGTCTGCTCAACTAGAAGGAGGTGGGCAGGGGGTGTGTGGTTTCCAGCTGGTTTGCCACCAAAACCACAAGACACTGGGAAGTGATTTCAAGGTGAAAAGCAGCAGCTGGTCTCTTCTCAGCTGTTTTTCATGGACCTCATTGAAAACATCTCCAAGTCCCTCAGAGGTGTCAACCCTGGGGTGAACCCTCTCATTCCAAGGCAACCTGAGGAAGTGTTAAATAAAAGCAGATTTACTTTTGGATCATATTTAAGAATATATTTTAGGAATTTCTGTTTTAGGAAAAAACTCTTTGCAGTGAGGGTGGGGAAACACTGGAACAGGTGGCTCAGGGAGGTTGTGGATGTCCCCTCCCTGGAGGTGTTAAAGGCCAGGCTGGATGAAGCCTTGAGCTGGTGGGAGGTGTCCCTGCCCATGGCAGAGAATTGCAACTGAATGATCTTTAAGGTTCCTTCCAACCCAAACCACTCTCTGAGTCTATGATCCCCATGTGCTGCAATAGTGAAACATCAGCTGATGCTTTAGAGGAGGATTGAACAGGGTGGGAGAGAACTCAAGCACCATTTTTGCTAGATTTCTTCTGATTCCATGCACCTCAGCTCTCCACCTGGAAGAAAACTGAGGGTTTGAGGGCTGGGAGACTTCTGAGGACTGCAGAATTCTGAGACACTTCAGTAAGAGCAGCCAGGTGAGCATCACAGTGGTTGGACTCGATCTTAGAGGTCATTTCCAGCTGAAACCATACTGTGATTCTCTGATCAGCAGCAAAATTTCTTTTCAACTTGCTGTGCAAACCCCCTCAGCCCTTCCTCTGAACTTTTCATTCCCTCAACACTGCAAACAGACCCCTCATCATTGGCTGTAACAGGAGAATGACAATTTCTGTGCCCTGGTGGTGCCCACAATGCTTCTAGCATCCATTTCCCCAACACTCTGCTTCCCAGAATGGTCTTTATCTGACTCTTTTTCTGACTTTTTATCTGACTTTTGAGGTAGGTGGATGCACCCACCTCAAAAACCACCAAAGCAAGTGACAGCTCAGCTGTGAACTGATGACATCTCAACTTAGGAGGGATGGGAGAGCTTTCAGTCCTTTTCCTTTATGGTTTGGAGGAAGGGCTAAAAGCTTTCCTTTCATTTGCTTTCAAAGCAACCATCACGATGAAAAGTTGTTCATGTCTGCCTTCCACAGAAAATCCCAACCCTGAGCACTGTGCAGAAAAAGTTGGAAACAGTCTAAGAAAATGCAGAAGGATTTCCACTCAGGTTTAAAGCCTCAGGATTGCTTTTCTCAGGGTTCTTTTTAAACTATGTAGCAAACATCCCTAAAAGGGCTTGAAATGCATTGAAAAAGCAGGTGGAGATCCCAGTTCACGTAGATTTGGTCTCCTCCAGATAAGTAGCTTCAGCCAAACAGGATGGAAAACATCCTCTACTGTAATACTACAAATGGGGGAGGAATCATCTTATCAGGAATCATCTTATCAGTGGGTGAGCACTTGCAAAACCCTCATCCTTTTCTTTTCAGCCTCAAAATTTGGAATTTTGACAAAACAATGGACAATCCAAGACAAGGTCCTCCACTTTAGGGCACCTCTGAGTTCCAAGGATTGAGATGTGACCAACCTCAGACTGGCTGAACTTCCATGGACTGATGTCAGCTGCCCACATCGCCTTTCTCCAAATGCCCCTAAAAATCAGGTAGGGAGGTGACCAGCTGATGCCAGGCAACAGTAAGCTGACACCTGTCCTGGGAGGCCTTCAAGATCAACACTGAGGATTCTGAAGGAGCTTAGTCAAGCTAGACTGATCTGGCTCAGCAGGGAAGCAGTGGTGAGAAATGAGATGCCCTGTGCTAAGCAGGAAGTTTGGTTCAATTCCTGAGTGGTCCCTTCTGATCCTGAAATCTGTGATTTTAGGAACTAACCCAACTCCATGTTAATTACTGGGGGTGAGGTGGGGACAGAGGTGGCACAGAAGAGGAAAAGAAGAAGGGAAAAACCCCAACTAGAGAGTCAGTCAGCCAAAGATCACAGAAAGCTTTTGATAGCTTGGTTATGTGCTAAGATACAAAGAACTGGAAGGAAGATCTCAGATGTTTTACTGTGAAACCACTGCCCTCTACCTCAGCTCCTGCATGACCATATCCAGGATCAGCTGGAGCTGCAGCAGGTGTTTAGGAAGAATCCTGGACTTCCACTGGGATTGGTTGTTCAGAAAGTTCTGGAAGTCCCTTTCCAGTTTTGCCTCCCTCCCTTTTCTCAGTTTCTTCTCTGTTCTCCTTGCAATGCATTCAGTGAAGTTCTTCCTTGCAGGACACAGAGCTAAAGCCCCACCTAACCTCACCCATGCCAACAGACCAGAGCACAAACTATGTTGCTGTCCTTTCATGACTCTTCAATACCACCAGAAAACTCCATGTAGGTCACCTGCTTGCCAAGTCTCCTGTTACCTTGGACAAAAAAAAACTGGACAGGAATTTCCTAACCTCTGCAGATGATCTGCAGGTGTTCATCAAACAGAGCTGACTTGCTATGGAGAAGCTTCAGGGCAGAGGGGAATGACTGTGATGCTTCCTCCCTGGAGGTGTTGAAGGCCAAGCTGGATGAGGCCTTGAGCAACCTGGGCTGGTGGGAGGTGTCCCTGCCCATGGGAACTGGATGATCTTTAAGGTCCCTTCCAACCCAACCCATTCTATGAATCTATGAACTGGGAACCAAGAGCACTGAACTGCTTTGACAAACTTCCCATCATTGTCACAGCCCTGCCCTGAAGCTCCTGGCTGGTGTATGGTTAGTGATGGAGGATCTCACACCTCCCCAAACTCAGAGGCAGCAAGAGATGTGGAGCAGCACCTTGCCCTGCCACAGGTCCTGCAAGCTGTGCAGCTCTCCCAGGCCTCACAGAAGACTCCTGGCATCTACAGGGGGACAGAGGCAGCCCCTCAGCTCGCACTGGCATGCGATGGAGCAGCAACCACACCTTCAGCCTCCCTCATCTCCCCACTGCAGCACACACCCAGTGCAGGGACATGGCTGAAAAATTCTTTTTCCCCTCCCTTATCTCAGCCAGTTTGCAGAGACTGTGCACTGCCAGACGATGAGGTGGGAAATCTGGCACAAGGGCTGTCAGTGCCTGCACTGAAAGGTCACAGAGCTCTGCCTACAGGAATGCCTTCCCTCATTTTCCAGAGTTTCCAGTGCAGACAGCATGTTTGACTTGGGCTGGGGCTTTCCTGGAGACTTCAGCCTCTGATAAATCACTGACCTCAAACAGGAGTGCAACCACTTCTTTAAATCCTTAACCTTCCAGCTCCTTCACAAGGACTGAACCCAGTCAGGACTATCTTCCCCACACATTTCACAGTTGGAATTCACTAGGAAGATGACAGAACTAAATTCCACACCCCCCTGCTTACAAAGAACTGTAAGAAATATTCCTGCTTCCCTTTTCCAAAGAGCTCACCCCCGAGTTCTAGTTTGTGCAACAAAAACGGTCCAAAGATTGCAGGATTTCTGAAGAGGAAAGGGAAAAAAAAGCCTAACCAACAAACCAAACATATAAAGGCAGCCCACAAAAATTTATGAGTGCCTGCATTTCCTCTGCTTGAGACATAACAAGTGAAGCACTGTCTAAGTGCAAATACACAAGAGAAATGACTGTGGAGCGAGCTCTTGCTGCAAGGAGAAAAAGAATTTCTTAAGTGCATCTCTCCAGCACTTCAGAGGTTAATAAATTCTCCAGTTCCAATCAGGGGATGCATAAGCCAGCACTTACTTTGCACCTTAGCCATCCTGGGTTTTAGTTCATCACTGATAAAGAGCACTGAGATGGTTATTTCAGCCAATCCCCTTTGAACCTGGATTTTCAGTTCCCTTTTCGCCTACCTGAAACCTCCAGACCGAAGTGAAGAGCTGAAAAAACCCAAACTCAGCCCAAGCCCTAATCTATAGAAAGTAGGTCTGCAGGGAATAATCTGCTGGATTCAGTTCTCTCAGCTGCATGGCTGAACAAAAATGAAATCCTACAATTTTTTCAGTTGGAAGAAACCACCCAGACCACCGAGTCCAACCTTAAACCCAACACCACCATGGCCATTAAACCAGGACCTGAAGCGTCATAGAATGGTTTGGGCTGGAAGGGAGCTCCAGAGCTCATCCAGACCAATTCCCTGGAGTCAGCAAGGACATCTTCCATTAGAACAGCTTGCTCACAGCCTTGTTGAGCTTAACTTTGAGTATCTCCAGGTATGGGGCCTCAAATCCCTCCCTGAGCAACCTGTTGCAGTGTTCCAGCAGCCTCCTGGTGCAAAAATAGTTCCTCACATCCAATCTCAATCTGCTCTGCTCTCATTTCAAACCATTGCCCCTTGCCCTGTCCCTGCAGGCCTTTACAAACAGTCCCTCTGCAGCCTTCTTGCAGCCCCCTTCAGGTATGTCCATACAGTTCTGGAAACCCACCCCAACAACAACAGGAAAAAGAACCCTAAACAAACTCCAAAGTTTTGTTTCATTCCAACTTTAACTTCAAATCCCCAAAGGGTTAAATTAAGAGATGGCAAACTCGAGGTGCTGCTGCATTTGGTAGTTTGGGGGTCTGCTGGCTCCTGCCCCAGTCCTGGGTTGGGGGTTTGGAGGGAAAGCAGCAGAGCAGCTCCCACTTTTCCCCCTGGAAAAGCAAAGGGAAGCTGCCATGGCATGGGTTGGGTGGTCATGGGAAGCGGCAGCAGCTCCCGGCACAGGGTCTGGCACAGCTCTCCCTGCCTGTAAACATCTCCACCGCCTTTATTGGCAATCACCACTGAAGGTCACACAGCAGCAGCAGGCCCAAATTCCAGGAAAAAAAAAAAAGGCAGGGGAAAAAAAAGCTGTTCTTATGTAACTGCTGCCTGAATGTTGGCAGATGCCCAGCTGAGCAGCTCACTGCAATGTGGCTGGGAGAGGGGGGGAGGGAATGGAGATAGAGGAAAAAAAAAAAAAACCACCACACAAACCACCCAACACAAACCCAACCCAAAGTAGGACATCTCCCAGCCCTGTTCAGCATCCTGAGCGTGCCACCTGCAGGTCAGCCCCGACACTTCTCGCCTTGGCAGCCCATAAATATTCATCTGCCTCTCCAGGCTGGCTGTGTTTGACTGCCCGAGGCTTGCACTGCAGGTGGAAACTGGGCCACAGTGTCCCCAGCCACCTCTGGGGATGGAGTGGACAGGAACGTGGCACTGAGAGCAGGAATGCCTCAGCTGGGAGGGAGCTGTGCTGCTGGGGCTGGCCTGGACCACAGGGAGCCCATGGTGGAGCTCACCAGCACAGCCTGGAGCGTGAAACACCATCCCAGCCATGGATTCACAGAATGGGTTGGGTTGGAAGGAACCTTCAAGCTCATCTAGTTCCAACCTCCTGCCATGGGCAGGGACCCCTCCCCCCAGCCCAGCTTGCTCAAGGCCTTGCACCCCTCCAGGGAGGGGACATCCACAACCTCCCTGGGCAACCTGTGCCAGTGTCTCCCCAGCCTCACTGCCAAGAATTTCTTCTTCATCTCCCGTCTCAATCTCCCCTCTCCCAGCTCAAAGCCATTGTCCCTCATCCTGTCATTCCCTTCCTCAAGTCCCTCCCCAGCTCTCCTGTAGCCCCTTCAGAAACTGGAAGGCTGATCTGAGGTCTCCCTGGAGCCTTCTCTTCTCCAGGCTGCATTTATATCATGCCTGAACTTAGGGTGGGTTGAGGATTGAATGAGAAGTCAGTTAAGCTGTGGGGTCTAATTAAAGCAGGGTTTAGTTGTCACTGCTGTGTGAAGATTCACACTTGATGGCACTCCAGAGAAGTGTACCTAGGTTTGGAACGTCCTCTGAGGCACCAGCACAGTCAACAGCTCCAAGATTAGGACTAGAGCAGTTCCAGCCAAGGAGTCCATCCCAAGGAGACTCACCCCAAAGGCTTTTACAGCTACCATGACAGTGCTCTGCTTTGGGGGCTGCTACTGTCCTATTACTCAAGTCACCCACACAAAGACCAGCCTGTAAAGCTCTTCAGCTCAGGCTCGACCCCTTCAGCTCCCAACAACTTCCTAATGCTTGAGGAGGGCCCAAGAAACAGGAGCTGCTCCACAAACCAAAAATATAAGCTCTGAGCACCCAGCTCCCCCAGACCAGGGCAAACCCAACACAACCACATTGCAAATCAGGTGCAAATAAGATGCAAAACACTTTTAAGGTTCTGGTTTCCTATCAAAACAAATCATGCTTTTCATCCAGCTTTCAAGATACCTTTTCTGCTTTTTGATTGAGACCAGCCCCACACAGCCACTATCCCAAAGCTCTGGGAGCTGGTAGAAGTTGAAAGGAACCTGGATGCTTTGGAAATACTGCAAGATGTTTTTCCTTCTCAAGAGTATCCCAATTTCTGTCCTCAAAAGCAGCCCTTTTACAGGAATTCTGCCATAACAGCAGATGCTGCACAGCTAAAAACATCTACAACAGCTTGGAGATGCTATCACTATTTGTGCCAGATCAGATCATGGCCCTCAGACTCTATTAATGTGAAGATAAACACCACACTGCTGCTTCGTGGAAAACTCCAGTTCCTTCCTGTCCCCTGCTCCCAACAAAAAAGGATTTGCAGCTACACTCCTCACAGAACCACATCAACACACTGAGCGTGGGGAGACACTGCAACAGCTTGACCAGGGAGATTGTGGATGTTCCCTCCCTGTTCAAGGCCAGGTTGGATGAGGCCTTGAGCAACCTGGGCTGGTGGGAAGTGTCCCTGCCCATGGCAGAGGGTTGGAACTGGATGATCTTGAAGGTCCCTTCCAACTTGAACCATTCTATGAATCTATGAACTAGGTCAACATATTTGAACTCTGCTACCCCAACCCTTCCCTTCCACACCACTTCTCGAACATTGGAGACATTCCAGCAACCACCTGGCTGAGCCCCTGGATTTGTAGGGGGTGCAGTCATCCTCATGCTCAGGTCACAGCACTCACCATCCTTCCTGTTCCGTGGGGGATTTCCTGCCTTCCAGGTGAATTCCAGAGAAAAGGGCACTCCCTTTCTTCCCTCAGAGAATGCTAAGGGGGACCAGAATGTTACCTTTCTATCATGACTTCCAGTCTGGACCTCCTGGCATTTTTTCTATCTGTTGTTTGGCTTCTCACTGCAGGTACCTTACAGCAAGCAGCTAAGATAACTCAATGAACTCAAGCAGATATCTGCAAACCCCACACCAGCACTGGCAGGTCCTGCCATGAAAGTTGCTTCAGCAATTCAACCCTGAGGAGCATTTCAGCTGATCAGAAAAATGAAGCTGGGCTTAGTTCAACAGCAAAGGAACTGAACCATTTTAACCTAATAATAGAGATCTCTGCATTCTCTGCCCTGAATGCTTACAGTTCCCAGGGTTGATAAAGGGATTATAACAAAACCCTAAATGAAACCCCAGGATTTCCTTTGAGACTTGTCTGTGGTTCAAGCCCCATCTGAACCCCTTTCTATGAGCAGGCAGTGCTGGCTGCTGCTGGTGGTAAGCACACCTGCTCCCTCCACACAGTTCCTCCTCCAAGGAGCAATAAAATTCCTCCTTTGCAGCCTCCAGACCAAATCCTAAATTGCTCTGCACGCTCTGCCTGATTTATTGCAGGAAAGACAGCACATTACAGCCAGAAACTGAAGGGGAAAGAGGTTCAGATTATGACTTAATTTGCAATTAACCAATTCCACTTTCTGTCTGAAGTTTCTCCAAGATAAAATTGCAGATCTGGATGCTATTCTGGGAAGCTGCAGCACCACACAATCTAAGGGCTTGAGCACCAGACAGAAACGTTTGCGTGCTACAGACAAACTTCAAACCCAGGGCACAGGGTGGGCAGCTACTCACCAGGTAAGAGGGGAAAGCAATCTTGGATTATAAAGGAGAGAAAAAGAAAAGAGAGGTTAGACACCACAGCACCTCTGGGATTGCATAATGCCATAGGTTTGGTGGGAAGCTTGGAGATGCACCTGAGGTGTCTCACCCTAACGCAGGGCAGAGGTGATGGCAGTGCAGTAAATGGAACTGTGGCACACAAACTGACCTGCACCGCAAAAATCAGGCTCCCACTCTGCATACAGCCCAGCCACCAGCTCCCTCCTGGGTATGACAACTGGAAGGGCTTGCTAGGAGAAGAAGTTTCCACCAGCAAGTAGAAGGGTCAATGCTCTGAGCAGCCCCAGGTGAGGATTTTCTCCTCAGGAGCTTTTTGTTGAAGCTAAAACTGGTCACAGGAGACTCATGAAATTTTCCTTGGGAAAGGTATCTCAGACCCTGGCTGGACCTTGGGCTCCACAGCCTGGAGATGGGACCCCAGTACAGGCCAGGATGATGGTGACAGCATCAACCTGAGCATCCCAACCACAGGCTAGGTTAAAAAAAACAGCCCCAAAATCCCCAACTCTGCTTTGCTCTTGTGAGGAATTCTGCTCCCTGCCTCCCTTAAAAGCTCTGCTGACCAGAAAAGCTCCTCCAAACCAACCCTAGGTGATGTGTCCACTTTCTGGTCTCCTTCTGTGACCAACAGTTTCGCTTTCAAACCCACTTCAACAGGCAGTCTCCCCACATCTTATCTGCTTTTCAGAAGGAAGCTCACCCAGCAACTTGAGCTGATCGACATCAAACTGAACAAGTTCTGCAGACAGCAGTTTCTGGTGGATTTCATTATCTACCCCACTGAAGAAAGAGCAGGAACATCCTAAAGTGTTTTAAGTGGTTGAATTTTGTTCCAAATAAAAGGCTGGTTTGGGAGAGACTGCAGGAAACAGCACAGAGAGGAAAATATTTTTCTTTTTTCCCCCCCCCCGGTATTTCAAGTAAAATTAGGTGCCAGGCACTCTTTTGTTCAGTATTACATATTTATGCAAAGAGCAGCTCAAATTCAGCACCCACACAGGTGGTGTTTCTGGGGTTGGGCTTTTTTTTTGAGCTGGATGAGGAAGTGGCAGCAGCAGAGACAGCTCAGCCTTGTCCCATCACCCCGTGTGCCACTGCCCAAACCAGACACGCTGCTTTTAAAAGTCCTTAGAAAGCTTCATTTCAGTTAAGCCTGAAAGTTCTCTCTCAGCTGTGGCTTTTCCCCCCCAAACCAGCTACTGACAGCATCTGACCAGCCTGGGCTGCTGCACTGCCAACCAAAGGCATGGCTTTGATGGCAGCAAGCTCCTCACACAGCTCCAGAAGGCAGCCACTCTTCATAGGGTTACACCACACCTCTTCCACAAGACAACAAACATTTTAGGTGGCTTCAGACACCAAATCTTGGCTGAGAAGCAACAGGAAGGCAACCAGATGCTGTTCTGAGCTGCATGACTGTCACCTTTTTTGGTAAAGACAGATTCTGCACAAGTACTCAGCTCTCTGCAGTGCCATCTGTACCCATTCCTGCCCTGGGACACGAGTAATGGCTCTTGCTAGTCAGTGGCTGAAGACACCTCATTCAGGGTCTTCTGCAGCTGGCTTTTGGCAGGTTCTCCATGCAGCAGCTCCTGCAGGCACATCACTGAACCTCAGCTTTGACTTTTGCTCCAAGAGCTTATTCACTGATGATGTTTTAATGGTGCTTGTGGCAGCTGATGCTCCAAAGAGCATTCAGATCTGGGCCTGCACCTCCTGGGAATCCACTGTGGGGCATAGGATGATTGCAGACTGCCAGAGGTTCTAACTGCATTTGGACTGAATATCCCCCTGTTTAGACCAGCATCCCAGGGAATGACATCTGGAATTAGTTATGGTGACTATTCCCAGCGCAGACACATGGCAGACTGGAAACTCAACTACTCCACTGACACACAGACTGGGAAGCTCACTGCTAAGGAGACAACAGGACAGGTCACAGGGCTACTCATCAAACAAACACCATGGAAACAACACTGCAGGAAGTAGAGAAAAGTGAAAACCTCAGCATTATCCAATTCAATGGTAATCTGCTGGGAAAAAGAGAAGGGGAAGAAGTGAAAGCAAGCATTAGTAAGAGAAATGACAACCAGCTTTCATGTTAGGATCTTAGAAATCAAGTTCACACCTTCATGCTGCAACCCAACACTGGGGAGCAACATCTGCAAGCACTGGGATGTGGTGGGATGGGGAACTGACATATCAAGGAGCTTCAGAGGCAGGATGAGCCCTGGCTTTGATCCTGTGCCAAGTGACAAACCAGGCAGGCTGCCTGATCGAGATCCAAGAACCTCACCCTCGGGCACGAGGAGTCGTCAGCAGCCTGAGCTGTGAGCAGCAGCACTGCACAGCTTCCACTCTGGGAAGGAGAAATGGAGCTCTGAACTTTAAGTCCTGCATGGAGGGACAGGACAAGGGGAAATGGCTTCAGAGTGAAAGAAGCTCAATTTAGATTAGAACTCAGGAAGAAATCCTTCCCCACGAGGGTCATGAGACACTAGAAAAGGTTGCTCAAAGTCATGCAAGCTCTGACCCTGGAGGTGTCCAAGGCCAGGCTGGATGAGACCTTGAGCAACCTGGGCTGGTGAGAGGTGTCCCTGCTCATGGCAGGGGGGGTTGGATGACCTTTAAGGTCCCTTCCAAACCAAACCTTTCTGTGATTCTATGCAGTGAGGCTCATCAGCTGGGAGGCACCCAGCAAGCCATGCCTGAGTGACATGTTTCCAAGGGAAAAACTTGGGTCTAGCCTACACCGTCAATGTGGTGAAGCTTCCTGCCTATTAAATACACCACAGTATGGTACCCAGCAGGCAGTGAGGCTGGGAGCCTGCCAAGATGAGAAGTCTTGAGCAATCTGCAAGCTCAGAGCCTTCCCACCAGCTTCTCTACATCTGTGCTTTCACCACAGGCTTTGCATGCTGCAGAGGGATCCCAGCTGCTAATGAAGGTCTCTGCTAATGGCAGTGGACAGCACCACATTCTCCTTGCACCTGCCACCCACAAAAGGGCCAAGGGTAGGGGCCAGAGGGTGCAGGGGTTTTATTGTGTGCTGGGAGAGAGCAGAAGTGGCATCCTTTTATAAATCTGACTGCTCCAGCCAGCTCCACATGGTATTGCAGCAAAAATCACAGACTGTGCCAGAGCTGCCATGGCACCAGCTTGAACCCATCTAAACCCAGGGGAAACTTCTGCACTGTGAGGGTGGCAAAGCACTAGAACAGAGAGGTGGTGGAGTCCCCATCTCTGGAGTCATTCAAAACCTGCCTGGATGCCATCCTGTGCAACCTGCTTGAGGTGATCCTGCTAGAGGATCTCCAGAAGCCCCTTCCAGCCACAGAATGTTAGAGGTTGAAAGGGACCTCGAAAGAACACTCAGCCCCCCCCCACCAAAGCAGGGTCACCCCAGGCAAGTCACACAGGAACACATCCAGGTGGGTTTGGAAAGTCTGCAGAGAAGGAGACTCCTCTCTGGGCAGCCTTCTCCAGGGCTCCAGCACCCTCACAGTGAAAAAGTTTTTCTTTATGTTCAGGTGGAACCTCCTCTGCTCCAGCTTGCAGCCATTGCCCCTTGTGCTATCACTGGACATGACTGAGCAGAGCCTGGCTCCATCCTCCCTCTTTATAAACATGAACGAGGTCTCCCCTCAGCCTCCTCTTCTCCAAGCTGTAGGGACTAAACTACCTCAACCTTTCCTCCTAAGGGTGATTTTCCACTCCCACCCCTATCATTCTGTGCCTCTGCTCCTGAGCATCACTTTGAAGTGACTCCTGGCAGCTGTGTGAACATCTGACCCACCCTCAAGATGGCTTTGTGTGGTCAACATGCTGGTCACAAGACCAAGATTTGCCACCTTCATGTCTGTGTTGAGCAGCAGTCTCTCAGTTCCTTTTTCCTTCCTCTTTCACACTCCAGGATGACTTTCAAAACAAAAGGTATTGCCTTGCAAGTGGTGACTAAACACAGCTCTGAGTCACAGGGAGAGCAAACATGATTGCACTCCCCACAGCAGACAGCTAAAGCTGTTCTGCTACTACCAGCAGTGTCTATCTGCAAGCCATCAGCTGCTTTTCCACAGTCAGAAACCCACTTCCCAAGCAGCTTCTTATCTTGCCCTAAGTAACTGCTCTGCTCTTGCAGAAATTGAGGCCTTTTGCTACCCTGACAAGAGTTTTAGACTCTTCTGGGGTTCTCTGTGGTCTGAGTGCTGCAAGTTATGTCAGATGCAATCTTCTAGAAACACTGCTTCACCCAAGGTGGCCAAATAAAGTCTGAGGAAGCCCTGTGAATGAACAGACTTCAGAAAGGTCCTTCCCAGCCTAAACAAGGTAATGTTCCTATTCCATTAAAAATATCTCAGAGGGACATCGAGGTGCACCAGGGGAGGTTCAGTTGGACATCAGAAGAAAATTCTCCATTGCAAGGGTTCTCAAAACCTGGACCAGACTGCCCAGGGAGATGGTTGAATTCCCATTTCTAGGGATGTTTCAAAGGTGCTGAGGGCCATGGTTTAGCCCCAGACTTGGTAGAGTTATAGAATGGTTGGACTGGATGACCTCAAAGGGCTTTTCCAACCAAAATGATTCTGTTACTAGAAACAAAAAGCCTCAGAGCTCTCATCTGGATTTTGTTGGTGTTAAGTCTATACATCAATCACCTTCTCTACTGCTTGAGGTGACCTTAGGCTCTCTGGTTTGTTTCAAGTAGGGAAACCTACAGTCATGTGCCTAAGTAAAACTAAATCTGTGATTACCCTTAATACATTACATTCCCAGCATTGGACAACAGGAAGCATCACTCTACACTGCTTAGAGGATCACCAACTCCCTTTTGCAGGCTACAGTCAGTCCCTTTGCATGTCAGATTTGTAGTCTGACACAGATGTTTCAGTAAAGGACCTTAAGAAGTGCACAGGTGGTCTCCACAGGGCTTCACCTTGTGCTGTTATCACCCAGGACCAGACACTGCCACCAAAACTGAAGGTTTAGCTGAAACCTGCAGCTGCAGCCCTTCCCTACCTGCCCTGCTCTCCTTCTCACCCCACACTGATATGCATCTTCCTTGTAGTTGATCAGGACAATCCTCCAAAGTCAATGAGTCGCAGAGCAAAACACTCCTTAGTTTGACCTCAGTGGCTAGAGGTAAGCAGGAGCAAGAGCCAGGAGATGGGTTGGAGCTAAAGGGCTGGGGTCAAGAGGCTCTTGTCAGTGGTGCCCATGGACAGCACAAGAGGCAATGGGCACCAAGTGGAACCCAGGAGGCTCCATCTGAACACGAGAAAGTTGTTTGTTGTGAGGGTGCTGGAGACCTGGAGCAGGCTGCCCAGAGAGGTTGTGGAGTCTCCTTGTGTGGAGAGCTTTCAAGGCCAGCTGGGCATTGTGCTCCTGGGCAGGCTGCTGTGAGTGCCCTGCTTTGGCAGGGGGTTGGACTGGGTGGAGGTCCCTTGTGACCCTCACCATGCTGGGATTCTGTGAGCTGAGAGCCCAGAGGTCATGGCAGCAGGTGGGAAGAACTGGCAGGGAGCTCAGCAGTGGCCATCCCTACCCTGGGGGCATTTTCCTAGGAGTCTCCTGCTGGCTCTGGGCTCTGCTGTGTGCTCAGCTGGGTGTGCTCAGGTAACAGCCCACACACCCACATGAGCCCAGCCTGCCCTCCTTCCCCTGCTCTGCCTGGCTGCCAACAGAGCACTGTGTCCTGCTCCAGAGTCCTCCTCACTCCCAGCCAGGCTGGCTCAAGCAGAGATTATGTGCTACAGAAACCATGTAGTTTGGAAAAGACCTTTGAGATCATTGAGTCCAACCCTTAACCCAGCACTGCCAGCTCAGCACTAAACCATGGTCCTCAGCACCACACCTCCATGGCTTGGAAACCCCTCCAGGGATGGGGACTCCACCACTGCCCTGGCAGCCTGTGCTAGGGCTTGACAACCCTTTTGGAGAAGAAATTGTTCCTCATGGCCAACCTAAGCCTCCCCTGGTGCAACTTGAGGCCATTTCCTCTAGTTCTGTTATTTGGGAGAAGACACCAATGCCCACCTGGCTCCAACCTCCCCTCACAGAGCTGTAGAGAGTCAGAAGATCCCCCCTCAGCCTCTTCTCCAGACTAAACACCCCCAGTTCCCTCAGCTGCTCCTCCCCAGCCCTGTTCTCCAGACCCTTCACCAGCCTTGCTGCCCTTCTCTGGACCTGCTCCAGGCACCCCAATGTCCTTCTTGGAGTGAGGGACCCCAAACTGAACCCAGTATAATCCCAGCTGGCTGCTCAGCCTATCAATGCTACCAGCTCCTCTGCTAAGGGTTTCTGTGCCACCAGAGCATCTCCCTTCCTTGCAGCTGCAGCTCCAAACAATTATTACTGTCATGGAACTGACCTCTGAAAGTTTTGTCTTTTTGTGCTGTGAATCTGCACAAGTTTAAATGCTACTGTAAGGGAGAATTGGACCTGAGACATCATCTGCTCCTGGGAATGGACTGCCAGTTGCTGCTTCTTCCAGTTCCAGCTGCCAGTTCTCAGGGGCTCACAGGGTACAGGGCTCAGTACACCTACCATGGGGCATGGCAACTGCCTAAGTGGCTCAGAAATGCACTAGACACCTTAGACTGGGGGTTGAGGTTGACTGTAGGAATGCCTAGATGGGCATTTGTGTATACACACAGTCTTCTGATGCAAACAGACAACAGGTCTGCACCTACAAAGGAATCTTCTCCTCAACAAGATCAAAGAGTTTTATGTAGGAAAGGGAAAAAGAAAAAACAGAGGTGAGTGTAGAGTTCCCATCTATAATTCATAAAAAAAGATGACTTTGATCTATATAAACTAAAACCAAACCACAAAATACCCTCTGGTTGCAAGGTGATGTGAGCTGATGAAGAGTCAGGGCAGCTCAAGGGTTACATCCCTCACAAAATGCTTTCTAGAGTGCCAGTAACTGCAGGAATTAGACTTCAACCTGTGAGCCTCAAGAGGAGAAGCAAGAGGCACAAGCTTACCTTTCAAACTCTGACTGAAGCTATTAGCTGGCTAAAAATGGTTTGTTCTTGTTCCAGTACAGAAGGGCTTAGACACCCAAAACACAGCTTGGAATGGTGAGGATTTTATTTCGCAGTGGTTTAAGACAGCCTGATGAAGTGTGAGTTACCTTTTCTCCATAGCCTCTGTCTTTGGTCATCATTTCCCTGAGTGTCTGTAAGACTTTAATGCACAGCTTCTCCTCATTCTCCTCCAGCAGCTGCTTGGTGTGCTTTATTAACCTGAAAAACAGCCAACACAGCTTCTTTCAGCACTAAGAGCCTAACCATGGGGTGAGATAGATCACAGAATGATGGGGGTGGAAGGACCTCTGGAGATCATCAGTCCAACCCCCCGCTATCTTCACTGGCTTCAGCTGTAAACAAGTTTTATTATCATAGCATTCTACAACCATCTTGGGAAGATTAGAAGGTTGTAATTGATCATCTTAGAGGTCTTTTTCAACCTTAATGGTTCTATGATTCTAAGTGAAGCTCCCTGTAAAAGAAATCCTAGAATGGCTCAGGTTGGAAGGGACCTCAGAACTCCAACCTCCCTGCCATGGACTGGGACACGTCTCAACTAGACTCAGCTGCTCAAGGCCTCATCCAACCTAGCCTTGAACACCCCCAGGGAGGAGGTAGTCACAGCCTCCCTGGGCAGCCTACTCCAGAGTCTCACCACCCTTCTACTGAAGAGCTTCTTCCTCACCTCCAGTCTAATCCTGCTCTGCCTCAGCTTCAAACCATTCCCCCATGTCCCCACTGCATCCCCTGGGCAGGAGGACAACCAATAGGAAACCTCTGACTGCAGGCAGGCATCAGGAGTGGTCAGCAGGATTCAGGACTCATTGTTAAGTGTTCTGGAGGACCAGCAATACATAAAACTGTTCACACACTACACCTTGGCTCAGGTGGCCAAGAAGGCCAACAGCATCCTGGCCTGTATCAAGCGTACTGTGGCCAGCAGGACTTGTAGTGACAGGACAAGGGGCAATGGCTTGGAGCTGGAAGAGGGCAGATTGGGACTGGAGATAAGGAAGAAATTCTTGAGAGTGAGGATGGGGAGACACTGGAACAGGTTGCCCAGGGAAGCTGTGGATGTCCCCTCCCTGAAGGTGTTCAAGGCCAGCCTGGATGAGGCCTGAGGGTGGGAGGTGTCCCTGCCCATGGTAGGGGAATTGGAATTGGACGATCCTTAAGGTCCCTTCCAACCCAATGCATTCCACGACTCTGATTTCAGAGTATGCCAAGGACACACCAAGCTGGGCACTGACCCACAGGGTATGGAAAAAGCAGAACCTAAATCCCCCTCCCCACAAGCCAGCCTTGAAGACAGCTTACTTGCAGATGAAACCTCCACTTTCACACTTCCTCCTGGCATCTGTGTTCTCAGGGAAGAGCAGCTCAGGCCTGTGAAGCACATCCACCAGGACCGAGAGCTCTGCCTGCACCAGCGGCCGCAGGCGATCCTCTAAAGCTGAGACGATGTCCTGGAACAGAAGCAGGCCAGGGCTCCAAACCAGCATTCAAACACAGCCACACTGGCAGGCTCAGCAGTTCTACCAAGCACCAAGAGGGGCAGGACACATGGGCCTGCCCTGCATGGATAAAGCAGGTGCAAAACCACAGAGCTTGGGCAGAGAAGACTCTCAGATTTGTTTGTTCAGTGGTGGTTTAGAAAAGCAGCCCTGATTGCCAGCAGCCCCCCAGGCCACTCAGCTCCCCTGCCCTGCCCCCCATCTTTCTAGGTGCTTTTCTTGATACAGGAGAAAAATTGCAGATTCATAGCTGCACTGAAACTCTGTGATAGTCATCAGGTTATTTATGCTTCAGGAACTGTTCAGCTGCTCCTCACAAGCCCTGTTCCCCAGACCTTCACCAGCTCCATTGCTTTTCTCTGGACATGCTCCAGCACCCCAATGCCCTCCTTGCCCACATGGTAGAACAAAAAGACTTGAAGTACCTTCCAACACCAGCATCTAGGATTAGCACTTCCACACCCATGAGGTGTGCACATTGCAGCACAGCAGGGAGCTGAATGGCTTTCATGCATTTCAACACAGCACTACTGCACTCCCCAGCAGCTAGCTCCTCAGAAGTCCCTCCTTTGGTGCAAGCATGCCAGGAAGTGCTCAGCAGAGGAGGAAGGGGAGCTGGGGAGTCACCTGCAATCTCTCAATGATGTTTCTGTAGTCCCTGGAGGCAGCCAGCACCGAGTCCCTGCGGGCAGCGTTCCTGGCAGTCATCCTCCAGTTCATGGCAGTCTTCTGCACAAGGTTGTGGGATTTCAGGAAGAGATTGTTCACCTGGCTGTCCAAGTCCACAGGGATGGCAATAGCTCTGCTTTTGGCTGCAACAGACCACAGTCAGTGAGAGATGACTCCCTCAGCCCTGTGGTACAACCAGCTCAAGAACAAGACAAGCTCTGCTTCACCTTCCTTCTGCAACCTCCTTCCTGGGCATCTAGACAGGCCCTGTGCAAATGCTCCCTGGAGGTGTTCAAGAAATGTGTGGATATGGCACTTGGGGATGGGGTTTAATGGTCATGGTGGTGGTAGGCTGATGGCTGGACTCAATGATCTCAGAGTTTTACCATGACATGGTTTAATGGCCATGGTGGGCTTAGGCTGACAGTCAGGTTCCTTCCAACCAGAACAATTCTATGATTCTCTGCCCAGATCCCTGTTTCCATTATATTCACAGCTTTCCACACCTTAGAGCTCTTTTGCTGTGTTTAAAGTAGGGTCTCTGTCCTTACACACATGCTCCCACCATCCCATCCCAACACAAATGCACACCCATCCCACAGATCCTGGCCTCAGATCCAGGGCAAGTTACTCTTCTTGCTACTAAAAGCAGAACAAAATACAGGGAGGAGTGGCACAAAATTATTTCACTGCTGCAGATTGGAGTCACAGACTGGTGCAGGAGGTTGGAAGAGATCTCTGGAGTTCACCCAGTCCAACCCCACTCCTAAAGCAGGGCACCCACAGCAGCTTGCCCAGGAGCACAATGTCCAGGGGGTTGGAAGCTCTCCACACAAGGAGACTCCACAACCTCTCTGGGCAGCCTGCTCCAGGCCTCCAGTACCCTCACACCAAACAACTTTCTCCTCCTCTTCACATGGAACCTCCTGGGTTCCAGTTTGTGCCCCTTGTGCTGTCCCTGGGCACCACTGAGCAGAGTCTGGCCGCAGCCTCTTGCCCCCTACCCACAGCTCCTTTAGCTCTTGCTGAGCATTGCTCAGATGCCCTCTGGGGCTGCTCTTCTCCAGGCTAACACAGGACTGCAGAGACTTTTGGGGGTTAAATAGAGGAAGCACTTCAGGTCCCAGTGCCAACTCCTCTTGCTCAACCATGCCAAGATCTCAGCATAGCTCTGGCTTTGTACTGAGCCTTGTCTCTGAGTTTGCAAGAGGCACCTTCAGGAAGTGAAGTGCACTCTGGTTTGTTGCATGCCAACAGCAAATGCTGGGGGACCACCTTTGCAGTGGTTACTTCTGGTGACATCCTTTGCTTACCTACATCTGAGAGGACCCGAATGCAGCTTTCCACAGATGCCTTCTGGCTGGGCATTAACCAGTTGCAGTGGTACACTCTGAAGACACCCTGCAGCAGCTGGACAAACACAGGCTGTCGAGTCTGGAAGACAAGGGAAGTCCAACTCACGGCCATGCTGAGGTGCAGCAGCATCACCTTGAGGTGATCCTGCTCACAGCCATGGCTCTCCTGCACACCAGCCACTTCTAACTGGTCTGCATCCGCTTGTTAGGCAACTTCAGGCTGTAGACAGCTATCTACCACACATCAGCCACTGAAGGGCAAGGCTGGGAAGGAAGACTGGAAAGGAAACATTAAATACATGACTTCTAAAGCAGAAAGCCTTGGTAATTGAGCTTGACTAAGCAAGGAAATCAGGAGTCATCTCCATCTGTTTCATCAGAGTTATCAGCAAACCTGGCACCCAGGGATTCTTCTTTTAACACTGACCAGGAGCTGACTCAACAGTCCACAGGCAAATGAGACTTTGCTCTTGGTTAAAAGGATAGCCCAGCTCCAGAGTGGGAAACTCATCATTTGCTGGTATCTCATTTACTGCTGAACCAGCCCTGTGTGTGCTCTTTGGAGCACAGGTAGTAGTTAGTGGTGAACACCAGAGCTGCTGTGGAGCAGCCAAAAATCCAAGTGTGGGCTTTCAACCTGGGTTTCCCAAGGAGATCTTCAGCTACAGGTAGCTGAGCTGCTTTCAGCTCTCCTTTCATCTTTGCAGCAGCCCAACAACAGTGACCCAAACTGCTTGTTTGGTGGTGTGCAGTAATTACTGAGTAGAACAACTCAGTTATTTTACCTACAGAGACTGTTTAAAAGATTTCAGCTGAACCTGCAGTGAGGGGGAACAGCCCACTACCCTGTGCCTGCTTGCTGCACAGTGCTTCTACCAGCTAAGGGAACTACACCACAGTGCAAGGGCCATGAGAGGGAGGGAGCAGGGAAACAATACCTCTTTCACTCTGGTCAAGAGCAATGCCTGCTAGTAAGAAAAAAAGGGGAGTTAGATGAAAAAGTCAGAGCTAACAGATAATTACATCTCTGTATCAATTCATCCAATCAGGCCATTACGAACGGTACCAAAACCAAATCAAAACTCAAGAACCCAAAAATCACCACGAGACAAACACCTATTAGCCCCCAGTGCTGTGTCCAGCTCTGAAGCCCTCACCACAGGAAGGACATGGACCTGATGGGGCAGGTCCAGAGGAGGACCACAAAGATGATCAGGGGGCAGGATCACCTCTGCTACGAGGACAGGCTGAGGGAGCTGGGGATGTTCAGCCTGGAGAAGAGAAGGCTCCAGGAGGACCTTAGAGCTGCCTGCCAGTACCTGAAGTGGTTACAAGAAGGCTGCAGAGGGACTGTTGCAAGGGCCTACAGAGACAGGATGAGAGACAATGATTTGAAATGAGAGCAGAGCAGATTGAGATTGGATGTGAGGAACAAGTTCTGCACCAGGAGGCTGCTGGAACAGGTTGCCCAGGGAGGTGGTTGAGGCCCCATCCCTGGACATCCTCAAGGTCAGGCTCAACAAGGCTCTGAACAACCTAATCTAGTGGAAGATGTCCTGCTGACTGCAGGGGGCTGAATTAAATGAGCCCCCTTCCAGCCCCTTGTATGATTTCTTTCTAGAGACAAGCCAAACACCAGAACCATGGCAGAGAGCAGGATTCTCCAAGGGCATTAAAAATACCTGGATTTAAAAGCCACCCACATAGTCCTTTCAGTTCATGTTTAAAGACATTTCAGTCTTAAAAAGCTTCAAAGGCATTTCACTTGCTTCAACCAGCCCAATAAATTCAAGTCAGAAATTGACTCCATGCTCCACCTGTCTCCAGCTCCACTCAGGAAAGCAAGCCTTGGGCAGCAGCAGCCTGAGGAGGCAAACAGCCTGAAATGGTACTTGTGTAAGAGGGAAAGTTTTGGGCAGCTATTCTCTGAACAGACAGATTTATGTTCTCCTAATTTGATGTTATTTGAAGTGCATGACAGACATAGGAGGTGTTCTTCGTGCAAGCAAGGCTGCTCCTGACTCAGAGAAGAGAGAACTGAAGGGGAGCAAGCCAGAACATGAAAGGGCATGAGACAAGAAGAGGCTTGCATGGGAAGAAACGAGATGACAAGGTGCAGCAGAAAGGATGGGGAGTGACTGAACCCAAGGGAGAGTGGCAACCATCCCTTCCCCTTGGAGAGAGGGGCCTTGGGTCAGGGAGCAGGGGCTGCAGACTGCTCTGTTGCATCTCAGGTGGGAGGGAAAATCCCACCCTGAGAGGAGATGTACACCAGCCAGGTGGTCCAGTGGGCTGAACTCCTTAGGTGGGAGAGTCCTCAGTCATGGGCAAGAGTGCTAACAGGCAGAAGACACTGGAAGACACTGTGGTGAGACACTGGAAGAGGTTGCCCAGGGAGGCTGTGGATGTCCCCTCTCTGGAGGTGTTCAAGGCCAGGCTGGATGAGGCCTTGAGCAACCTGGGCTGGTGGGAGGTGTCCCTGCCCATGGCAGGGGCTTGAAACTGGATGATCTTGAAGGTCCCTTCCAACCCATTCTATGAATCTCTGCATAAGAAGGAAAAGCAGAGCTCTTAACTTTGAGATGTAGAGGGAAGCTGAATCTAGGACAAGATAGAAAAACCTATCAAATGAGATGGCAAAGAGAGGTGAAGTTGCTTCATCCTGCTAGACAGAGGGAGAGCTTGAGAAACTAAACCAACCTGCTGCCACCAAATCAACAGATGGCTAAATGTGATGGTAAGGAAGTGGATTCAAATGCTGCACACCCTGAGATGACAATGAGAGCGTGACAGCCAAGGCACAGGGGGAAGGGAAGGGCAGAGCCCTGGGGGACAAGGCTGTCTTGATCTCAGCTTCCCATTCCTTGAGCTGAGGTGGACAAACTGATCCCACCAGTGTCCATGGAGGCTCTTCAGGGGACACCTCCTGCCTGTGCAGTGACTACAGACGCTTTCATGGCCCATGAGGAGCACATCAGCTGCTGGACTGCTCAGACTTGCCTGAGTGAAGACACAGCCCTAATAAAACAACTCAGCCCCAACACAGCTGGTGCAGCTCCCTGGGCTCTCACAGGCAATGCCCAGCCTGGCAGCTGATGTCTCTGAGCCAACCTCAGGCACAGCTCTTTGCTTGCAATGTGACTATCACAGAATGCATCAGGTTGGAAGGGACCCTCAAAGGTCATCTTGTTCAACCCCCCTGCACTGAGCAAGGACACCTCCAACTAGATCAGGTTGCTCAGGGCCCCATCAAGTTTGGCCTTGAGTGTCTGAGTAAGGAGGGCTGCCAAAGGCTATGAGAAGCAGAGCTGTGTTGAATGCCAGACAGCAAGCAGATCAGGCTGGCCACTGGTCACCCAGGTCCTGACTGAAGGACAGCAGAGACACAGGCAGCCCAGAGGGCAAAAGTAGGAGCACTATTGCTCAGTGAACAGAGAAGCCTTCACTTGGTGCACAGTCATGCAGCAGCTTCATGAACACCTCCCTGGAGCACTGCAGTCACCATGATGCAGAGGAGTAGGAGCCCTTCTTGGATGGGGCACTGGCACTTTGGGTTGCCAGATGCCCTTTATGACCACTTTTGGGAGCCAGGTGCCTGCAAACCTGCTACCAGGTACAAAGCTGGGGTTTGCCTTTGGCACAGTGAGGCTGCATCAAGTTTCAACAACTACTGCAGTCAAAGCTCTGACAGCCCTGCCAGGCACCTGACCACTCCACCCACACTCCTCCCAAGAGGTTCTTTAGGAATAAAAGAAATGATGTTATCTTGCTGCTGCAACACAAATATTAGGGGAAAGTCCTGACACTGCTGTTCTGGGCTGGAAATCTCTACCTTCTGTCACTTCACAAACATTCTAAGCCTCTCCCCTCCAAGTTTCCCCAACTCCTGAACAAGACAAAGAATCACTCACAGTGGAGTTTCTGGAAAGGTTTTGGTTTTGAGGGAAATCAGAATCATGCTATCCAAACATGCTTTACTTTCTGCACCCTTTATAAGGCAACATTCTCCTCCTGTCCAAAGGGCCTTGCCACCAAAGCTTTACCTTCCCTCTCCATGGATCTCTGGAGAACAGCTTGATGCTGTGCCAACTGCTTGGCAGTTGGCAGGCCAAACTAGCACTGAGCAGAAGCTTGTTTGCTCTCCACCACCTGCCCACACCATCTTATTCAACTGTCCTCTGATACTTGGCCACCAAGAGGATGAGCAGAGCCCTCAGATGCAACAGGGACAACTCCTTCATTTCCCTCCCTGTGGTGTGATATTCTCACCTGGGGTCTGCTGATACTGAGACCTGTGTGGTCTTGGGAGCTGTAGAGCCGAACCTACTCGGGAAGTAATGTGATGCCTCAGCTTCTCTAGAAAATGTCTGTACTCTGATCTACAAACCCTTCCACTTCTACAGCAGAAGAACCACCTTGGACACAGTGAGTGCCTGTCTCCCCACTACAAACCTGGGGTTGCTGGTAACTGGGAAATGCAACCCAAGTGGAGAGAATCCTTTCGCTGGCAGCAGATTTTCACCTCTCACACTATCACTATGGTTGTAAAGGACCTTCAAGGCCATCAAAATCCCAACAACTCTGCTGTGCTGTCCTACCTGCAGAGTAGTGCTCTGGTCAGAGAAGGGGGAACTGAAGAAGGTGGTGACTATGCTCATCACTATTTCTGTGACGTACTTCTCCAGGACGCAGTCCGCGTGCTTTCTGTCGCTGGTGTTGTTGCAAGCCTGCAAGACAATTCAGTCTCAGGTCAGGAAAAGCTCAGCCAAGGTGGCTTAATGAGTGTCACAGGCTGGAATTCTTCATTTTGCACAGGGATTCCTTGCCATGATGATGTTTATGCCACTTGGGAGCCCTGGGTTTCCAGCACACACACACACACACACACAGAGGAGCAGAAGCCCAACACCGCTATTGGTTTCATGTGATGGCACACAGCTTGTTGAGGAGGCAAGGAAAAACACGGTGCCTCAGAGGAAAGTAGGAGGGCAGGGAGGACTGAGGTGTAGTGGGGAAATACTTGGAATCCCAGGCAGAAAGCCAAATGGCCAAACAAATGCCAAGCTTGGGAAAAATTTGTTTTGACCTGCCAAAAACCATTGCCTCTTGGTGGGGAAGGAGCTCACTTCTCCTGGCCAGAGTGAGCAAGCCAGGAGGCAGAAGAGAAAGAGGCACCAGATAACAGGGCAGGGCATGGGGCTTTGCTGAAGGGCTGTTTGGGTTGGTTTTTTGTGTCCCGTGGAGTAGAGCTAATGACATCCACAGGCACGAGGAGAAGGCAGGTATCAAGTTGAAGGAGCACAGTGTTGAGGGTACTGATTGCCTTGATGCATTGTGACTCTGATTCACAGATTGCAGGGGGTTGAAAGGGACTCTCTCAAAGGTTATCTTGTCCAAACCCCCTGCAAGCCAGCAGGTACACCTCCAACTAGATCAGGTTGCCCCAGGTCACCTCAGGACTGATCCTGCACATCTCCAGGGATGACATCTTGCTCTCACTGCTCTTTGCTGCCTTTGGAGTTCAGCTGCTAGAATCAGAGCTCCTTACCCGACAGATGTCAAGCAGGAAGTTCTCAAACAGCTTCCACATATGATTGCTGGTGTAGATCTCTTTCATTTCTACTTCTGTGTCCACATAGCAATGATTCAAGAAGTTGATGTAGGCAATTTTGACCTAAAAGGAGAAGAGAAAAGGAAACAACCCCAAACCTACAATAACAAGAGCAAACCTGATTGGGATTCTGAATGAGTCTAATGCCACACCAGAGCTGGTGTATAAATCACTTGTAATGCTCCTTCTTGCTTTTCCTTCAGCCCTGGCGAAATTTAATGCCATGAATAGCAAGATAGCAGCCAAGAGAATACAGCAGGGTTACTGCAGACAAAACATCAGTGTAATAATCCCTTCCAGTTCTGCAGAACCATCTGGTGAAGGTTAGCAGCACACTCCAGAAACCTCTCTGCCTCAAGAACCCTCTAAACCAATTGAGTGCAGCATCACACACACACCCCCACCACTGGCAGGGCAAGGAAACAAGTGCAAGAGGATTTAACTGAGCTGCCCAGGCTGAGTGGGGTTGCTGACAATTGCTTCCCTGGTTCTGCTTTCCCAGCTTATTGTCTACCTGCACCACCACCCTTCCCAGGCCAGACTCAGCAATATCAAACCTCCCTCACAGTGTTGGAGAATGCATTGGATTGGAAGGGATTCTCAAAGGACATCTTGTCCAACCCCCCTGCAGTCAGCAGGGACGCTTCCAACTAGAGCAGGTGGCCCAGTCTGATCTTGCACATCTCCAAGAATGGGGCATCTATCACATCTCTCGGCAGCATGCTCCAGTATTTCACCCCCCTCATTGTGAGGAAACTCTTCCTAACGTCCCAAGAACTTCCTCCCAGTGTCCACCTCAAACATCTCCAGGCCAGCACCTCCAAGGAGCCCTCACCTCAGGTATGCAATCCTCATGGGTCACTACCCTGACAATGTCATCCAGAGGAAGCAGGGAGTTGCACTTGATTTCTGTGTAGACATTTTTGCCCTCAGTGCACACAGCCAGCAGCTCTACCAAGTGGATGTGGTACATCAAGGGACTGTTCTCGTCCATCCGGTCCCTCTCAGATCTCATCATCTGCACCAGAGTCTGGAAGGAGGCTCTGTCATTGTAAAACACCAGGACATCTTCTCCTGCATTCACCAGCTGCCCAGAAAAGAGAGAGACCATCAGCAGCTCAAAGATGATCTCCCCACAGCATCCTCTGGCCACAGACAGTGCAAGCCCCAGTCAGCTCTTCTTCAGACACTCCAAGGGAGGGCAGCCCACCAAGGCAGCTGGGCACTCCTCCCTCTCCTGCTGCCTTGCTGGAGAGAGGGCTCAGCCATGACATTTTGCCTTCAAGAATGTACCACTTCTGAGCTGCTGAAGGACTTCAAAGCCAGCCTCACTGCCTGCTTAGATAGAAGTGGTGCCAAGCAGCTCGTGACTTTCCATTGTGCCTTTGGACTCCACATCTCTCCCCTCAGCTGACTTCTTAATTCACACACAGCTTGGGTCAGAGGCACGGCCTAGGGACATGCTGGGTGGGAGGACAGCAGGGCTCAGAAATTCCACCCTTCTGAACAAACATCATCAGCTCCCCATGGCTAATGAGTGACAGCTTAAGCCACACTGAAGATTTCAGTCAGCTTCACGTCTGAGGCCTGGACAGCCACATCTTCAGAGCAGTTCAGACCTTCTGTAACCCCACGAAGGGAAGGACAATGAGCAAATTGAGCTCTCCTCAGGCTGGGCCCTTCTGAGGACACAGCTGGAGGGGCCTGGGGCTATCCTCCTGCAGGGTTAATGGCCAACAGCTAGATAAAATGCAGAATCATAGAATGGGTTGGGTTGGAAAGGACTTGAAAGACCATCTAGTTCCAACTCCCCTGCCATAAAGGCAGGGCCTGACCCCAAATTAACTTCCTTTTCTCAGCAGGTGCTAACCCCCATGGAAGCATCTCACAACCTGAACTCCATGTTCAGAAGCTCACAAAACCATTTTTGAAGTGAAGGATAAAATACAGAAGACCTTTGATCAGTCTAGTAAAGACTGAGACAAAGTCCCAGAGCTTGCCAAACCTGATCCTTGGGCTCCCCCTGCTGAGGAGGCCAATCAAAATCCCAGCAGATGTGCAAGCCAAAAAACATCACACCCAGCTCAAAGGCATTCATCCACCCTTCTCTCACCTCTCCCTGTTTGGCCCTCAACTTCCCAGTTACCTACACACCTCAAGTTTTGGAGACCTTCAGCACTTAAACAGCTGAGTATCTTGGGCAGACAAAAAACCCAACCCTCTCAAAATACCATATTGGTACAAACTTCTTTCTGCATTACTGATCTTACATTTCAAGACAAGAAATTGCCCTCAAAATACCATCATGGGACAGTTCTTCTCCTACCTCTCCCTGTTTATCCTCAATTTCTGAGTCACCTAAAGAGATGAATTTCAGGAGACTTTCCCCCTTCAAGCACTTAAACTGATGAAGGTGTAGATCTTCAGACAAAAAAATCCCACTCACGATACTCTCATGGTACAAAATTCCTTCTGCATTAGTGATCTCAGATCTTAAGAAATTGCCCTCAACTATCATGGCACAGTTTTGCTCCTTCTCCTACCTCTGTTTATCCTCAATTTCTGAGTCACCTAAAGAGCTAAATTTTAGGAGACTTTTTCCCCCTTCAGCACTTAAACTGATGAAGATGTAGAACTGGGTAAGACAAAAATTTCCCCTCACAATGCTCTCATGGTACAAATTTCCTTCTGCTTTAGTGATCTTAGCTCTTAAGAAATCCCACTCACAACACAATCATGGTAAAAAAACTCTTTCTGTATTAGTGATCTTAGCTCTTCAGACAAGAAATTCCCCTCACAACACTCTCATGGCACAATTTGCCTCCTCCATCAGTGATCTCGAGGGGAAACTATTTCTCTTCTAGCCAATTTAGCCAGAGGAAAGCCCCCTTGCTTCAAAACCTACCTACAGGATGCTGGGTAGAGGGCTTAGAAGGTATCTTCTGAGCATCATTAATCACCAAGCTCTCATTTAGAGCCATGGGTGAGGAGCTCAGAAGGCTTTTGGTCACAGAGCAGCCTGTGCTTCCTGCTAGCTGCATGCTCTTTTTGCATTCTGAGAGCTAACTGTCAGCTTCTTGGCAGTGCCAGCAGCGAGAGGATCAATTTGTCAGGCTCACCAAATGGCATGTGCAAGAAAAGCTTCTGCTCAGGCCCTGCAAAGCTCTACAGCTCTCACCTCAGCCATTACCATATCTTGGCACTTCTTAATGAATTTCCCTTCTGCCTTGACGATGGTCTGCAGGAACTTGATGTACTGAACGTTTCTGCCGTGGGTTTCGATGCAGTGGACAAAGTGTTGGACAACTCTTTCATTGATCTCACTGCACAGCTGGAAGTTGTTCATGAAGATGTGCTGCATAGTTACTGCTTCCAGGATCTAAAGAGAAAGGGGTGAAAGAAAAGAAGAAATCAGAAAATACAAGCCACCAAACCCACACTGAGCAGGATGAAGTCAACACTCCTGCAGGCTCCAGGGCTGAGGAAAACATTTCTGAGGACCTAAGCTTTCAACACAATGGCTCAATTTGAGCCTATCTTGGGGCAACTCCAAGCACAAACCCAGGCTGTGCAAGGAGTGGCTGGAGAGAAGTCTTGAGAAGAAGGACCTGGGGGCGTTAGCTGGCTCCAGGAGAGCTGGGGAGGGACTTTGGACAAGGGCTGGGAGTGCCAGGATGAGGGACAGGGGCTTTGAACTGGGAGAGAGGAGATTGAGACTGGAGATGAAGAAGCAAGTCTTGAGAGTGAGAGTGGGGAGACACTGGAACTGTTTTGCCCAGGGAAGCTGTGGATGCTGTCTCCCTGGAGGTGTTCAAGACCAGGTTGAGTGAGGCCTTGAGCAACCTGGGCTGGTGGGAGGTGTCCCTGCCCATGGCAGTGGGAACTGGAACTGGATGATCTTCAAGGACCCTTCCAACACAACCCATTCTGTGAATTTATGATTCAGAGTTCACTTCAGCCTCTTGAGCTTTCTGCACTGAAATGATTAGAAACAAACAGATCTTGCCAGCTTTTGAGGCTTTGGAACGTGACCCCTTCAACCAAACTTGCATCAGAAGAGGCCCAGAGGCAATCATCAAGGACAATCCATTCTCTTCTTGCTAGGAACAACAATAAATCATGGCATGAGGTCACTCTTACCCCTGGGTTGAGGAACAGGTTTATGTGCTTGTGCAGCAAGGCCTGGTTCTGCTGGTTCCCAGCACAAAAGTTCTGTAAGAACTCATGTGCAAGCTTCATGATCTCCTGCATCCTGGTGTCTTCAGCCTGTGATGGCATGAGACAGGAGATGGGATTAAAAAGCCTCAGAAGTTCACTTTCAGGTGAGGAGCAGACAAGCCACAGCTCTGCAAGGGAACTGTCACGTCTCACTCTCCAAAGGAAAGAAAACAAACCTCCACCCAGTTCACAGACAGCAAGGGATGAGCTTGGCCTGCCTCACAGTTTGAAAGGCCATCAAAAAGCAAGAGCATCACCCAAGTTACAGCAGTTTCCTCTCTCAAACTGCACATCCCATGGCCAAGCCTGCCAGCAACGTGCTTGAGTCACTTTTAGGCTGCTGAACATACCACTGCCTGGGCCAAACCACACATCAGCACCTTGGGAATGCAAGGGAAGGAGCCATGTTCCACTGAAATGCATTTCAGCAGTGACAGATAGGCAGGTCAGGGCTCAGAAGAGATGGAAAGTTGTTATTACTGCACCAGTCCAGGCCAGCTGGTATTTACTGGAATCCAAACACTGCTTGCACACTTCCAGGCACGGCTGAGCACTCTGACATCAGTGTGGAATTACCATCACTGAGGACAGGAAGTGCAGGCTGGAAAAGGAGTTGTCTGTTTTTAAGGGGTTTCATCTGTTTCCAAAGGTGAAGTACCTTCCAGCCTGCCTGGCCAATGAGTATCCACAGCCAGGGGACAGAAAGGTGACAAAAGGTGCTAGAGGGAAGATTTTACTGCTGGGTTTATTTTAAGCAAAATATGAAGAAAGACAGCATTGAGACTCAGCTCAGCATTAATCAAAGCCACTGCCCAGAACTGCTGGGTCTCAGAAGGCTGTGGAGTTTGGAAGAGGGGACAGCAGAGTGGCAGGGAGAATGTGAAGAGTTCCCTCACCTCTGGTAAGTGCCTGTCACTTGTGACTGATGGGTGGCCAAGGCAATGACCTCAGGCTGTGCTTCATCAGCACAAACTGGTGCTGTGCAACCTCAAACCCTAGAGCAACCCCTAGTGGGTTTCAAGCTGCTCCACTGACACTACCCAGCACCCTGAGGTGGCTGATTAGCAAGAGCAGAGCTCATCAGGAGAGACAGCTGGTGTTTATTCATTGCTAAGGGGAATCTGGGTCTCTGCAGCTGCAGGGGTCTGTGTCTAACAAGTGGGCAGACCTGCTGATAAATCCCACAGGGGCTTACCAGGCACCCTTTTAGCACTCAGTCTTCCCAGGAGGGTTGTCATACAGCTGCCTCCTAGCAATAATGAGAGTCTTGCTTCCACTGCTACAGCTTCACTTCCAGCAGCACACAGCTCCCATGAAAAGCTGGGAGTTGAGCTGTGGTCTTACTCTGAGCTCTGAAGGACAAAGGTCTCCAGGAAATGGAGCAGAACTCTGACTATTTATAAAGGTTTCCAACAGACAAAGCTTAGACAAGAGTTTCCTTCTCTGGAGAGACCCCAAACCCACCTGGCCACTGTGATTCTGGGCAAGCTGCTGTGGGTGCCCTGCTTTAGCAGGGTGGGGTGGATTAGATGATCCCCAAAGGTCCCCAAGCCCAGCATGCTGGCAGTCTGTCACACCATTTCTGAATCGACTCTGAGGCTAAAGAGAATCCCCTCTGGGAACCCAACACAGAGGCAGAAGGTTCAGGAAGAATCAGAGGAGCTACTGAGGCCTGTCAAGAGGACACAAAGCAAGGTGACAGCCACACAGCAACCCAACCTTTTCATAAGGGATCTGCAGCAGCTCCAGCACCACGGCATGAGCCCCCATGTTCCTCAGAAGCCTCTGCTGCTGCTTCCTGCTCTTCCTGACCGAGGCACTCTCCTGCACACACAGCTTGCTGAGCCGCAGCAGGATCTGGAGAAGAGAACTGCTTCAGAGCTGCAGCTCTGGGGTTCACTTCTGAGCATGCCAGAAGGCTCACAGACAGCAGAGCTGCAGCTCTGGGGTTCACTTCTGAGCATGCCAGAAGGCTCACAGACAGCAGAGCTGCAGCTCTGGGGTTCACTGAGCATGCCAAGAGGCTCCCAGAGAGCATCAAGAGTGAAAAATCCACCTGCATGGAGCAGAGTGGCTCTAGGCAGGGACAAGTGGAAGAGTCACCACCCCTGAGGTGTTTAAAAGCTGCATGGATGTGGTGCTGAGGGATGTGGTTCAGTGGCAGTGGTAGGATTGTGAGCTCTAGGCAAGTGGCTGGGCTTGATGATCTTGAAGGTCTCTTCCACTCTCAACAGTTCTATGATGCTGTGGTAAGTATCAAGTGAAGCCAGCACCAGGCCCCAGAGCTGGGGCCAGTGAAGTCCATCAGCTGACACCACAGCAGTGCCAACTCCTGGTCTGGTGTTTGGAATAGGTTACCCAGGGAGCTGGTGGAGTCACCATCCCTGGAGATGCTCAAGAAAGCCACGGGCAGGGCACCTGGGCCATGGTGGTGCTGGGTTGATGGTTGGACTCAATGCTCTCAGAGGGCTTTCCCAACCAATTCTGTGCTGTATGATTTTTTAAAATTAAACCTCAAAGCATGGTGGGTGTGAGAGGAAGATACTCCAGCTCAGGGTAAATGAAATAGCTTCTCCACTTGCCTGCTTCCTTTGGAGGCTTTAACAATAACAATACTGTGTTACCATTGAGACAACAGCAAAACATCACCTCTCTCACTAACCCACTCTGAGGGGAAGAATCCACACACTGCTGACTCTATTCCTGGCTTCCCATTCAAGCTGGGATGTCCTCACTACTCAGCAAATACTTTCCAACAATGGAAGAGTGACTCAGACTTTCCTGGGTGCCTCCCTCTGCCTGCAGCTCTGCAGAGCTCTGGTCCTCATCCCCACTTGCATTCAAGCACCAAGAGAGAGCAGAAGTTTTACCTCTTTGACTACCCGGTAGTTGTAGCTGCTTGTACTCTCAGGCTTCTGGGACTTGCTGTGACCTTCCTGAGGGTAAAGCAATCAACAGCAGGTCATTCATTAGCAGCTGATAGTATTGGCTTCATGAAGGTATTCTGGGGTAGTGCCTGCTCTCTTCCTGGGAAGCAATGGCATCCCTCAGGTGTCTGACACTCAGAACAGTACCTCTGAGGATCCTGTCCAGCCACACAGAGCCCTCTAACATAAACCAAGGTGCAGGTGGGATGGGGTTAGTGACAGCAAGGTCCTGTCCTTCCCTTTGCTTCTCACATGCTGTCTGCAATCAAGCTTCCCCACCTCCAAAACTACTTTCTCTCCCTCTCCACTATCATTCCACTGCCATTGTATAGACAGAGATGTCTCACAGCACTACACCCAAGAAAAGCAACAACAAGGGTGGTACAACTCTGGAACAGGTTGCCCAGGGAGGTGGTTGAGGCCCCATGCCTGGAGATATTCAAGGTGAGACTTGACAGAGCTCTGGGCAACCTGATCCAGTGGAGGATGTCCCTGCTGAGAGTTGGACTGGATAACCTTTGGAGGTCCCTTCCAACCCAGACCATTCTATGATTCTATAAAATGCATTTTATTTACTTCCAACAAAACCCATTTCCACCCAGGGACTATTTCTTGAATTTCCTCACCCAGTTTTCCCTATTTTATTACAATTTATATGGCAGGAAAAGCTCTAAGCCAGATGTGCTTGCCAGGAAGTCCTGTATTATTGGGAACAAACAAAGCTCTGTCATCTGCTCTGTCATCTGATCCTAGTGCCACCAGTCAAAATGCCACCTGAGCAGCTCACAGCTCTGCCCTGCAGACCCTGGAACAGGTTGTCCAGGGAGAATGTGGTTGTCCCCTCCCTGGAGATGTTCAAAGTCAGGCTGGATGAGGCCTTGAGCAACCTGGGCTGGTGGGAGGTGTCCCTGCCTGTAGCAGGGGGTTGGAACTGGATGATCTTTGAGGTCCCTTCCAACCCATTCTGTGATTCTAAATACTAGCAGGGGGATCTGTGCAAACACAGCCAAATTACCTCTTTTTTCTTGTGTTCATTTTCACCTTGCACTCCATCCATGGTCTCATCAGGACCTTGGCCTTTGTACACCCAAAGCTCTGATTTTTCCACAATAGACCTCAGCTGGTCCAGATCTTGTTTTATCTGCTTGTAGTTGTCAACATCTTGGCTGGTAACAAGCAATTGAACCTGACAGGAATGGAATCCATCAGTTGCAGAAAGGATTTGGTTCAGCTGAAGTGCAGACATTCAGGGGAGAAAAAATGCTCTTGGGGTTCTTGAGCCTGGAGAAGAGCCAGAGGGGATCTGAGCAACGCTCAGCAAGAGAGAAAAGACCTGTGGGGGGCAAGAGGCTGCAGCCAGGCTCCTGGCAGTGGTGCTCAGGGACAGGACAATGGGAAAAGGGCACAAACTGGAACCAAGGAGGTTCCACCTGAACAGGAGGAGAAACCTCTTTGTTGTGAGGGTGCTGGAGGCCTGGAGCAGCCTGCCCAGAGAGGTTGTGGAGTCTCCTTGTGTGGAGACTTTCAAACACCCCTGAAGCTGTTCCTGTGCATCTTGATCTAGTTGCATCTGCTTTAGCAGGGAGGTTGGACAAGCTGGTCTCCAGAGGCCCCTTCTAACCCCTTCTATTCCATGATTCCATGATTCTAACACCTCCCCATACCTGCTTAAAAGCTTGGAGGACTTCCTGCCTCTGACTGAAGTGGCGGAAGAGCAGCTGCAGTGCTCCAGAGACCAGAGGAGGGTAATCATGCATGGTCAAGTGCAGCAGCACCCTGAGGAACGTCCTGCCCCCGTGGTCATCCAGGTCCAGAGGTGTGTTCTCCTCACTGCAGACAGAGCAGGCACTTACCCAGCCTGTTGGATTCCATGTCCCTCCCAGCAGCTGCTTCAGTCCAGTCAGTGGGGGCAGAAAACCTTTTTAATGACTTCAATTTATCAGCTCGAGTGCTCTGCTCAGACAGGCAGGGATGTTTGGAGCACTGTGTAACAGGGATGCTACTCCAGCAGCTCATTCATCACAGCTCACTCAGCTTACATTGCCCAACATACACTTTAGGGGTCAAACTATGCCAAAAATCTGTGTCCCTACATCAGCCTCACTCTATTACTCAAATAGTTCTTGCCCTGGTACTAACCTTCCTCACCTTCTGTGAAATCATTCCCCACCTCAGTATCCTGCATGCAATGGTCATTATGTCAAGCACTGGAAATCATCCTTTTTTCTCTCTCTCTTCACCACCTCTTTCCTCCTCTTCCCTCTCGCCCCCATCACCTCTTGCCTCCCCTTCCTCCTCCTGCCTCCCCTTCCCCTCTCTTCCCCTTCACCTCTTTCCTCCCCTTCCCTTTCTTTGCCTTCCCCTCTTTCCTCTTCCCTCTTTTCCCCTTCCCCTCTTTTCTCAGCATGACAAACTCGTTATATTTTTTTCCTATCAGTGCCCCCTGAATCATTTCCATATTCTGCTTCAAATTCTGGTCCTTAACTCTGTAAATGAATATCTCTCCCCTTCTGTCTCCACTTCTCTGAAGCCTACAGAAGACAACTGCAGCTCTGAGCAGCTAAAGGTCAGGCTGCAGTACTCGGAGCCTGTCCCTGCCTTGCTGTGCTGTGGTTCCAGAAAGGATGGGAGCTGCCCTGGAAGGCAGGCAGGTGTGGCAGGTGCAGCTGGCTTTGTTCTGTCACGTGTGTGCAGTCTAATGCTGCAGCAGACAGAAAAAAAGATGGCTAGATATACATCCACCCAAGGCCCACTCCTTGCCTACACAATCCTTCCCACCCAGGATCTTCCTGCAGCATTCAGCTTACATGCACTAATTCTCCAACCTAGCTTTCACCCACACAAGTACAGCCCTCCCATGGAGATCTTTCTGCCTGAAGGACCCCTGGATATCCCTCATCTGGGGCTTTTAATCCCAATGGACACTCCTTGGAACACTACCAGTGAAGAGGTACTTTCCTTCCACCAAAGATCCCCTCAGCTTGCTCTTCAATATGTTCAAAGTCCAGGGCTCCTGAGAAAAGAATGAGACAAAAACATCACATCAGAGCTGCACCAGAGAGATGTTTTTAAATCCTAAAATGACTTTGAACAGCAAGTGATGATGTAAGGGTAAGCAAGAAGGTCCTACCAAGCTGAAAGGAGAGCTGAGAGCTCACTGAAGCAGCCTGCTAAGGTAACAAGAGGATGGTAAAAGGAAGCTGTTCCCAGCTCACCAATTCAACTGCACAATCAGCTCAGCCACATCCAGGCTTAGTCCTCTCTGCCCTAGTTTTAGACTGTACCAGCACCATTCCAGTGGACACTGATGGGAGCCAACCCCAAGAAATACTCAGACTTCTCAAGGCTGAAGTCATAAATTCATCAATGACAACAGACAGAAAAAGTCTTTGCATTTTTGAGCTGAAGGTAAAGATTATCCCATGGGCAATCATCCGAAACAGAAAACACAAATGGTAGAGCAGACTTGGAGCTCTCAGCTTTTAGGTAAGGGTTGTACAAAGGAATGGAAAGAGCACAGGGATTTTACAGCCTTGACAAGAATGGATGGATTCTCACCCAAAGTTCAGCCTGCAGAAAGAGCTCTTGCTCTCCCCACCAGCCCAGTTGGGAAGGCTCTGGCACCAGGGGGGCTGCTGGACAGGCAGCACAAGGAAAAAAAAGTAAACATCCCCTTTGAAGTGAGATCAAAAGAAAGAGCCTCCTCCCTTTGAAGACTTCACATCTAAACCATGTTCTCCTTATCTTTTGCCTCTCAAGATAGAGTCCTCAAAAAGAGGGAGAAAAATCTCTTTGATGTCTAATAAGCTGCACTTTTCAAGTCCAGTTATTCCTAGGTGGCACAGGTCCCCTGGGACACTTTTTTCCCCTGGCAAGTGATCTAGGGGTTGACAGCATCCCATCTACCCAGTCCACTCATGAGCCTGCTTTCAGTTAAGAGCCCTGGACATGGCAAGCTGCTCAACACCCTCCTTTCATATCCCCACACTGGGACACAGACACCTCCAGATGCCTTCCTGCAATGCCTTGGCAGAGAGACATTTGGTGGGTAGGGGGCTCAGAATGAAGGGAAGAGATAAGGGAAGCAAATGACTTGGGGGATCCTCTTCCTTCACTCAGAAAGATGAACAGAAAAGCTTTGCTTGAAGGTGGATGACAGATCACACAGAATTGTGGAGTGCTTTGGATCAGAAGGGACCTGTAAAGGATCATGCAGCCCAACCTCCCTGCAGTGAGCAGGGACATCTGCAACTGGGGCATTCCCCACCTGTCTGGGCAACCTGGGACAGGATCTCACTACCCTCAGCATACAAAATTTCTTCTCTCTCCTGTAAATCTTCCTCCTTCAGTTCCAGCCATCAGCCCTTGCCCTGTCACAACAGGCCCTGCTCAAAAGTCTGTCCCCAGCTCTCTTCTTGAGCCCTTTAAGTCCTGAAAGGCCACCAGAAGGTGCCCTTGGATTCTTCTCTTTTCCAGGCTGAACAACTTCAACTCTCTCAACCTGGCCTCACAGCAGAGGGCTTCCAGCCACAGGAGAGGACTTATTTCAGGTTTTCCTCAGAGTCTGCACCTCAGGTCACACTGAACACATGGAACCAAGTAGGAGAGAGTATAAATAAACCCTGGGTTTTGCTTGGGGAAGATGGCAATGATCCCTACCCCATTACTCCCACTGCTAGCAGGGTACTCTCTTTCAGCAGGACCATTCATATGCCAAAGGCAGAACCCAAATCAGTCAGCCAATTAACACCTCTAGGATTAAAGAGTCTTCTGTAGCCCACACAAGCTCCTTCTCCTGGAGTGGGTCCAGAAAGAAGGGCAACAAAACTGGTGAAGGGTCTGAAGAACAGGGCTGGTGAGCAGCAGCTGAGGGACCTGGGGTTGTTCAGCCTGAAGGAGAATGAGGGGAGACCTTCTGGCTCTCTACAGCTCCCTGAAAGGAGGTTGGAGACAGGTAGAGGTTGGTCTCTTCTCCAAAGAAGCAAATGACAGAAGAGAGGAAATGGCCTCAAGTTGCACCAGGGAAGGTTTAGGCTGAACAAGAGGAAAAATTTCTTCCCCAAAAGGGTTGTCAAGGCTTGGCCCAGGCTGCCCAGGGCAGTGCTGGAGTCCCCATCCCTGGAGGGGTTTCAGAGCCATGGAGATGTGGGCCATGGCTTAGTGGTGAGCTGGCAGTGCTGGGTTAAGGGTTGGACTGGATGGCCTGAAAGGCCTCTTCCAACCAAACTGATTCTGTGACTCCTGCCCAGTCACTAACCTGGTACATTAGCTGGCATCTCTTGGCTGCTGCTTCCAGTGGGTGATTCTGACATCTGGGCATTGCTTTCATCAAACTCATGCTTAAATATACACAGCAGGCAGGAGATCCTGTAGTCCAGCCTCACATTCAGAATAAACTGAGGAGAGAAGGAATAAAAACCTTGAAATAACCTGCCCCTGTACCATGCACACATCCCACAGAGCTACCAACATGGGATATCAACACAGGAAGGATGTGGAGGCAGCTTGGGAAAGAGGAGTACAAATGGTTCCTTAAAAATCTCCTGAGTTCAGGGAATTTAAAATGGTTTGCAATGAGCACAGGAGCCAAGCAGTAATAAATACTGCAGAGCAAATCTTTAGCATAGAGTTTGGATCCTTGGTTACTGCCTGATGTAGGCACCTTCTGCCAGGAGGGAAAGGGCAAAAAAAATATAAAAGAATGGAAGAAAGGAAGGAGGGAACAAAAAAAGAGAAAGGAAGGGAAGGAGGGGGCAAAAAAGAGAGAAAAGAAGGGAAAGGGCAAAAGACCCTTGTGCCAAGTCCCAGAGTGCTGGGATCAAGGAAGCTGAACAAGAGCTGTCAAGAGCCAGGTTGCTGCCACACCACAGCCACCACCTTCAGGACGCTGTGCCAGTAAAGCCTCCAGTGGAGCAGGGATCTTTCTCAGTGGTCTTCCTCCCTCTGCTGAGCAAAGCATTGCAATGCTAGGAGCACTTGCAATTCTCTCAGATTGAGGGCAAAATGCCTCCTGTCAGCTTCCACAGGGCAGGGTAAGGGGAGGAACGCTGGCACTAAAATATCCCACGGCACATGCCAGGCCAGGAGAGAAGTTGTGGCTTCCACTAAAATTAGCCATGGTGGCAGGAAGTGAGTCAGGCCTCCTCTACATGCTGCATCTGCTGCTGAGGGGAAGGGCACAACCTCCAACCCAGCTATGTGAGAAGCTTCCCACGGGGGCACGGGGAAGGAAGAACACCATGGATCTCCTGCTGCTTCGCACGCTCACCCACCAGGCTTTGGCAGCATTCTGGCCTCCATGAACTTGCCCATGAAGCTGCTGAAGAGAAAAAGGACTCCTACTCTGAGGGAGGGAAGGAGGATTTCAGCGTGGTCATCTTGCAGCACAGTGGAGAAGGGAATACACTTTTCTCTGTGTCCTGAAGACTTCAGAGCAAGAAAAGCCAGAGAGAGATGGAAGAGGCAGCAAGGCTACCACCCACAAAAGGTACTGCAGGCTCAACCAGGAGGAACCTCAAGTATCTCCCCCACTCCTCGGGGCACTTGGCAGCTCCTCTCAGTTCACAGGGCTATTAGGACAGTAAGGTGGAACATGAGCTCTCCACTTGAGCAGGGCAGATGTTCACAGATGAGTGGGAAATGTGCAGATACCTGCCCCAAACTCACTGCTGTTCAGTGGTTTCAGTATGGGCAAGCTGAGTGCTGCCTGCCTCAGCAAACCACCTCTGCAATGCTTCAGCAGTTGCAAAGAGGTCCCCATCAGGCAGGAGGGGATTAAAAAGCAGCATGGCACCATGGCAGTGCATCAAGCCAGCAGGAGATGCTACCTGATTTGTGCTGGTAGTACCTGAAGTATTTCAATGATCTTCAGCTTCGTGTCCATGACCAGGATGTCCTCTTTCTCTGGTTCGCTCTGCTTGACGTTCCCCTCAGGAGCAGCAGCAAGTGGGGTCATGGGCAAGAAGCCTCCACCTCTGAGCACCACCTGGGTCATCAGCTCACCCACTCCATGGATGGATCTCATCACATTGCTCCCTTCAGAGAGGCAGGCAGACAGGGAAGGTTATGATGATGGAATGGGGCTCTATTAACAGGGCAAGGACCCTCCACAGCCTATGAGGAGAAACTGCCTCAATATTAAAGGAGGCCAGGTGGGCACCTGGAACAGATGGGAGTCAGCTGCAGCACTTGGAGAGCCCCCTGCCCTCTCCCCTCTTTCAACACAGGCTATACTCAGCTCCATGACCAAGGCATGGACAGGATGAAGCAGAAGATTTCAAACCCACAATGACATCTTGAGATGAGCTAGAAGCTATCAAAGCAGCTTCTCTTCTGCCCTTTTTCAGCCTTACCTTTGCTTTCCTCTCCTTTTGCCATCTTGGTAATAGGGAAGATGGTAGTGATGTGCACACAGTCTAATATAGCAAGGAGGATTTTGGTTAGCCTGAGGAGGTCACAGAAGTTGTAGAACCCAAAATAGATCAGATTTCTGGCTAAGTTAACAACCTACCAAAACAACAATAGAAAGCCTTCATTAATACTAGAAACATTTAACTGTCACCAAGTTGTCTTCACAGAGTGACAAGAGAGCAGGAATCTGAGAGCCATTATCAGAAGGCACTGCAGTTCCACCAGGGGAGATGAGCTGTGCATCCTCAAGTTTTCCATCTGCCTACAAAACACTGCAATGCCTGCAGTAAATCTGTGGCTGCAGCTAATTCTGTGGCCACAGAAATCACTGCAGAGAAGACAGGTCAAGACTACAGGGAGCGCCTCAATGGTTTTTTTGTCTCAACCATCCCACCACAGATCTGAAGCTTTCTGCTACCAAGTGATTCACTTTCCTCAGATGCACTCTTTCAGGACCCACATCCCATAATTTCATATACTTGCAAACATTTCATGCAGCCCCTTCACCTGAAGTATATTCCCCCAAATGCTTTGGGCTTTTGATTTGATTTTTTTTAATAAAGAAATTTACATACTCTTTGAATGGTTTGGATTGGAAAGGACCTTGAAGATCATCCAGTCCCAACCCCCCTGCCACAGGCAGGGACACCTCCCACCAGCCCAGGTTGCCCAAGGCCTCACCCAGCCTGGCTTATGTCACACCTTTCATGAAAGTAGTGCTTCCATCAGGACTATTATTGCATGGATTTGCTACATTTCATTTGCACAGACTATTCTAATAGGGCAGTAAGTCAAGAAGACACTTTGTGAGCAATCCTTCAAGTCCTAGAAGCTCTTTGTGCACACAGAATGTTTAGTTTGAGACTCATTGCAGTAAAGCTTGACAGAGCACAGGGATTAAACAAGGCTGCTGCAAGCCTCAGGTGTGAGCTCACTGCCATTAATTACATTTCAAGAACCATGACTACAAGCTGGCAAACTCCAGTGGGGTTCACTGTGTAAGGAGGAAGGGCTGCAGCAGACAGGAGGAGCCTGCTGAGGCTCAGCACTCACTCATCACTTGGGTCTTGGAAAAAAAAATATTTCCCACACAAATAAAAGAGAAAGAAGAAAAATCAGACTGGGATAACTACCTCAAAAGTGAGCTTGTTTTTCTCTTTGTCAGAGAAAGGGAACCTCTGACACACCACATCTCTTAAATATTCCTCTACAAATTCCATTGTTTGTGCAAATCTCTCCTTAATTTCATCTTTGGAAGTTCCACTGCTATCATAGCTGAAGAGGAGGGAAAAAAGAAAACAACAACAAGAACACCAAACTTAGCATGCAGAGACACAGGATTCTCCCCACTCCCAAGTTTGTTTTTTTTTTCATTGGTTTTCAAAATCTAAGAAAAGTCAAAGGCTGTCAAATAATTTATCCAAAGGAGGGAAGCAGAAGGCTGACAGCAGAATTTCCTGGCCTTGCCTGGGTTATCCCATAGGCTCATTTTGCACTATTTAAAAATAGCTGAGGAAAACAACAGAAAAGGAGGTTTTTGTCCCAAATAATAAAGAAAGAAACTCTCATTATTTGAGTGGAAACAATGACAAGCTGGGGACAGCACTGAGAAGGACATGCATGGCCAGGAGATGCTGAATTTAACCAAAGCAGATATTTCTTTTTTCTTAATACCAGTTCTAGGTTCAAAAAGCAGTGAGAACAGGAGATCAAGAGAGAGGATTCTGCCCCTCTGCTCTGCTGAGGCCCCACCTGGAGCACTGCATCCAGTTCTGGTGCTCCCAGCATATGAGGGACCTGGAGCTGCTGGAGAGGGTTCAAAGGAGAACACAAAGATGATCAGAGGCTGAAGAACCTCCCCTATGGGGACAGGCTGAGAGAGTTGGGGCTGTTCAGCCTGGAGAAGAGAAGGCTCCAGGGAGACCTCAGAGCAGCCTGCCAGTACCTCAAGGGGGCTACAGAATAACTTGGGAGGGACTTTCAACAAAGGTTTGCTGTGATAGGATTTAGAGGTTTGAAGCTTGACAAGGGCAGATTGAGACTGGAGATGAGGAAGAAACTCTTGAGACTGAGGATGGGGAGACACTGGAACAGCTTGCCCAGGCAGATTGTGGATGCCTCCTCCTCTCTGGAGGGGTTCAGGTTGGATGAGGTCCTGAGCAACCTGGGCTAGTGAGAAGTGTCCCTTCTTGCATCACCCAAATCAGAGAGAGCACTGTGGTCATCACTGAGGAGTTTAGAGACAAACACTTCACAACTTATCCCACCCAAGCACACAGAAGAAGCTGGATTTGTTCTTGGGAAGGTTCTCTCCAATAAACATCAGAGAGAAATCAACTTAAATTTTTTTTATATATATGTATTTATTTCCACAGAATGGATCAGGTTGGAAGGGACCTCAGACTCTCTACTCCAACCTTCCTACCATGGGCAGGGACACCTCTCATCTAGACTCAGCTGCTCAAGGCCTCATCCAACCTGACATTGAATACCCCCAGGCAGGAGGCAGCCACAGCCTCCCTGGGCAGCCTGCTCCAGAGTCTCATCACTCTTCTACTGAAAAACTTCCTCCTCAGCTCCTATCTAACCCTGCTCTACCTCAGCTTCAAACCATTCCCTCTTGTCCTACTGCTAGCCACCCTCTGATCTGCTTTTTGTTTCAAAAGCTGAGGAGAATCATAGAATCAGCGAGGTTGGAAGAGACCTCCAAGGTCACCCAGTCCAACCTATCACCCAGCCCTAAGCAATCAACCAGACCATGGCACTAAGTGCCTCATCCAGGCTTCTCTTGAACATCTCCAGTGATGGTGACTCCACCACCTCCCTGGGCAGCACATTCCAATGGGCAATCACCCTCTCTGTGAAGAACTTCCTCCTAACATCCAGCCTAGACCTCCCCTGGCACAATTTGAGACTGTGTCCTCTCATTCTGCTGCTGGTTGCCTGGGAGAAGAGACCAACCCCCTCCTGGCTACAACCTCCCTTCAGGTAGTTGTAGACAGCAACGAGGTCACCCCTGAGCCTCCTCTTCACCAGGCTAAAACACCCCCAGATCCCTCAGCCTCTCCTCATAGGGTTTGTGTTCCAGGCCCCTCCCCAGCTTCATTGCCCTTCTCTGGACACCCTCCAGTACCTCAACATCTCTCTTGAACTGAGGAGCCCAGAACTGGGCACAGGACTCAAGGTGTGGCCTGAGCAGTGCTGAGTACAGGGAGGATGGAAGTGCCTCTCCCCCCCCCAGGAGGTACTTACTCATCAATAGCAATTTCAGAAGGTATTTCAGACCAGAGGCGAGCATACTTGACCGGGGTGACCTGCTCCTGGGGGTCACGGTCGACGTGCATGTGCAGCATCAGGCGGCAGAAGGAAGCCCTCAGGTCGTAGGGGAGGTTCTCGTCGGCCATGCAGCGCAGGATCAGGTCCACGTCCAGCTGCCCGGAGATCTCGTTGATGGCTAAGTACTGGCGGTCAAGGCACATTCGAGCAAAGAGGTTCAGCTGGTATCTTCCATGGGGAAAAAAACAGAAATCAGCATGTGAACAAAGAGCTTCCACTTGGACTCCCAGAATCACAGAATTGTCAGGGTTGGAAGGGACCTCAAGGATCAGCCAGTTCCAACCCCCTGCCATGGGCAGGGACACCTCACACTACAGCAGCTTGCTCACAGCCACATCCAGCCTGACTGCAAGAACCTCCAGGGATGAGGCTTCCACCACCTCCCTGGGCAGCCTGTGGCAGTGTCTCACCACCCTCATGGGGAAGAATTTCTTTCTCACATCCAATCTGAATCTACCCATTTCTATTTTTGCTCCATTCCCCCCAGTCCTATCACTCCCTGACACCCTAAAAAGTCCCTCACCAGTTTTCTTGTAGGCCCCCTTAAGACACTGGAAGGACACAATAACATGCTCTGATCTCCTTCAACTGCAGGAGTCTAGGGTTTTTTTCCCCACTAATAAAAACCATTATGAAAAAAAATGACAGACTGGTTTGGGTTGCTCAATATTCAGCAAGAGATAAAGGGTAGGGGACAAGAGGCTGGGGCCAGACTCTGCTCAGTGGTGCCCAGGGACAGGACAAGGGCAAGGGGCACAAACTGGAACCCAGGAGGTTTTACTTGAATTTAAAGAGAAGGTTGTCTGTTGTGAGGGTGCTGGAGGCCTGGAGCAGGCTGCCCAGAGAAGTTGTGGAGTCTCCTTGTCTGGAGAGATTCCAAACCTACCCAGAAATGCTCCTGGGCAACCTGCTGTGGGTGTCCTGCTGGAGCAGGGGATGGACAGAATAATCTCCAGAGGTCCTTTCCAACCCCCCAACCATGCTGGGATTGTATCTATGAGGAAGTCTACTGCAAGAACCATTTCAATGCAAGACAGAATGTTAAACAAGCCAGACAGTAAAAATAAAAATATATTTGTAGTTGGACTTTCTGCTCCACCGCATTTGAGTCCATCAGAGTATTCTCTGAAGTTTATAACCCAGACACAGGAATCTGGTCTGGGCTGAAACCTGATCTTTCACCATGCCAAGAACTTGGTGTCTTGTCAAGTCATCTGGAAACATCACTTCATGTCAGAAACTGCTCAAAGCACAGCTTAAGCCCTCCAAAAGAGCACTGAACATTAATCACACCAGACTTGTGGCCCTTTCATAGCTTCACATATTGTTCTGCTGAGAACTACAGGACCACTAAGGGCTTAGAAAGAAATTCAGAAGACAGGGAGAATCACAGCAGCTTAGTTAAAATAAAAAACAGAGTCACTTGCATGAAATTGTTTTCACCCCAACTACCACCTGAGTACAGGTCCCCTAAGCACGCAGCAGAGGCTGTCCCATCACCACTTATCAGCAAGCTGAGCAAAAACAGGGGCATCGTAGAACAGTAGAATTGTTGGGTTGGAAAAGACCTCCAAGACCAAGTTCAACCATCAACCCATCACCACCGTGGCCACTAAACCATATCTCCAGGTACCATGTCCCCATTTCCAGAACACCTCCATGGTTGGTGACTCCACCACCTCCCTGGGCAGCCTGTTCCAATCCCTGACCACTCTTCCAGCACAGAATTGCTCCTCATCTTCTACCTAAACCTCCCTGGCAATTTCTGGCCAGTTCATCTCCTTCTATCATCTGATCCTAGGAAGAACAACCCAACCCCTATCTCATTCCAGCCTCCTTTCAGGGTGCTGTAGAGAGCAATGAGGTCTCCTCTCCGCCTCCTCTTCTCCATGCTAAACACCACCAGGTCCCTCAGCTACTCCTCCCCAGCCCTGTTCTCCAGACCCTTCCCCCAGCTTTGTTGCCCTTCTCTGGACCTGCTCCAGCCCCTCAATGTCCTTCTTGGAGGACCCCAAAACTGAACCCAGGATCCAAGGTGTGAATTCACCAGTGTTCAGTACAGGAGCATGATCCCAGCCCTACTCCTGCTGACCACTCTACTGCTGATCCAGGCCAGGATGCTGGTGACCTTCTTGGCCACCTGAGCACACTGCTGGCTCATGCTCAAGAGGGCTGTCAACCAGCACCCCCAGATGCTGCGCAAATTCAATTCACCCTGAGCCCCAACTAGTTTCTTTTCAAATCAGTTTAAACTGTGTCATGCTCCTGAATCAGACTTCTCACCATGAATAACTTCACACTTTTAGCTCTCAGTTCAAAGAGACTTCACCCTCACTCTGTCCTGGCTCTTCTGTCCACGAAACCAGCATCACAGAATGCTTTGGAAGGGACCTAAAAAAAATCATCTAGTTCAATCCCCCTGCCACAGTAGCATCACTTAGAACAGGTCACATAGGAACATATCCAGATGGGTTTTGAAAGTCTCCAGAGAAGGAGACTCCACAACCTCTCTGGGCAGCCTGCTCCAGGGTTCTGTCATCCTCACAATGAAAAAGTTTTCCCTTCTGTTCCCATGGTACCTCCTCTGCTCCAGCTTGCCTCCAGTGCCCCTTGTGCTGTCACTGGACAACCCTGAGCAGAGCCTGGCTCTGCCCTCCCAACACTGCCCTGCACATCTTTATCACCAGCAATGAGGGGACCCCTCAGGCTCCTCTGCTCCAGGCTTCACAGCCCCAGCTCCTTCAGCAGGCAGATGGTTCCACTGCTTTCAGCATCTTTGTGGCTCTGCACTGGACTCTCTCCCAGAGCAACTACAGCCCAGAGAGGCTCCCCTAGACACAGCCCTTCTGCACCCTGCCAGCCACCTCCTGCCCGCGGCATTAACCTGTAGTAGCTGAGCACATCCCGGTCTTCCTTCTGCCCTTCCTTGGCATCCTGAGCCAGCTCCCTGATGCTCTTGCTGCGGATTTCCTTGTTGCTGTCTCTCCAGAACAGCCACACTTCTTCTTCATCTTCTCCCACCTCCAAGGCGTTCTCTCCACTCGACACCTCTTCAAACTCGAAGCGGGAGAGGACCAGCCTGCCAGGAGGAAGGGAGGGAGGTTACACTGCAGACTGCCAAGGCCCAGGCACATCTCTCAGAACGTCTTTTTCAAGACACTTGCTAAAACATCCTGGTGACAGAGCAGGAACTCATTTTGCCACCCAACATGCATTCAAAGAGCCCACAGTTTACTCCTCAGCCTTGCAAAGGAAAAGGAGAGCAGCTGATTCTTTCAACAGCAGAAAATCTTTGGGGTTTGTTAATCAAATGAACTTGGATTCTAAGCTTCCCACCCAGCCAGCATTTCAGCTCCACTCAGCTGATGGAGATAAAAAAATAAAGAAGTTAAAGACACCTATGTGATTTTCAAGAAGATCTTCACAGAACTGGTTCAGAGATCATTAAACAGATTAGGAATGGATTTGGTTAAAAAAAGTGTGTAAAAATGGAGGATTTCTGTATCCCATCAATGCCAACTGGATCAGAATTTCTGCTAAGTGGTGAAATAACTTGAAACAAATCAGCTGCTGACACTAAAATGGCTTTGGGGGGATTTGGCTCTTCAGCAAAGACCATGCAGCTGAAAAAAATATAAATGAAATAAATACACATGGAGAAGAGCAAAGAAGTGATGTAGCCATTTGAAGTGCTGGTGGAAATCATTACAGGTTTTGAAGAGAACTAAATGTGCAAAACAACTCTCCTCCATTGGTGCTTTAAGGAGTACCTGACAAACACCTGCCTCTCCTGCACTTAAGAGAAGGATTAACTGTGCCCTCTTCCACCCATCTTTATGAAAACCACTTGAGATTTGATGCCTGCTATGATGCTTCAGCAATGGGAGAACAATGCTGAAGAGAGTTGGAGACCAAATCCTAACTGCAGGAGGAGAAATGGGTGAGCAGAGATGCACCAACCTGTGCTTCACTGCAGGCTGAGCTCAGTGGGCATGCACCTAAGCAGCACTCACTGCAGGCAGCTCGTGGAGGAAATCCTGAAGCCCAAAGGAGTTTGACCCACAGAACTCTACTGAAAAAAAATCAGTCTACTGTGACCAGAAATGAACCATCTGAGAGAGTTCCCTGACTGCAGGACTGGGAATCCACATGAAGATGTCTCCTGGCACCAGTCCCCATTTACTGTATATTTGAAGAGGACTCCACACACACTTGACTGCTGTCTCCAAACCTGCCAGCAATGCTCTCAGCTTTGAATCACCTTCCTTCAGTCTAAGGCTAGGAAAAGCAGCTTTCAAGGCATGAACTTACTTAGTTTCTATGAGGATGTCTGCGTTGGCTGGGTTCAGCACAGCTTTACAAATCAACTCCTGTGTCACTGGAATAGATTTGTTCATGGAAACGCAGAGATCTGAGAGGTAATCCAAAAACCTGGTGGGAAATAGGAGCCAAAAGGGTATCAAAGCCTTGCTGAGAGCTAGACTGAAGCCATCTACATTTCAGGAAAAGAAAAAAAACCACTCAGAACTCCACTTGAACATTGCAGAGCAAGACTGTAGCCCAAGGGGAAGCTCGGTGAGTGCCAAAAGCGAAGCAAACTGCTTTGTGCTTCCTTCCCAGCAAGATGGAAGCTGCAGATGTCTCTCAGAAAGCCAAGAAGGGTCACCAGACTGAAGAATGCAGCTCTTACCTGGGCTCCCTGTTCTTCCTCACCAGACTAACAAAGGTGTCAATCTCAGCAGCTGTGATGTGCTTCTCCAAGAGCTTGCGGTTGTTGTGCAGCAGTGCCGTGATGGTGTCCTCGGCCAGCACGTCATAGCCAATCTGCTTCTGCATGAAGCCAAACTGCTTTGCAATGTATTCCTTCAAAACACAGAGAGAAGCAGCATGGTGATCAACTCCCCAGAAAGGTAAGACAATGCTCCAAAGCAAACACAGCAAGACCTTTGTCAAGAGCAGCATGCCAAGGAACCAGCTGGATTAGGTTCAAAGTTGCTATTTTGAGAGAAAATGAGCAACTGAGAGTGAGGGTGGGGAGACATTGCAACAGGCTGCCCAGGGAGGCTGTGGGTGCCCCCTCCCTGCAGGTGTTCAAGGCCAGGCTGGATGAGGCCTTGAGCCACCTGGGCTAGTGGGAGGTGTCCCTTCCCACAGCAGTAGGGTTGCAACTGGATGATCTTTCATGTCCCTTCCAACCCAAACCATTCTAGGATTCTGTGAATCTCCAGAAGTCCTTTCCAACCCCTACCAGCCAGTATGATTCTGTGTGATCTGCCAGCAATTCTGTTGCCTTCCCCAACTCCCCTTCACACTGGTGCTAAAGACACATCTCAGGGAGAGACGAACACTGCCATACAGCACAACCCAAAGACCTCTTCCTGACTACCAGCACAGCAGCGTTTCACTAACAAGCCACAGCTATTAGGGCTGTTCTGGGAGCAGAGGAACAATGTCAGTGCCACTGAAAGCTACAGACATGTTTCCAACCTGATTCTTCCTGTAATCCTGCTGAGAGTGCCTCAGCACCCTGTAGCAAAGGCGGCAGATGTGTCTGAAGGGGGCATGGCGCTGGTCCCCCAGCTCCTCCAGGCGCAGCATGGGGCCGTCGCCGCTGTCCGTGAACGGCGCTTGTAGCAGCTTGAAGATCTGCACAGGGTTAAAAGACAAAGATAGAAACCCCATCAGCCACTGCCTTCAGGCACTGCAATCAGTGTGGAAGTCTTGTGCCTCTCTTTGCATTTCTAAAATGAACACTGGAAGCACACTGCAGTTGCCAAGTTTCTTTCTCTTTGTTTGTTTGTAAGGCTGCATCTGGAGTAGTGGCTCCAGTTCTGGGCTCCCCAGGTCAAGAGGGACAAGGAACTTCAGGAGAGAGTGCAGGGGAGGCTACGAAAGATGCTGAGGGGCCTGGAGCAGCTCTGTGAGGAGGAAAGGCTGAGAGCCCTGGAGCTGTGGAGCCTGAAGAAGAGCAGCCCCAGAGGGCATCTGAGCAATGCTCAAGCAAAAACTAAAGGGTGGAGGGCAAGAGGCTGGGGCCAGGCTCTTGTCAGTGGTGCCCAGGGACAGCATGAGGGCCAAGGGGCACAAACCAGAACCCAGAAAGTTCCACCTGAACAGAAGGAGAAACTTATTTGGTGTGAGGGTGCTGGAGGCCTGGAGCAGGCTGCCCAGAGAGGTTGTGGAGTCTCCCTGTGTGGAGAGCTTCCAAGCCCAGCTGGGCATTGTGACCCTAGGCAGGCTGCTCTGGGTGCCCTGCTTTAGCAGGGGGGTTGGACTGGATGATTTCCAGAGGCCCTTTCCAACCCCTACCATGCTGGGTTCTGTGACAGACAGCCTAGGTAGAAGAAGACGTTGCTCATCTTTACTCAGCATCATACTCTAATTTCTTCTAGCAGTTATGTTCTCTCACAGTCAACCACCAGGAGCCTGCTGAAAGCTCAAACCAAAGGCCCATTTAATGCCAATAATTTGGCCACATTCTGTTATGAATTTCTCTTTCCTGATCACACTTCTTATAGGCAGGTTAGAAAACCAAAATGCATCCTACCTGCTTTAGAATATTCTGTTCTCTCATCAGTTTTTGCCTTTCTCTGTTAGGTTTAGAAAACACCACTTCAAGTACGTCTTGTCCAGAATTAGTTCCACCAGTAACGAAGTAAACCAAATCCTCCAACAGTTTGGTGACAGATCTACAGGAAAGGCCAAGAGGTTTTAAGACTAAAAATTTGTTAAAAGAACAACCTCAGTGTGAGCTTATATGGATTTCAAAATGCTAAGTGAAAAGAATATCAGTTAAAAGCTGACCCAGATGCTGGAGAAAGCTCAGAGGTCTCTACAATACTTCAAATTAGGAGCTAATGCTCCCTGCTGCTGCAGCCTTACTGTCCAACAGCTAAGCCACAGCAGCAGATCACCTGAGGGCAATTACCTGCTCACCAAGTTCTTTAAATGGCCACTTAAAAAAAAAAAAAAGATAAATCAGGTAGACTCTCTCCCAAGCTCAAAGAGAAGCCATGGAATCACAGTTTGACATCAACTCTGGGCTCTTTTTGTGTGGCCAAGAACTTTTCCTGGTGCTTGGCAGAGGATTTGTGAGAAGTCAGATGTTCAGCCTTCACAAGATGGATTATAAATTCCCACACTCCATTTGCAAAGCCCATCAAGGAAGGCATGCTGTGGATTACTGCTCTGGGGTCACACCACCAGTTCTCATGCTCTGGTTTCACAGAGCAGCAGGGAGGGCTGGGCAGAAGAGCTTTGAAAACCTTCACCACAGACTCAAGCCTATCAGGTTTTTTTCCTGTTTTTATTATCTCACCAAGGAGGAAATAAAATCCTTTATTCTGGAGGTACTGAACATAGATAAGACTTGCAAAGAAAGAGTTTGAGTCAAGGAAATGACATGATGTGAACCCAAGCCTTGCCTCCTTACCTTCTTTCATTCTGGGTTATGGTTCCCTTCTCCAGCTTGCCAGCGATGGAACCCAAAACCTTACTGGCATCGTTGGCAAAATCCAAGTCCCGCACCTCTGCGGGGGAAACTGGCACGATAGCAAAAGCTTCTTTGTCCTCCTTCACTGGAGAGGTACCAATCTGAAACCCAGAGAGGGCTTAGCATCCAGCCAACAGGCAGGAAACAAAGCAGCAATTCAGACACTCTGCGGTAACAACACACAAGAGAAAGCTAAGCTCTGCTTGGGACAGCAGGAGACTACTGAAGTCAAACTTTGGGGACAGCACCACGCTGTGCGAGCTCAAAGCTGTTCCTAAAGGCAAAGAAACATCAGGTGGGACTGCAAAACACTGCTGCCAACAGTGGAGAAAAAGTCTTCCTCATGGTGACTGATAGGACAGCAGGAAATGGCCTTGAGTTGCACCAGGGGAGGCTTAGATGGGAGATGAGGAAAAACTTCTTCTGCAAAAGGGTTGTCAGGCCCTGGAAAAAGCTGCCCAGGGCAGTGGTGGAGTCCCCATCCATGGAAGGATTGAAAAGCAGTGTAGATGTTGTGAGGGACACGGTTTAGTGGCGGCCTGGCAGTGCTGGGTTAATGGTTGGAGTGGATGAGCTTTTGAGCAGGTCTCTTCCAACCCAAAGACTCTCTGACTATCATCCAGTAGAAGGTGAGCAGCTGAGGTAGCAAACTGAGCTTCAAGGTGGAATGTTCCCTGGGACACTGCTACTGTTGGACAAATCCAGCTGGGTCAAGGGACTGGAACTTCTCCTGACAGCACCATGTATGAGAGACACACAGCAATCAAATGCCTAGGGAGGTTCTGCTCCCCCTCTAATCTGCCCTGAGGCCACACCTGGAATAGTGTCTGCAGGTCTGGGCTCCCCAACTCAGGAGACACATGGATCTGGTGGAGAGAGTCCAACACAGAGCTATGAGGACAAGAAAGGGGACTGGAACATCCCACTGAAAGCCTGAGAGCCCTGGGGCTGTTTAGTCTGGAGAAGAAAAGGCTGAGAGGGGATCTGGTCAGTGTCTACAGATATCTGAAGGGTGGGTGTCAGGATGAAGGTGCCAGGCTATGTTTGGTGGTGCCCAGTGACAGGACGAGAGACAATGGACAAACTGGAACCCAGGAAGTTCCACCTCAACATGAAGAGAAACTACTTTGGTGTGAAGGTGCTGGAGCCCTGGAGAAGGCTGCCCAGAGAGGTTGTGGAGTCTCCTTCTCTGGAGACTTTCAAGACCCATCTGGATATGCTGCTGTGTGACCAGCCCCTGGTGACCCTGCTTTGGCAGAGGGGTTGGACTCCATCTCTCAAGGTCCCTTCCAACCCCTACCATTCTATGAAGTGCTCACACAAAGTAGCAGAACTTACTTTCAGCATCACAGGTTTCTCCTCTTCTTTATCAATAGGGATGTTGGTGCTGTGAACCCAGGTGTTAGTGCAAAGGTGTCTGAGCCTGACATAAGAGTTCCTGAAAGAAAGGAAAGTTTCAGTGTGTGAGGCACAGGAAAGCTTCACATTGTTCCAACTGCAAGATGGTGGCAGGAACAAGAGGAGGGGTTAAAAAAGGTGTCACCTTAATCCATGCTGCAAAAGAGAACAGGAATAAGATGCTGCTTTGTTTCCTTCATTCTATAAATCCACCTTAGAAGTCTTCTTCCATAATAAAATTGGTTCTGCTGTAGCAGTGAACCACACCACTACTGTGTGGCACTCAGCTGCTGCACAGTAACAAATTGAGCCTTAAACCCCCACATTTCCACCTGCCACATGGACCTGAGCTGTCACCTCCCACCCTTATCTCTGTATGTTTCAGCCCATGACTCCCTGATGCCTGTTTTACCTTTTTAGCAGCAAGAAAGTTTTGGCTCTTTGGCTGCTCAGTGTCATGCAAGCATCAAAGACAACAGAAGATCAGTATAGAATGTTTTCCCTAGCAGAAGGTCTGTGGGGACAGCAGTTCCCAGAGTGTTTTCTCAGGTCCTTGTGGCAGTGACACTGCCTGGCACATACCAGCTCTTTGACAGAACAGTCAGTAAGTATCTCCAGTCCTGGGGTCAGTTTTCAGCCCCTCTCTATAAGAAGGACATTGAGGTGCTGGAGTGTGTCCAAAGAAGATCAACCAAGCTGATGAAAGGCCTTCAGCACAAGCCTCATGTGGAACAGCTAAGGCAACTGGGGTTGTGTAGTCTTCAGAAGAGGATGCTGAGGGGAGACCTCATCACCCTCTACAACTACCTCAAAGGAGGCTGGAGCCAGGGGGGGTTGGTCTCTTCTCCTAAAGAAGTGACAGGACAAGAGGAGACAACCTGAAGTTTTGCCAAGGGAGGTTCAGGTTGGATATTAGGGAAAAAAATTCACAGCAAGGGTTCTCAGGCACTGGCCCAGGCTGCCCAGGGAGGTGCAGGTGTTCAAGAAACCTGTGGATGTGGTGCTGAGGAACGTGGCTCAGTGGTAGTGACTGAGCAGCACTGGTGAGCTCTTGGACTTGATGATCTCAAAGGCCTCTACCAACCTCCCTTTCTATTTCTATGATCTTAGGCCAGGATAAGAAAGTACAACCTCCTCTCTCCACACAGCCATGGCAGCCCAGAGGACAGAAGAGGCTTTTAGTCCCACTTTGCTCACTGGCAAGGAAGTGACTTGACCTGAGTTCTCCCAGATGGAAATGGATGTTCTGTCACCTCTAACTCAACTGTGAAGCACTCAGGTGTAGTCTCAGGCACTTGCTCAGTATTTTTATACTAATTTGAGGATAAACCTTAGTTCCAAAGGCTAAAAGAAAGGAGGAGGAGACAGATGAAAATAAAAATCATCACAACCCCCCAAAGCCCTGCAGGCCAAAGCAGGCAGGCAGCTCCATCAGGGTGCCTCAGCTGTACCTGGGGACCAGGCTGTCTCCTCCTCGCAGGGTGGTAGGGTCCAGCTCAAAGATGGAGGAGATATCATTCCCTTCAGGCACAGACACCAGGGAGTATGCCATCTTCTCCTGAGGACTGTGCAAGCCTCTTCTGGAAGCATCCTGCTCAGGGTCCAGCTGTGGAGGAAGTGCCATCACACACAGTCAGGCCAAGCTCTCCAGACCCACCTGCCCAGTGTTCAGTAGGTGTGTCCTGTCCTTGGCAGGCATGACTGAAGCACTCCAAGCACCAGTTCAGACAAGTGGGCTTTAGGACACCAGTACAACTGCTGTGTAGCTGCTCTGGCCAACCTTTTCTTCACTCTCCCTGGTGTCAGTAACTTTGGAGTATTTCTGGCCACTAAATTCTACAACACAGAAGTTGTTTTGCAGACTCAGAATCCCCCAACCACTCACCTCCCAGGAACTCTGCCTACTTTCAGATGACCCTCATCTGCTAAGGTCCCCAGCCCTGACACTAGTGCCTTTTGAGACGTCTTCACCCTATTGCAGATCTCACTTCAACACAGTAACTGACAGCTGCAGATACAAGCACCATGCACCAACTACCTTGCTGGCAATCAGCAGCTTCAGCAACAAGAAATGGGCCTCTCATCCCTCAGTCACACATGAAACATCAACAGGTTGGATGTCTTCATGCTACACACAGCTCGTGATGCGCTCAAACACGAGGATGTGCTACAAAGGTCATGGCAGCACAAGGAGCTTGATTTCCAAGGTGCTAGGACATTGCCAACCTCCTTCAGCAATGACACTAACAGTAATTGCATCAACCCCTGGATTTTCAGATGAAAGGGCAAAAAGGTAGGAAAAAATGACAAACTGGGAACAGGGAGTAACAACTTTCCCTCAAACCTTTCCAAGGGAACTATCACTAGTCAATAAAAAGTTGCTAACTGTCTGACACAACACAGGAGCCAGCTCCCCACATAGAAACACCGAAATTCTAGCTGGCATTTTCCAAGTGATCAAGCAACCAATCCATCAGCTCCTCTGTGATCATGGCACCAGTGGAAGGGAGGCTCCCAAAGCAGTCAGCACTCAAGTGCCTGTCTTCCAAAGCAACCCCCAAGCACCCCGGAAAGGGATCTGCTGGTGCCTGTGCCTCACAAGAGTCTCTCCTCAGCACACTGAGGTCAAAGAACTTGGCTGCAAAGCAGAGACATTTCAAGTCTGATTTGGCACATGGGAACAGTCAGCTGTATGGAACAGAAATACACATTGGGAGCCTGCCTTCAAGAGGAGAAGCAGCTCTACCCTCAGCAGAGCCCATCTGGAAGCTCTGCACTGGAAGGAATGTGCTCACTTGGAATGAATTCTCTGTATTTCAGCTGTCTCCTTCAGCCCCCCAGCAAAGCAGCTGCTCTCCAGTCACTGTTTGTCCATCAGGAGACAACTGGGCAGTTACTGAAAGTGTGGCAAAGCTGCACGTGAGTAATGACTCAGAGAGGAGGAAATGGGGCAGTGTAGGAAGAACTAGAACTTCAACCCCAAGGATTTTGTGTTGAAAGGTCCTTGCTGGCATCTCACCCATGCCTGTTTAAACCCCATTCTGGTAGAGCTCACTGAGATAAAAGAAGACAACAAAACAGAGCTGGACAAAGGAACCTGCAGACAGCTCCTGTTTGGATCAAGCTGGCCTTGGGATAGAGTCAGACTGCACTGGGTTGGAAGGGAACCCCAAAGGCCATCTTGGCCAACCCTCCAAGATCATCTGGGATAAAGCAGCCTACAGCATCCTGTCACAAGTGCCTTAAATGATGCAGTGATTTTGTCAGACATGAATTCTGTGCCTCTGGTGCACTCTTTATGGTCTGGTTTTGCCACCTAGTGGTATAGAGACAGAGCAGGGAAAAAGCAGCACAACTCTGAAGCCAGTCCCCTCTCCTTATCTCTGCACTTAGCAGCTATCAGCAAATCACCAGGAGCATGGCTGGCTGCAGAAATGACCTCAACACTGATCAGCTTCCAAAAACTGAAACTAAGAATACCGTCCAATGTTGGATGTTTGGTCTGGAGATTAGGAAGAAATTCTTGACAGTGAGGGTGGGGAGACACTGGAACAGGCTACCCAGGGGGGTTGTGGATGTCCTTTCCCTGGAGGCATTCAACGCCAGGCTGGATGAGGCCTTGAGCAACCTGGGCTGGTGGGAGGTGTCCCACTGGGCTGGAACTGGGTGATCTTGAAGGTCCCTTCCAACCCAAACCATTCTATCAATCTAGGATGCCCCCAAACCCTCTCCAACAAAAGTTTTGTGAAGGAGTTGTGTTCCTTTTCTGCAGTCTATTCCCTGAAGTCAAGCTGTCAGATCAGTGTTGGCTGCCTAAGACCATGAAGAACAAGTCAGGATATCAGCTCACTCTGGGGGCAAGGTTTTTAGAGCCAGGTTATAATGGCAAACCCTTTTAGGAGGAAAAACCCCCCTGCAGGACTCTCAAGCATCACAGGGCACTCATCTTTGAACAAGCAGGGGAGTAGTTCCTTTTCATATGGTTAAATGGAGCAAATCTTCCTTAATACAGGATAAATGACCAAAATGTAATAAGCCTGCAATCAAATCCAACTAAAAAGCAAATTATAATCCACACTGGAATGTGCTGTTCCAGTTTTATCTGTTCTCAGCTCCTGTGCTGTTTCCCTTTGACACCAGAGAAGCTGCTGTTAACACAAAGCATCACCACACTCAGACTTGGACACAACACCACTGAAAGACAACACGACAGATCTGCTTTCACAGGAAACATCAGAAAAATGGCACTGAAATCATTCTCCGCCTGCCATTCTTGCTCTCTAGACCCTTTATCCTGGCTTTCCTGTGTCAGGCTAAAAGGAGAGGGAATTAATTTCTTACACAAAGAGGTCAGACAACTGACTGGCACAACACAAGAACATCCTAACAAGGACACTTGCCCTCTGGTGTCATCTCCAACAACCTGCTCTGCAGAGCTACTCAGGAGAGTGCTTCAAGGAAGCCAAGGTTGAAGAAAGAGGAAGACAGAAAAAGAGATACTACAAAGGGGAGAGGTGAGGGGTCCAGGTAATGTATAGATTTGATTCCAAGTGTGCTGCTCTTCTCTAAAGCCTAATCCAGTTCTCAGGATCCACTCCTCTGGACAGGCCTTAAAAACCTTCAGATGATTCTCAGTGTTTAGTGTCTCTACTAGCAACAATGCCTGCACCAGGTATTCACTGGCCAGGTAAATCCTGGGCCTGTGTCAAGCCCTCCTCACTCAGGGGCAAGATCATACTCTTGCCTATACTTACTGAGGATTGACACTCCAGCTCATCTTCCTCATAGTCAGGGTTTACCTGATAAAACAGAACCACAGGCAAGTCAAAAATCTAACAGAGCTGGAAGTGGGAAAAACCTCAGCATGGTCTAAACTTGCTAAAAAAAAAAAAAAGAAAGAAACAATCGTTTACTGCTAGAGCACCACCAGGCATGCAGGACAAACAGGCTGCAAGCTGATTCCCAACCACAGTGATTCTGTGATTCCTTTCTAACTGGACACCTGTCTGTCCTCTTCAACATCTCTGCATGTTGGGAGATTATCTTATTCAGGACCACCACTAAGGCAGCAATAGTGGTAGAGAGTTACCAAGTTTCAGGGTGGATTTTTCACAAATCCCAAGTGGACTTCCCAACTAGAAATTCCTGGCTTGGCTGGAGTCTTTCAGAACAAACACATGGATCAGGTGAGCAACCTCCTCTGCTCTGTTTTTGCATGATGACAGGACCTGGGTTTGGTTTTGGCTGATTAGCAAACCCAAGCTTTACTGGAAAAGCTCTCCACTGGACCACTGCTGAAAAGGATTTGCAAGACTGCATGTGACAAAATGCTTTCCCAAGCTGCTTAGCAGAGAAATACAGAGTGGGACATTTCAGCTGGACTTTTCCTTCCCACTCTCAGGTCAGTGTGGGCTGAGCCAGCCCTTCTGCCCTGCTCGGGACTCTCCACCCAGGACAGCTTTTGCTCGCAAAGGTTTCTGTATTGGCATGATCTAGCCATGCTTTAAAGCAAATAGAAGTAGTTTTAATGAGCAAGGGTTCAGCAGCATTACTCACAGAATTAGAACCCTTAGGCTTTGGGTTTGTACTTGAAAAACATCTTATTCTAACAGGGGAAAAGAGGTTCAGTGTAGAGACAGAAATAATTATTTTGTGCTTGGACAGTGGAGTGCTACCTGCAGTTCTTACAAGCCTGGTCTGAAATCTAATTTCATCTTCATTTCAGCTCTACAATCCCACTCAGAAATCAGGGATTCAAGGGAAACTAGCAACACTTGAATTCATTTCCAAACCACCCCCCCAAAGGCTCTCAGCCTTTTACAATTTGTCAATAAATTCATCTTGATTCTGCTGCTCACATGGCAGGATGCTATGCAGTGCCTGTTCTTTGCAGAAGAGTCATTGCCTCTAGAATTCATACAAAAAGAAAAATAAGCTCAAGACTACCTCTGTACTGGGATATTCTCTCAGGTCTTCTGGACCTCTTTCTCTGTCTTTACCCAGCTAGTTCTGTACTAAGGACCCAAACACCCCTCCCCCCTGGCTCTACCTTTAGGGCAGGAAATGAGAGAATTTCAGAAGGTGTAAAAAGGAAGAAAACACTGTGGAAAGTGAGGCTGAGCTCCTAAACAAACCTCAACACCTACCTCTGCTGCTAGGTAGTGTCCAGTGGCAAGGTGTTTGAACCTGAAAAGGCTATTCCAGTAGCCAGCACCACCACGGCAAGGATCATGCTGCACCACCTACAAGGCAAAGGAAACCACAGTTACACCTCCCAGCCCCACACAGCATTCACTGCATTCCTTGTGCAGGGAACAGGGAGCACAGCAGGGAGCTCCAGCAAAGATAAAGCAACTTTTCAGATATGAACCACACAGTGACAGTAAATACTTGGAGCTGCCTACAATTAGCTCACCTCAACCATTTACAAGCATTGTTTTTTTTCTGCTCTTTGTCAAGTGACAAAGCTGTTTGTGAAGTCACTGAGCATGGCTGGTGCTCCACTGGAGTCTGGTGAGTGAAGGCAAGAAGATTATGGTGCAAGCTGGTCAAGAAGACACTAAAGGAGATGCTCTGGATGTGCTTATTTTGCTAGGTCTAAGAAGAAATGCAACAAGTCCTTCACCTTTTTGGTATAACTCATTTCTGACCTTCTGAACCTGGAGGGAATCTCAAAGGAACGTGGAGGGAACATGGAGACTGTTAGGTCTGGTGAGGAACAGCTGAAGGACCTGTTCAGCCTAGAGAAAAGTAGGGTGAGGGGAGCACCTTCAAGTTCTCTGCAACTCCCTGAAAGGAGGTTGGAATTTTCTCCTGAGAAACAAGGGACAGGACAAGAGGAAATGGCCTCAAGTTGCACCAAGGGAGGTGTAGGTTGGACATGAGGAACGATTCCTTCCCCAAAATTGTCAAGGCCTGGCCCAGGCTGCCCAGGTCAGTAGTGGAGTCTCCATGGCTAGAGGAGTTTCAGAGCTGTGGAGATGTGGTGCTGAGGGCCATGGTTTAGTGCTGAGGGCCATGGTTTAGTGCTGAGCTAATGGTTGGACCTGATGATCTGAAAGGTCTCTTCCAGCCAAAAGAATTCTATGACTCTGATGTGCAGTTCACAAGGCAAACACTTAAAATCCTAACCCAATTCTAATAATACCAAGAGTCCGGGGATATTTTAAGCAGCCAATGATGGCCAAGCTGTTAGTCCCTCTATTTAAAAGCCAAAGAAAAGAGGACAGACAAGCAACACACAGAGAGCAGCAAAAGGTTGCAGCCTCCTGTGGAACCAGGATATGCATAATCACAGTATTCCACCCCAAAAATAGAGCCCTTGGTACACTCAGCAGGACAGCTGGAATGATTAGCTGGTGTTAGAACTCTGGTGACTGGTAGGAAAATGACTTCATGGATGTTTCTCTGTCCCCTTTCTCTGAATCATCAAGAAGCAGAATTGGAGAGGCCTCTGCTGCAGCACTGGAGGATCAGAGCTCAGAAAGCAGAGTAAGAGTAATTTTAAGATCAAACTTCTAACATCAGGAAAACTTTCACCTAAAATAAAATAACAAAAAGATCCAGGCACACTGTTTTCAAAACAGCAGCAGTAATTGCTCCTAAAAGCCACCCCCAGCCTGGGCTCCAGCTCTTACCTCTACTTCCCACAGGGCCTTGGAACTGGTGGCAGAGGTGGCCGACTGTCTGCCCGTGGTTCTGAGGAAGACGTGCTGCTTCTTCCTGTGCTCATCACACGTCAGAAACTTCTCCTGCTCTGCATGGAACAGCCTCACCACGTCCCCCTGCCAGAGCCCAGACAGTCTGATCAATACACACATGAATGAGCTCTTCTTCCATATCATAAGTGATGGGACAAGAGCAAATGACCTCAAGTCACTCTCAGGGGAGGTTTAGGTTGGAGGTGAGGAACAATTTCTTTCCCCAAAGGGTTGTCAAGTCCTAGAACAGGCTGCCCAGGGCAGTGGTGGAGTCCCCATCCCTGGAGGGCTTTCAAAGTTGTGGAGATGTGGTGCTGACATAGTTCAGTGGTGACCTGCAGTGCTGGGATAATGGTTGGACTCCATCTTACAGGTCCCTTCCAAACAAAATGCTTCTATGATTCCATCACCAAGATCCAGCAGTGAACAAGACTGAGCAAGTTGAGCTTTGAGCCTTACCCCTTTGAGAATATCATCTTTGTTGTCACTCCATTTCATGAAGAGGACTATTTTCCAGCTTGTATTGCAATTCACAGAGTTGACCTAGAAGGAGAACCAAACCCATTAGTCCCACTGTCACCAACTGCTGCCTTACTTTGCAGACCTCCTCCAACAGAACACTGCAAGCCCTGTGGCATTACCCCAGCCAGAGACAAAAAGCCCTACCTATATTTACTCCAGAACAAGCTCAGAGCTGACTTGCTACAAGTCACTTGCCACACATCACTGTGCCATGATTTGTGCTCTGGTGAGACCTCACCTGGAGGACTCTGTCCATCTCTGGGGCCCCCAACACAAGAGAGTCATGGACCTGCTGGAGCAGGTCCAGAAGAGGGCCACAAAGACGATGAGAGAGCTGAAGCACCTCTCCTGTGAAGCCAGGCTGAGTGAGTTGGGGTTGTTCAGCCTGGAGAAGAGAAAATTCCAGGGAGACCTCAGAGCTGCATTTCAGTATCTCCAGGGGACCTACAGGAAGGCTGGGGAGGGGCTGTTCACAATGGCCTGTGGTGACAGGACCAGGGGCAATGGTTTGAAACTAGAGCAGGGCAGATTCAGGTTGGACATAAGGAAGTTCTGCACAGAGAGAGTGGTGAAACACTGGAACAGGTTACCTAAAGATGTGGTTGAGGCCCCATCCCTGAGGACATTCAAAGTCAGACTTGATGTGGCCCTGGGCAGCCCGACCTAGCTGAAGGTGTCCCTGCTGACTGCAGAGGGTTGGACAAGATGACCTTTGAGGCTCCCTTCCAACCCAATACAATCTGTGACTATTGATTTTGAAGCAAAAATCTTAATTTCAGCCAGTCAAGCAAGAGATCAAACTCAAACCTCTGCTCTACACCCAGAAGACCAAAGTCTGCTGGCTCTACTAAGTAGCTGACTAACAAGATAACCATTCCTAAACCCTGTCCCACACACAGTGAAAAGAAACTGTCACTGAAAGGTTGTCAAGCGTTGGAACAGGCTACCCAGGGAAGTGGTAGAGTCCCCATCCCTGCAGGTGCTCAAAAGCCCTGTCAGATGTGGTGCTTGAAGATAAGGCTCACTGCTGGACTCGGCGGAAGAAGGTTAATGGTTGGATTTGATGACCTTGAAGGTCTTTTCCAGCCTAAATGACTCTGATTCTATACCAGCTAATTGGCTGATTTTGACACAGCAAGCCCAAGCAGCTCAGCTGAAACACAGAGCCTTGCACATCTTGGGGGTGGGCTTAGGTTGACAGTTGGCCTCCATAATCTTGAAAAGGTCTTCTCCAAGTGAAACAATTCCAATAACCTTCTCCAGCTGTGTCCTCCTGCCCTTACCTCATTGCAGCCTGGATTATCAACCAGCTGGTGACTGCTGGCATGGAGAGGCTGGCCGGCATTTACAGGGTTCAGGACTACTTTGTCTCCAATGACAACCTGTAGAGAAATGAAGCATCAGACAAATCTGCACTCTGAGAAAGATCCTTTTTCTGTCTCCCTTTTTAAGGGGAGGGAGGAAATCACCTTCTTGTAGTTTGGAGAGATGCCAGCCTGAGTATGAAAACTGAGATTGTTTGCTTCAGAGTTTAGCTTGCTGTCATTCAGGATGCTGGCAACCCCTGGATGTCTGCTCCCTGCAAGTGTTCAAGGCCAGGCTGGATGAAGCCCTGAGCAACCTGGGCTAGTAGAAGGTGTTCCTGCCCATGGCAGGGGGTTAGAGCTAGATGACCTTCCAGGTCCCTTCCAATCCTATGAACCTATGAACTAACCTATCTGCTGCTATCCCTGAGGTTGTTCCATGGGTTAACATTTAACAAATAACTTGTACAAGCTAAGGTCAGCCAAAAATCCTCCTCTAAGCTGCACTTTCATTTGTAAAATCAGATTCCAGGCTGGCAAGACAAATGCAATTAAGGATAGTAAAGGTCCTGTTATTCCCTTCTTCAAGGGCAGAACTTTTAAACTAAAAGCCAAGAAACTTCTCTGTAGTGAAAAGAACCCCAAAGGGATTGGGAATTGGTGTGATTTAAGAGCACTTAATGGCCACTAAGACTGTGTTTAGGCTTTACCTTGTGTGTGTCTGCAGAAGAGGAGCAGCTACATCAAAACCTACAGGATGAATGAATCCTACTTGAGAAAGTCACCTGTGTTTATGTGCCAAATACATGCCTGGACTACACCAGAGAGGACACTGAAGGTTATCACCTCCTGGTTTTAGGCAGAGGGCATACCCAGGCAACCCAGATTTGGTAAAATAAAAGAGGTGAAGAGATTCAGATGGTCAAGCACTTCATTCACAACCAATTATTTTCCAGACTTCCCGCAAAAAGGGCTCTTCAGCCTCATTATTACCCCATTCCACACACAAAATGATGATGAATTTTGATTCCAGACTGCCAGCACTGAAAACCAAGATGGCAATTATTTGTTGTTGGAGGAACTCACCATTTCCTACCATTTTGGACTGGCTGGGAATTGTGAAGGGCCAGCATAATTAGGTCCCTTATTCCCTCCAATGTTATAGCATTCCAAAATACAAGTTACCATAGCAATTCTGCCTCCCCCTCATGACAGCACAGGAAAAAGAGGTTGTTCCTGCAGCATCATGCACTAGGAGATCTGTGCATTTCATTAACTGCAAGCCAGGCCTCCTGAAAGGCACTTTGCCAAGCTGTGCACAAAGCAACACAGGAAGATCTTCCTCTGGGCACTTACACTGTCTCCGATGGAACGCAGCTTGTAGAAGGGCTGGATGTAGAACCAGGAACCTTCATTTCCAGCTTCATCCAAGGTCACCCTCATAGCATTCTTCTCTAGTAGAGCTGGAAGCCTCTTATTTACTGTTAAGTATTTGTTACTTTTTAAGTGAAGCAGCTAGAATAAGAATTAGAGTTCAGTTCTAAGAATGCTCCTCCCCTCAATCAACAGCGAGCATGCAGAAGATCACCACAGTGGCAGAAAGAAACTGAAACTGAAATGGAATTGTGTCCAAACTGATCAATTCAGGCACAATTTCCACTTCCAATTCTTTCAGTCTCTGTACAGCCCTACAGCATAAAGCACCATCAGCTAACCCAAATGCCCCTTCTCCAGCAAATCAAACTCTTTGAGGTGCTCTCATCGTTTCACAGCAGCCCAGCAGGAGGAGTTGTAAACTGCTGAAGTCTAAGTGGCCCTCCCTGGCAGGCAGGGGGTGGTGAGAAGTAAAGCTGCTCTTCTCTAGCTTTGCTCTGTCATTTCACAGAAGCATGATTGCTTCTTTGAAGGTTCTCCTCCCCAAGTCCCATTTCCCAACCCTCTGCTGCGTGCCACCTCGCAATCCACACACCCTCAGCACCAACAGGTCGCAGCCCAGCTCCCAACCTACCCAGCTCCCACCAACTGCCGTTGAGTTGCCAGTAAATTTAGCAGACAAGTGCTTTTCTGCAGAAAGCTGCTTTTTGATGCCTTTTGACTACCATAAATACTCACAGACCATATGGGAGGAAAATATGGGCAAAAGCTGATGACTGCTCTCAGTAGTGTTGATGTTTCTACTCCAACCCAAAACAGGCATCATTTCTCTTCCTTCATTAAAAGCAGACTTTCTTGCCTAGAGATCCAGGCCAATAGCACACTTGCAGTCATACAATCATTGGGCTTGGAAGAGAGCTTTAAGATCCAGGCCATCCTTCAATCCACCACCACCACAGCCATTAAACTATGTCCCAAAGTGCCCTGTCTGCTCTTCTTGAACACCTCCAGGGACAGAGACTCCACCTCCCTGGGCAGCCTGTTCCAGTGCTTTGATTCAACCAAGGCAGGGGCTTCCCTGCTCTTGCCATTATTGTACTTTCCATTTTTCCTGGGTTTGAGGCATCCTCAGGGAGGTGGTGGAAATCCCATCCCTGGAGATGTTTCAGAGAGGCCGAGATGAGGTGCTGAGGGACATGGCTTAACACCAGCCTTGGTAGAGTTAGAGAATGGTTGGACTTGATCTTAAAGGTCTTCCAACCAAAATGATTCTATGATTATTTTACTTTCATTCCCTAGGACCCAGCAGATCCTTGGACTGTAGTTATTCATAAGCCTTGATAGTCCTTCTGTGCCAGTTGGCCATGTGATGTGTCAATATGATTGTGAGACCACATCTGGCATTGTACTATGCCTGTGCCATCTTCCCAAGGGCCAACTCTAATGAAGGCTCTGAGAAGGATTTCTGAAGCAGACTTAAAAAAACCCAGCACAGTGAACCCATAATGACCAAAGCGACTCCATCACAGCTCTTGCTTCACAGGAGTTAAGTGTTAGGTTTAAGTGGTAGAGAGCTCCACAGAGTCTGAAAGAAGAAAAGCACAGAAGGAACAGGGAGGTTGTGGATGTCCCCTCCCTGGAGGTGTTCAAGGCCAGGCTGGAAGAGGCCTTGAGCAACCTGGGCTGGTGGAAAAGGTCCCTGCCCATGGCAGGGAGGTTGGAGTTTGATCATCTCTAAGGTCTCTTCCAACCCAAACCATTCTATGAGGATTCCACAGTCACACCCTGCAAAGCTAGAGACTCTTGCCCATGAATTGCACCAATTTCAAGTCACACTGAGCAGCAGGAATGTGAACAAAACCCTGCTCAGCTTGTGGAGCTGTTCAGAGCCTACCTGGATGACGTTGCCATACTGGATGACCGTTCCCAGCAGCTTTCGGTTCTCAGTTTCATTTTGTTTCTTCTCCAAATCCGCTGCATGCTGAAATGAAAGGAGAACAACTCAGCTGCTGACTGCGTTAGAAAGAGAAGGAGCAACCACCTGAGGTTCCTCAAGAATACTTCCAAGAGCTGGAAAACCACCTGAAACAGCCTCATTTTCTTACTCCAGCTTCCAACAGCACAATTCCTAAACAACTGAAGGAGGGAATGGGGAAGACAGACACTTAGTTCTTCAGCAGCCCATGATTTGGGTTAAATTTGTCAGTTTGGAATAAAATGAGATGAAAAGCTCAAACAAGACAGAAGACAAGCCAGAAGACATCACCACACCTATGGAGGGCTCTGAGCAACCCAATCTAGTGCAGGATGTCCCTGCTGATGGCAGGAGGGTGGACTAGATGGCCTCTGAAGGACCTTCCCACCCCAACAGGCTTCTACAGCCTGTGTCTTCTTATGGTGCCTGATCATCTTCACCATGCAGCAGGATTATTTAGCAGACATTTACAAATGGCCATTGCAGCTCCAAATGTGAGTTCCCAACTCCTCAGCACCAACCTTTGCAAGGGTGAAGGGGCAAGGTGCTACACTATAAACACAGCTGGGTGTTTCTGCACACACCACCAGGGCAATGAAAGGCCAAGACCTTGCAGCACTGAGCCCAGGGATTCATTGTTCTATTCAATCAGTTACATCTTAGTCTCCTAACCTTAGTTTTAAAAGTGGTCAGCCTGCTTTTAAAGCTCTTCATTTAGCAAAGAAATTTTCTCTTGCTTTGTATCACAGAATGGCTGCAGTTGGAAGGGACATTTTAAAAGGTCATCTGGAAGTCCAAATGCTCCTGCTGCCAGCAGGGACATACCCAGCCCAAGCCAGCCTGACCTGCAATAGTTCCAGGAATGGGGCAGCTCCCACTTCTCTGGGCAACCTGGGACAGGCTCTCACCACCCTCAGTGCAGCACATCTCTTCCTTCTCTCCAGTCTGAATCTCCCTCTTTGAGTTCAAACCATCACCCCTTGTCCTGTCACCACAGCGCCTGCTCAAAAGTCAGCTTTGATTGTCCCTTTCAAGAACTCAAAGGCCACCGGAAGGTCTCTCTGGAGCTTTCTCATCTCTAGGCTGAACAAACCCAACTCTCTCAAACCTGGCCTCTCAGCAGAGGGATTACATGAAAGACATTTTTTCATGGAAAAAAAATCCCCTCAGATTAAAAAAGAACTGCCTGTACTTGCTCTAATCACTGTATGCTGATAGAGAGTAATCTACACCCAGACTTTTCTGAAGGCTAAGCATCCATGGTTTGGTTCTCAGCTCTCCAGGACTATAGCAGGTCCACTTTTCTCCTGGAAGAGAAGACACATGTCCTACTGTAGTAGGATGAAGCAGCACTACCACAGCACAGAGCTTAACTGCTGTGAGGGAAGAGCCATCTGGACACTGTTAGGAAGTTTCAGCCCCTGCAGCTGACACAAAAAGTGCTATTTCTGGAAGCTGTGCTAGGTGTGATAGCTGGCTCTTGCTCCAGGAGAACCTGCAGCACAGCTGCTCCAAGTCAGGAATATCTTCCCTGCAGTGAGGGTGACTGGGACAGGCTGCCCAGGGAGGCTGTGGATGTCCTTTGCTTGGAGATATTCAAGGCCAGGCTGGATGAGGCCTTGAGCAAGCTGGGCTGGTGGGAGGTGTCCCTGCCCATGGCAGGGGGTTGGAGTTGGATGATCTTGAAGGTCCCTTCCAACCCAAACCAGACTCTGCATTTGAGTATGTCCAAAACTCCAACACAGCATCATTCTGCTACTGAAATACAGGTTTTGTTTTTTGCTTGATCTCAAAATATTCTGTCAAAAGAAGGATTTCAGCAGGACACTGGGAGTCATCTCAACTACCAACAGCAATCACAAGAGAGGATTTCTCTGCCTGCACTGGATTGGTCTACTATAAATAAAGGAAACAGAACATTCTGTGAAAACACAGTTCAGGCTTTGGACAGATTTCCAAAGCTCAAACCAAAACTACTCCTCACTCCAGGAGAGTGAGTCCTTTTCTTTAGCCACTAGATGTCAGCTTCTCAACCCCCAGCACTGCTTCTTGATACTAAAGACAGACAAGTGTCCCAGATTTTTAAATCCCTTAAATGGCATTAACTTAAAATAACCTGACCTCAGCATTCAGCCTTCCACAGCAGACAATAAATTCCACCAGCAGACAACCAGAAGCCAAAAAAGGCAAGTGGTGATGGACACATCCTGCATCGCACATTTGGTTACAAACTATAAGCACCGATGAAGAAATTTCATCAAGGGTTAAGAGCTGTGTGCATGGTTCAGAGTACAGCCCCCTCCCCATCTCACATCATGAAGCACACAGGATTACAGTGCACTCCATGTGCCTGTAAATGGAAAAGATGAGACCTTTGGTAAGGGTTTGGTGTGGTAGTAGTGGTCTAAAGGGAAGTGATCCTGCCCATGGCAGCAGGGTTGGACCCACATAATCTCCAAGGTCCCTTCCAACCCAAACCAGTCTATAAATCTATGAATGGACTGAAGCTGGAAGAGGGGAGATTGAGACTGGAAATTAGGGAGAAATTATTTCCAGTGAGGGTGGGGAGACACAGGAAGAGGTTGCCCAGGGAGGCTGTGGATATCCTCTCCCTGGAGATGTTTAAGGCCAGGTTGGATGAGGCCTTGAGCAAGCTGGGCTGGTAGGAGGTGTCCTTGCCCATGGCAGGGGGTTGGAGTAGATGATCTCTGAGGTCCCTTCCAATCTAAGCCATTCTATGCTCCTCCTAAGAAAGGCTGGACCAGATGATCCCTTCCTAAGGGATGTTCCATGATTCTTATCACAGGTCAGCCTCTCATCACTTAAGGAGCAGGGGAAATACAGCACAACCCTTTGTGCTCCAGCCAGCACCAAAATAGCTTTTTCTTGCCAAATTAATACTCCTAGGTGACAAAATTCCATTTTCTGAAGCAAAAAGGGAGTCAAACAGTCAGGCTTTGTGAAACGCAGGAGCAAGGCAGCCATATGGCAATCAGCAAATGACAACTCTCCTCCAGGGCCATTCCATATCGTGGGGCTACAATGAGCTTAATATAGGCTTACAGCAACTAAAAATATTTAGGATTGTAATTCTGACATCAAGTACTCCAGCTATGCAATTTTAACATAAACATGGAGTTTATTTAACTCTGCAGTCAACAGATGGTATTTAAGTTAAGCTGGCTTTCTTTTTTTTTTTCATATAGGAACTCTAAAAACAGCAATCAACTGCCTTGCTGCTGCTGAATGTCAACATTTTACCCAGAAAGCATTAAATACTGCAAGCTAATAAGGAAGGAGAGGCTGGCTGGCCTTGTAATTACTCATAATTACCCATCAACCTCCACATGGATCAACAGCAGCTCTGTCTGCTTGAGGAAGCCCAAGAGATTTATGAGACCTGCAGCTCAGATGGCATTGACCAGCACAGCTAACATCTGAGACTTCCCATCTGAAAATCCTCTCCTTCTGTGTAGCTGCTGGAAGGGATCAGGCTGAGGGAGTTGGGGTTGTTCAGCCTGGAGAAGAGAGGGCTCCAGGGAGATACCTCATGCTAGCTTCAAACTGGAATAAGCCTTTCGTACAAAGAAATATGCCCTTGGGAAGTCTGTAGCTGCTGTTAGACCAATGCCAGCATTGGATGGTCAAGCTCTCACTTGATTGCATTATTTTTCTATCTATTTTTTGCACCTTGTTTATTCAAGATTAAGCATTTTCCCTGAGCTGCATTTCAATACCTGCAGGGGACCCACAGGAAGGCTGGGAAGGGACTGTTTAGAAGCACCTGTGGTGACAGGATGAGGGGCAATGGTTTGGAACTCCAAACAATGGTTTGGAGATTTAGATTGGACATCAAGAGGAAGTTCTGCACAATGGGAGTAGAGAGTAGAGGCTGCCCAGGGATATGGTAGAGGCCCCATCCCCAGAGACATTCAAGGTCAAACCTGATGGAGCCCTGAGCAGCCTGCTCTAGTTGGGAGATGCCTCTGCTGACTGCAGGAGGGTTGGACAAGATGCCCTTGGAGACTCCCTTCAAGCCCAATGCCATCTGTGACTGTGTGACTGGAAATCCTCCCTGAAAGCAGCAAGGATGAGGCTGTTGATGCTCAGAAGGAACCTAAAGCTCAATACTTACATGCAGCTTGTTGAGTAGCACAGCATCTGTGGTGCTGTTGGCTCCTGGCTTTGCTGCTTTCCAGAACTGCTTCTGAGCAGAGTACCGGTTCATGGGACATAGTTTGAAGAGGCAATCTATAAAAAGATGAAATAAACAGAAAGGATTGCTTCAGCCATTTGCAATTAGCTGGATTTCTGCTGCTAGCACTGTCCAAATATTCCAGCAGCGAGGAAAGGTTTATAAACAAATTCCAAAAAGCTCTTGATCAGACAAATGCTTTTTTGAGCAACAGGAATGTTGCCCCATGAATGATAAAAACTAACTGCTACTGCCAAACATCTGATGCAAGACCAGAAAATTTTAACTTGTCCCAGGCAAAAACACTACCAGGCTAAAATGGCAACGTTTCAGTGCTTTCCCAGGCCTGCAGCCCCATTTCACACACAGCTTCTGCTCTGCTGCTCCAGCAGGTAGGCTGCTTCACCCTCTCAATGTTTTGCTTGGGGGGGGTTGAGGTTTCTTTTTTTTATTGCACTTTGCTTAAATGAAATCTCCTCTAATTCTATGGAAAGAGAGGCACAAAAGAATTGGAGGAACTCACTTAATGAGGTAGCAGCACCACAAAATCCAGCAAGCAGCACCCACAAGCACAGAGGTTCAAAGCACAGCTTGAAGAAACCATAAACCCCTTTGGGGCATCAGGTTCTTGGTCCAGTCCATTGCCAGTTTATTTAACATTCTGCCCAGTAAAAGCCAGGAATTACAGTTCATTAGTCTTATTAAAACTACATTTCTCTAATACAGAGATACAAACCTATCAGTAACAGAACCAAATTAGCTGCATTTACTATTTTCCCCCCCTCCTCTGTTGCTAAGTGACTGAACACACAAAAAATAAATTAAGCTATTCCAAGACAGTGCCTGAAGTAGCAGCTTAGAAGTTCAAACAAAATGCCAACAAAGCCAGGAGGCTCTTCCCAGTGCCCTTGAGGGTTGCATGGGTGGAAGATTCCAGGTTCTAAGTCAGGTAGTGTTTCCAAGGCTCCTGGTGTTCTCTTGCAGGTAAGCACTGCAATTTGGTAAGCAGCAAGCTAAGGAGATCTCTACCTGGGGGTTATCTTCACTGCTGCATGTGGGCTGCCTTGCTAACAGTCACATGGATGCACCTCAACCCCACAGAGATAGAGCCCACACCAAAGAAGTCATCTCAGCTATGCCAGAGCTTAAAGATGCTGAAGAAGCTGATCCTGCACAGACAGACCCTGGAAGTTCCACCTGAAGATGCCATTTGAGATGGACTTCACTCTTTTCATGCCTATCTTGAAGAACAGACCTATTTGATGCTCCTCGGCCTGCCTGACCCATGCTCAAAGCACAGTCAGAGCACACTGGGTAATACCAAGCACCTTTCACAGAGGACAAAGCTCTGTCTTCAGCACAAGATCACCTTCTAAGGAGGTGAAGCACTGATGGCAGACGGTCCTTCCATCTCCCAGTGAGTCACAAACTGCCAAGGGGCTGCTCAGTTTGTCCCAGGCCTCCACAGCAACTCCTGCAGCCTGCTGAGCTGCTGCCCAGGAGTCCAGCAACAGGTACAGCTGGGTATGGCACTGGGGATCTTCAATGGAGGGACACATACTGGGGAAGGAGAGAAAGAGCTCAGCACTGGGTCCAGTTCTGGGCTCCCCAGTTCAAGAGAGAAAGGGAACTACTGGAGAAAGTCCTACTGAGGCTATAAAGATGCTGGGGGACCTGGAGGAGCAAAGGCTGAGAGCCCTGGGGCTGAGAGCCTGCAGGAGAGCAGCCCCAGAAGGGAGCTGAGCAATGCTCAGCAAGAGTTAAAGGAGCTGTGGGGGACGACAGGCTGGAGCCAGACTCTGCTCAGTGGTGCCCAGGGACAGCACAAGGGGCAGTGGGCACAGACTGGAACCCAGGAGGTGCCACCTGAACAGGAGGAAAACCTTCTTTGTTGTGAGGGTGCTGGAGATCTGGAGCAGGCTGCCCAGAGAGGTTGTGGAGTCTCCTTGTGTGGAGAGCTTCCAAGGCCAGCTGTGCATTGTGCTCCTGGGCAAGCTGCTGTGGGTGCCCTGCTGCTTAGAGCTTCTGAGCAAGGAAGAAGTGGAAAAACCAAGCACAAACCACACTTCACAGGTTTGCTCTCTTCACCATCTCTCTCATTTACACAGAGATGATTCACAGACTGACAGCACAGAAGAGATTCAAAAAGCCACTGCAGGCTTGCACTCAAAGCTAAAACTCTGCATTGTAAGCAACACACCAGTTATAAAATCTTCTATTTTTGCTGAAGCCATCAGATCACACAATGACAGCAATTAGCACACAGAGCTGCAGAGAAGAATTAATTGTATGCTACATTTAGTCACAGTCAAAATGTATTTTTTTCCCCATCCTTTTCCATCAAGGAAGTTGTCAAGTTGGGCTTAACTTCTAACTTGTTAGCTGCAAGCAGCCCCCTCTCTTGTGTGCAACCTAGGGAAGAGGTCTACAGGAGTCTGACCTTGGCCAATCCACAAAGGGAAAGCAGAAGGTGAGGATTTTTAGGTTTTCATTCTAGTTACATAGCTAAAAATCTAAAACAATGAAAAACAACCAACATTAGTTCTTGGATTGTTTGTTCTATGAAATCTATGTCTGAAGTGGCTGAGGAGTTAAACTTGGTCTAATTCACCTTAACATAACCATCATGGAGAACACCAAATATAGTTTTCACAAAGGCATGGAGTGACAGGATGAGGGGTGATGGCTTCAGACCTGAAGATGCTGGATTTAGATTAGACATGGGGAAGAAATTCTTCCCCATGAGGGTGCTGAGGCACTGGAACAGGTTGCCCAGAAAAGTTGTGGAAGCTCCAAGCCTAGCACTGTTCAAAGCCAGGCTGGATGGGATCTGGTTTACTAAAAGTGTCCCTGTCCATGGCAGGGGGAGCTGGAACTAGATGATCTTTAAGGTCCCTTCCCACCCAAAGTCTCCAATGATTCTATTTCACCATCAGTCAAGCACCAGGAGCTCTATGGCCTGAAGACCTCTAGACCTCCAGATTCCATGGGCTTATGTGTTTACAGAACTCAACATGCAAGGAAGTGCCAGCTGAGCAGCCTCAGGGTCAGCAACCTGCAACCCACAGTGCTGACTGTGTAAGACAAACCAACCACTTGTCAGACACTCTGCTGGTAGAAGTTTCTAACAGCCCCAAACTAAAGCCAAGGCAGCCAAACCAAGCAGCTTTCTGCCCTACTTCTTCATTCAAGTCGTTTTAGCTCAAGAGGTGATAAATAAAGCTATTAAACTATTACTGCAAAGTAATTACACCTGCTCATACACCATTTGTTGAATATTAACCATGAAGGAATGAAGTCTCATTCCAGATCTTCATGGCAAGCAGTGAAAAATGGCAGAACTGCACACTAAGTATAAAAACAAAATACTACTGAACTGCTGCTGAAAGGATGAAAGCACATCAAGCCTCAACACCAAACAATGACAGAACCACAGAATGTTAGGGGCTGGAAGGGACCTCTAGAGATCAAATCCACCCCCCCCTGCCAAAGCAGGGCCATCTGGGAAAGCTGTTCTCAGTCACCTCTCTGCAAGCCCAATCTTCCCTTCTAAAGCTTTCCCCACCACTCAGGGCACTACATGATATTATGATGCCAATTCCACCTTTGGTAGATGAAGAAAAGTTCAGAGGAGACCTTCTTGTGGCCTTCCAATATCTGAAGGGGGCTACAGGAAAGCTGGGGAAGGAATTTTTAGGGTGTCAGGGAGTGATAGGACTGGGGGGAATGGAACAAAACTAGAAATGGGGAGATTCAAATTGGATGTTAGGAAGAAATTCTTCGCTGTGAGGGTGGTTGGACACTGGAACAGGTTGCCCAGGGAGGTGGTAGAAGCCTCATCCCTGGAGGTTTTTAAGGCCAGGCTGGATGTGGCTCTGAGCAACCTGATCTAGTTGCTCCTAGAGATGTTCCTGCCCATGGCAGGGGGGTTGGCACTGGATGATCCTTGAGGTCCCTTCCAACCCTGATAATTCTATGATTCTAAGTTGCTGTCACTGCCAGCATCCAAAGCTGTTCATGGTGCCTTTACCTGGTGGCAGCTGGAAAGGAGCCACTGGAAAGGAGCAACTTTCCACCTTTGTTACTTTCAAAGGTGAGCTCTGATGAGCATTGAGCTGCACCAGACAGTTCCTCTTGCTCCAGCATGCTCATTTCTAAAGGATCTGGAAGAATTTTTCCCTCCAGCCATGCTGGTTGTGTAATGCACCACTCATCAGATTTTCCAAATCTCCCCCAGCTATTTTCAGCATTTAGGCTTCACCAATTTTGCTGCTGTTGGAGAAAGCAGGCAGCAAACATACTGTTGGCAACAGAAAGGCCTGGTGGGATTCCAGCAGTTAAACCTAAATGAAAAGAACTCTATGGAGAGACTGCAGAGAGTCCAGGGGAGGCTGTAAAGATGCTGAGGGGTCTGGAGCAGCTCTGTGAGGAGCAAAGGCTGAGAGCCCTGGGGCTGAGAGCCTGCAGAAGAGCAGCCCCAGAAGGGCATCTGAGCAATGCTCAGCAAGAGCTAAAAGAGGTGTGGGGGGCAAGAAGCTGGGGCCAGACTCTGCTCAGTGGTGCCCAGGGACAGCACAAGGGGCAAGGGGCACAAACTGGAACCCAGGAGGTTCCCCCTGAAGAGGAGGAGAAAGTTGTTCGTTGTGAGGGTGCTGGAGGCTTGGAGCAGGCTGCCCAGAGAGGTTGTGGAGTCTCCTTGTGTGGAGAGCTTCCAACCCCCCCGGGCATTGTGCTCCTGGGCAAGCTGCTGTGGGTGCCCTGCTTTAGCAGCAGGGTTGGACTGGATGAGCTCCAGAGGTCCCTTCCAAACTCCCACCATGCTGAGATTCTGTAAAACTCAGACCCCAGCTTCACAGAATGCCAACTGGAGAAAGTTAAGAACCCAGAGAAATTCCTCTCTCTCCAAAATCCTTCTTTAGATACTTTTAGACGAGGGAAAACCTATAAAGATGAAGACACTTAAATAAGTTCCTCACAAAACCCACTGAATATTTAACACCAACACAGCTGCTTCTTCACTACTTTAAAGAAAAAAACAAAAAAAACCCATAACTCATTTTTGTGCAGCAATCCTAAAATTAAAAGAAAATTAGCAATTCCCTCTTGAGTTTCTCTTCAGTCTTTTCTATACTTAGACACCTGACTATTTCCCCATGGCCAGAGCCTGCTCTCAGCACAGAATAAATACAAGGATAGTATTTTTTTTTATTTGATCTCTAAAAAATAGCAAAGATGAAGCAGCAGCATAGCTGGCAAGGATGGAAATCCTGCAAATAGAAGTTCCCAGCTTCATATTTATGATGGTTGTAGAGCTTTAATACACTCACAGGGATAACAACACTGCATAGGATGAAGAGATTTGTTTAAAGAGAATATGAAAAGCAGAGCTCTTGTGTGTGTAAAGCAAAATATTTTCAAGACAGGAGGCATAGAGAATAACTCCAAGTGCACATATTCAATCACAGGCAAGTTTCACCTCCTCAGAAGCCCCTGGATTACTACATCTTCTATTTCTATACCTGCTCCTTTTGAAGTGGAAAATGGATAGATGACAGCCTAAAAGGTTCAAAGAATATAGAACAAAAGCTGCTACAGAAATGTGTTGATTATTAATCATTCCTGCATTTCCATATAGGAGAGGAGGAAAAAAAAAAGGCACCTGGTCCTGCTGAAATGATGTCTTTGTGATGAGAAGACATCCCCTTGTTTTCAGTTTGCAGTGAACATGTTCTGCTGGGAGCACAGAAACCTTTTGGAAATGGGTTTGCACTGAAGGCTGGAGCTGCTGTCCTGCTGCAGCCCACTCCAGCCACAAGAGAAGAAAGCAAACCTGGCCTGCATGCAGCTGGGGCAGGGGAAGAAAAGGGCTGAGGTCAAATCAGATGTTGTCAACAGTTCTGCCATGCCAGAAGTCAGGAAAATACAAGCTTGGGTGGGAAAAACATTTGTACTGCAAGGCCAAAGACCTTGTCACTATGGCACTTGTCACTGCACAGCAACTCAAGCAGGCAGGGCTCAAACGCTGAACTAATTGCATGACAAAACATATCAGAGCTCTCTCCTGCTGGGGGCATCTTCCCAGTGCTCAGCAATAGCTACAGCTAGAGGACTGGGGCCAGTTCAGGGCTCCACAGTTCAAGAGAAACAGGGAACTACTAGAGAAATGCTGAAGGCTCTGGAGCAGCTCTGTGAGGAGCAAAGGCTAAGAGCCTTGGGGCTGAGAGCCTGGAGAAGAGCAACCCCAGAGGAGATCTGAGCAAGAGCTAAAGGAGCTGTGGGGGACAAGAGGATGGGGCCAGGCTTTTCTCAGTGATGGCCAGCAAGGGATGCTGGGCACAAACTGGAACTCAAAAGGTTCCATCTGAACAGGAGGAGAAAGATGTTTGGTGTGAGGGTGCTGAAGGCCTGGAGCAGGATGCCCAGAGAGGCTGGGGAGTTTCCTTGTCTGCAGAGCTTCCATCCCCTGCTGGGCATTGTACTCCTGGGCCAGCTGCTGTGGGTGCCCTGCTGGAGCAGGGGGGTTGGACTGGATGATCTTTAGAGGTCCCTTCCAAACCCTACCATGCTGTGGTTCTGTGATGGCTGTTACCTCCCTCCTGCATGCTGCATCTTACCTGTTTCAAGGGCTTTCAAAGGTTTTTCTTTTCCAAGCCCAATCAGGAGGAAAATCATGCTTGCAGCCAACATTTAAATGCAGAGCCTGCATGATTTAGGAGCTAAATATATTTTAATTTTCATGTTAAAATAACCACCCTCAATTCATACCTGCAAGACAGGAGGGTAACCACCCTCTTGTCATTGTACTCATTATGCAGAATCCTACCAATGGAAATCATTGCTGCATTCTTTCAAGCCCTACCAGCACAGGGAACACTAATTGTTATTAATAAGCTTAGAGCTGATGCATCCAGTCAGACAAGGGCAGAAGCCTGCAATGGGGAAATTCTATCCCGAGACCTGGACACTGAACATAAGAGCCTACTAAAGCAACAGCAGTCATTAATGGGACATTACTTAGAAGGCAACACCTTTTTAACCACATAAACCACATTTTGACTCCACAAGATGTTTCCTAATAACTGTACAATAATCATCACAGCATCTGAGCCACCAGTGTGGCCTCATGGCCAAGAAGGCCAGTAGGCTCCTGGGGTGCATTAAGAAGTGTGGACAGCAGGTTAAGGGAGGCTCTCCTCCCCTTCCAACTCTACGCTGCCCTAAGATTGGTTTTGCGATAGAAGAGCCCTCCAAAAGTCATCTAGGGATTAGAAGGCTCTGGGGAGACCTAATAGTGGCCTTTCAGTACCTGAAGGGCTACAAGAAGGCTGCAGAGGGACTATTTGCAAGGGCCTGCAGGGACAGGATTGAGAGGCAATGGTTTCAAACAAGACCAGAGCAGATTTAGATGGGATGCGAGGAACAAGTTCTGCACCATGAGGCTGCTGGAACACTACAACAGGTGGCCCAGGGAGGTAGCTGAGGCTTCATCCCTGGAACTATTCAGGGTCAGGCTAGTCAAGGCTCTGAGCAACCTGATGACTGCAGGGGAGTTGGACTGGAAGAGCTTTGGAGGTCCCTTCCAACCCAACCCAATTTATGATTCCTGACATACTGAAATTCCCAGCAGCATGAGGCTGCCCTTCAGCAGGAAACAAGCAAACTAACTTCATTCCAACACAGAACAGGAAGCACACAGCTCTTCAACCACAGGAAAATCATCTCTTGAGGCTCAAAACACACCTTCTTGTCTTGGGGTAAATGAAGAACCAAAGCCAACACAGAACACTCCAAGCAAACACCTTCCTCCAAAGCCCTCAAGACCACAGCAGTGAGAAAGTACCCCCAAAACTACAAAAAAAAAAAAAAACACCAAAACACTAACAGGAGAATTGCACCTTTAAGTAAACATCTTAGGTACCAAAGAGTTGAGGAGACACCAGTGTTTGTTTTATTTCTACATGTAACCTCTTTGGTCTCCTTCTAAAAGAAAGCTGCTACTCCAGAAGAGAGAAATATTTAGACATTGGATATACAGGCAGCCCCAAAAGGAAACATGTGCAGCAAAGACCAGAGCCCTTCTTCAGTCTCTGGTAGAAGTACTGCAGAGGGAAGATGCCTCATGATAAGACAAAGCCAGAAGGGACAGCAACTTGAGTAAAAAGGAAGGAAGGAACACTGATGTAGTTAACTAAGATATATCCCATTTGACATCTAGGGGGTCAGGTCAAAGGATGGAAGAAAGCTGGCAGCCTCCTTGTCACTGAGCTAGAGCACAGTGATGGATAACATGTCCCTGCATGGGTGACACTCAGATCCAGGACCTAAAGCACATTTGAGTTGCCTGAGAGAAAACTGTAAGGACAGAGTGAATGTGTCAGGTACCTCTGAAAGCATTAAGGAACAGATCTAATTTACAGACACAGAACAACAGAACCTCCTTCAGAATCATCTCAAAATCTCTAAGTCAGAGCACCACAATAGCTCCTGGCTAGTAACAAACAAGCCACAAAAAACAACAAACCCAAAACCCATGCTGAGAAGGGGAAAGAATCACAGAACTGTTTCAGTTGGAACAGACCTTAAAGATCACTGAGTCCAACCAGGAGGAAAAAGCACTCAAAAGAAGAGTCCGCAACTGCACAGATGAACTTCAGTTATCCCAAGTTCCAGTGAATGGCTTTACTGCCTTACCTCATCTCTCTGTCTCTGGTCCAGCACAAAGAGAAACCCTGGCCTAGAGGCAAACTTTGCCAAGCCTCACAGATGATGGGAAGAGGCATTTGTACTTTATGCAAAGGGAATTCAGCAAATCAGAGTTGCAGAAGCATTTTGAAATCAGCTGGTGTGGCTTTAGCCCTTTGTCCCAGCCCTCAGAGCTGTGTGCTCACCCCAAAAAGCCAGCCCCTATCTCTCCTTTCATAGTTTCCATGGCAAATCTTCCTGACAGGCACTAAACCACAACCCTCAGAACATCAGCCCTGCAACATTCTTCCTCAGCACATCCAGGGCTTGGCAGTTTGGTAGCATTTCACTCCCTTAGTAAACCAAAATGTATTCATCTGCTGGCCACATTTCACTTGATTTTGACTGGATTTCATTGTCACTTCACTTCTTCACTTGTTGCTCCTCTGCTGGAATGAAGCTCCTGCTCCAGAAGGATGAGGAAGCAGGGGATAGGCAGCAGGGAAGGGCTCTGACAGTCCAAGCACAGGAAGAACAAGCAAGATCAAATTTCAAACACCCTCTGAAAGCATCAGTGCAGAGCGGAAAGAATACAGCAGCGCTATTAGAGCTGACGTGACTGAACAGCAGAAGAAAAGTTGTTTCCATTTAAGAAAGCTTTGGCTGTTGCAAGAAGCAAGGCAGCACAGCATCACACAAAACAAAAGGCAATTTCCTCAGCTGTTCAATAGAGTAACTCAATTTCCAGCTTTTAAATGCATTTGGCTTAAAGCAAACCCATGCTACCAAAATATAAGATACAGGCAAGTTAAATAAATATTTGCTCTTATTATTGAAGGCTAGGTTGGAGGAACTGAAGAGATAATACAATTGAATTTAGTGCTTTAATTTCTCTTAGGCTAATGAAGTGCTTGGGATGCCTTGCTTGGAATGCTCATTTCTTTCTTTCCTTCTGCACCAAGTGCTGTCTTCCCAAGCTCTGGACACGCTGCAGAGCTGCCACAGGCTCATGGGAGGAGTAGGACCCTTACAAAGCTTCCTTAGCTCATCCCTCCCTCTCTCCAAGGCAGAATTAACTATGCCTACTCCATTCCTGACATCACCTATTCCAGAACTCCACTATTTCTGGATTTAACCTATTTATTTTTCCAGTGCAAGCCCATTACTTCTCTCCCTCTCCTTGTGGGTATGCAGAACACAACCTCTCCTCCCTCTCCCAGCAGTATTTGCAGGCTCCTGAGGCAAATCCCACAGCTAGAATACAAGAGTAATAGGTCTTGCTCTTGACCTCCTCTGGATTTTCTCTAGCTGGCTTCTATCTTTGTGGACGGATGAGGTGCAATACCAAACAAGACCTTTCACCTGAGGCTCTGCCAGGAAGCAAAATCAGAAAAAATACAATTGCTGTGCATTTTGGCAAGGTTGCTTTTTTTATATTCCAAGGCAGCAACTGTACTTTTTGTTACAGCACAGCATCCACTCCTGTTCAAACTGTGATTCCTGCCATCCCTGCAGCCTTTCAGAGAAGCAGAGTATTTTGAAAAGGACCTTTAAAGGTCATCCAGTCCAACCCCCAGCCTGCACTCAGCAGGGACATAGGCAGCCAGAGCAGGTTGCTCAGAGCCCCGAACCTGCAGTGGTCGCAGGGATAAGGCATCTATCTACCACCTCATGGGGCAACATGGGTCAGGCTCTCACCATCCTCACAGGGAAGAATTTCTTCCTTCTCTCTGGTCTAAATCCCCCTCTTCTAGTGGGAGGCCATCACCCCTTGTCCTTTCCTACTGCATTGCTGTGTGTGCCCATCCTCCTCCTCCTCCTCCCCAGATGCAGTCAGTGCAGCCTTTGACACGTGCCCCCATCTAACTGCAACAGCATTTCCCAGATTGTTTCTTCAGTTCTCAAGGTAATTCTGAGTGACTTCCCCAGCCCTTGTCCTCTCTGTGGAGCCTGCAGAGGACAGCCAGCTGTAAGCCACCACTGTGAGTGTTGCACTGGCAACTGCAGACAGCATCCATTAAGCTGCCACACAGACGTTCATGTGCCAGTCAATTTGCCATGGACAGACTCAAGCAGCACTACCTGCAGAGCTTACCAAAGCAAAGCAAAACCCCAGACCTGCATTAATTGCAGGACCCAGCACCCTGGTGTGGAAGAGAGCAGAGTCAGGCTGCTGTCCTGTGCTGCACCCCCAGGCAAACAGCACACAGCACCAGTGTCCACATCTTGTTTCTGAGCCTGAAAGCTTAGTTTTTTGCTTTCTCTTCCTAAGCTTGGCTCGAGTCTTTCAGCTCACTTACTGAGGCCCTCTCCCTGTCACTACTTTAAACAGTCACCATCCTTTTGGCAGGGGACCAGAGATGCTCTTCCTGAAGCTTTTCAAATGAAGCTTCTCAATCTGACCAAGTTCTCTCCGCTGCTGTACTCCATTCCCCTTGCAGGAACAGAGCACAGAAGGCACCAGCAAATCATGCAGCTAATTAAAATTTGGCCCTGTGCTCCAGAACAGAGTCTTAAGATCACACTCTGGTTGTCATTTTAAGAAGTAGATGATACTGAGAAACTATCTAGACACAGAATGGAATGGGTTGGAACAGAATGGGTTGGAACAGAATGGGTTGGAAAGGACCCTTGAAGCTCATCCAGTTCCAACCCCCTGCCATGGGCAGGGACACCTCCCACCAGCCCAGCTTGCTCAAGGCCTCATCCAACCTGGCCTTGAACACCTCCAGGCAGGGGGCAACCACAGCCTCCCTGGGCAACCTGTGCCAGTGTCTCCCCACCCTCACTCTCAAGGCTTTCTTCCTCATCTCCAGGCTTGGTCTGCCCTCTTCCAGCTTCAATCCATTCCCTCTTGTCCTGTCACTACAAGCCCTTGTAAAAACAGTTTGCCTCTGCTCAAACTGCCTGCAGCAGCACACCAGCCTGTCACAGCAAGGAATAAAACCGTCCAAGCACTTCTCAATCACAATATTCCAGCTGAAGAACAGTGAAGAGTTAAACTGGGCCAGCACCACTGACTGAAACTCCATCTATAGCTTTGGAGATCAAAAACGAAAGTGGAAAGAAGTCCCTGAAGTACTAAACCAGCCCCTTGCAGGAAGGGCTGAAGAGCTCTGCTTGACCAAATAAGGCAAGTGGGAGCTGGAAGCCAAAGCAGCAAAGCCAGGCTGGATTAGAACAGCCAGACAGCTGGATAATAGAAACGTGGAGAAGGCAGCTCCACTAGACCGGATTGCCAAGGGGAAGAACAAATGTTCAGCGACCACGAGCGGAAGCAGAGCCTGCCAGGAGAGGCCTGGAGGCATTCCTTCCAGCCAGCAGCAGCCACAGCTCCTTTCTACTGGGGTTTGCAGTTTAATGCAAGGCCATGCTGTCATTCTGAACAGGAAACACCACCACCACAGATAGTGCCCGGAAGGGGATGCTGATGGGGGCACTTATCACCTGAGTGCAGGCAGCATACGACCCCAGAAGGCTAAACCACAGAATGCCAGCACTGGGGGGGCTGGAAGGGATCTCTGGAAATCATACAATAGCAGGGGTGGGAAAGGACCTCTGGAGATCATAGAATGGCAGAGGTTGGAAGGGACCTCTAGAGATCATAGAATGGTAGAGGTTGGAAGGGACCTCTAGAGATCATAGAATGGTAGAGGTTGGAAGGGACCTCTAGAGATCATAGAATGGTAGAGGTTGGAAGGGACCTCTAGAGATCATAGAATGGTAGAGGTTGGAAGGGACCTCTAGAGATCATAGAATGGTAGAGGTTGGAAGGGACCTCTAGAGATCATAGAATGGTAGAGGTTGGAAGGGACCTCTAGAGATCATAGAATGGTAGAGGTTGGAAGGGACCTCTAGAGATCATAGAATGGTAGAGGTTGGAAGGGACCTCTAGAGATCATAGAATGGTAGAGGTTGGAAGGGACCTCTAGAGATCATAGAATGGTAGAGGTTGGAAGGGACCTCTAGAGATCATAGAATGGTAGAGGTTGGAAGGGACCTCTAGAGATCATAGAATGGTAGAGGTTGGAAGGGACCTCTAGAGATCATAGAATGGTAGAGGTTGGAAGGGACCTCTAGAGATCATAGAATGGTAGAGGTTGGAAGGGACCTCTAGAGATCATAGAATGGTAGAGGTTGGAAGGGACCTCTAGAGATCATAGAATGGTAGAGGTTGGAAGGGACCTCTAGAGATCATAGAATGGTAGAGGTTGGAAGGGACCTCTAGAGATCATAGAATGGTAGAGGTTGGAAGGGACCTCTAGAGATCATAGAATGGTAGAGGTTGGAAGGGACCTCTAGAGATCATAGAATGGTAGAGGTTGGAAGGGACCTCTAGAGATCATAGAATGGTAGAGGTTGGAAGGGACCTCTAGAGATCATAGAATGGTAGAGGTTGGAAGGGACCTCTAGAGATCATAGAATGGTAGAGGTTGGAAGGGACCTCTAGAGATCATAGAATGGTAGAGGTTGGAAGGGACCTCTAGAGATCATAGAATGGTAGAGGTTGGAAGGGACCTCTAGAGATCATAGAATGGTAGAGGTTGGAAGGGACCTCTAGAGATCATAGAATGGTAGAGGTTGGAAGGGACCTCTAGAGATCATAGAATGGTAGAGGTTGGAAGGGACCTCTAGAGATCATAGAATGGTAGAGGTTGGAAGGGACCTCTAGAGATCATAGAATGGTAGAGGTTGGAAGGGACCTCTAGAGATCATAGAATGGTAGAGGTTGGAAGGGACCTCTAGAGATCATAGAATGGTAGAGGTTGGAAGGGACCTCTAGAGATCATAGAATGGTAGAGGTTGGAAGGGACCTCTAGAGATCATAGAATGGTAGAGGTTGGAAGGGACCTCTAGAGATCATAGAATGGTAGAGGTTGGAAGGGACCTCTAGAGATCATAGAATGGTAGAGGTTGGAAGGGACCTCTAGAGATCATAGAATGGTAGAGGTTGGAAGGGACCTCTAGAGATCATAGAATGGTAGAGGTTGGAAGGGACCTCTAGAGATCATAGAATGGTAGAGGTTGGAAGGGACCTCTAGAGATCATAGAATGGTAGGGGTCTCTTAAAGGTCTCTTCCAACCAAAACAATTCTGTGATGCTACACAGAATGCCCCAAAAGGCATTTGCATTGCCAAGGGAAGCACCAAAGAGGTGTGGTAACATCTCACCCTGAATGCATGACCACTGCCACCACAACATAGATCCTTATCTGTCTCTCTGAACACTCTGCAGAGAAATACATTCAAAGCGCTGCATCCATTTGAAAAGTTCCCCTTTCCATCAAGAACCATGATTAGGTACTTTCAATGTTGTAAGTCAGCCTTCAAGCTGCCTTATTGACAGCAGGATAACAAATCAATCAGTGCCGGGGAAAGCCAGACTCCAAGTGATGGATGGGCTGGTGAGAGCTATTAAATAACACCAGCTGCATGGCTGTCTGAACACATCCTACACTCACATCCACACACAGCCAGCAAAGGCAGTCCTTAGGATCAGGAAAGCCACCCTTGCCAGAAGCCTCAGATCAGCAACAGCCTTGGCAGTTGACAAAGCTGCACTGAAATCTTCTCTTAACACAGCATCACAGAATGGTTTGGGTTGGAAAGGACCTTAAAGATAGGCTGCCCAGGGAGGCTGTGGATGTTTCCTCCCTGGGGGTATTGAAGGCCAGGTTGGAGGAGACCTTGAGCAGCTGAGTCTAGTTGAGAGGTGTCCCTGCCCATGGCAGGCAGGTTGGAGAAGATGATCTCTGAAGTCCTTTCCAACCTGAGCCATGAAGCAAATCTGAGCTATGAAACAAAAATTATTTCAGGAAGTGGTAAATGAAGCCCAGCCACCGATGCTATCCAAAGGATTCCATGGAAGGTGCCAACTGCACTGATTAAATCTCTGTGTCTCATTCAAAGCTAAGTGGTACAAGCAGAACAAAACTCCTCTCAAGCCACCTGAGGATATGTACACTGCACAAAACAACCTAGGTGATAAAGATGTGAAAAGCTGATGATTTCCTGACGTGATTTCCTGAGCTTTTAGATCTGGATGACCACCTGGGATTTGCCTCACTGCCTTCCAATTTTACTTATTCACTGCCAGTGCTTTAAATTTACTTGTCTGCCACATCTCTGGGTTTTGAGAGGTGAACTTCAAGATGCTAAGCACATCTTCTCTCTGCCCTTGACAAAGCATCCCAACAACCTGCTGCTTCTGCAGTCAAATTGGATGTTCTCAGGTGCAAATCCATTGTCCTCTTACAAGGATCAGGGCACTACCTGTAACACATTAAGTTAAATGAACTTGGGGTTGTTCAGCCTGGAGAAGAGAAGGCTCCAGAGAGAACTTCTGGTGGCCTTGCAGTGCTTAAAGGGGACAATCAGAAAGGTGGGGACAAACTTCTGAGCAGGTCCTGTGATGACAGGGCAAGGAGCGATGGTTTGAACTAAGAGAGGGAGATTCACACTGAAGAGAAGGAAGAAATTTTTGACACTGGGGGTGGGGAGAGGCTGGCCCAGGGAGGTGGGAGATGCCTCATCCCTGCAACCACTGCAGGTCAGGTTGCCTGGGGCTCAGAGCTCCAGTTGCAGATGTCCCTGCTGACTGCAGGGGAGTTGGACTGGATGAGCTTTAAAGGTCCGTTCCAACCTAAAGCATTCTGTGATTGAACTCAAACAAAGAAAGATTATGGGACTTAGCCAAAAGACATTTGGCTGGTACAGACCCTTCAGCAGTCAATAATATTTCCATGATCTTCTACTGTTATAGAAACAGAGGACTATTAAAGACCTTAAGTGGTCATTAGTGCCTTGCATCCTCCTGTGCTGTGGCAGCACTGAAGCACTTCCACTTAGTAGTTTTTCCCCTCTTGGTCATTCAGACAGCTTTGAAGGCTTTTATAAGGTGAAGCCATTTAAAATATGGTTAAAAACATTACAGAGATTCAATATTTCAAGAGAAACAGATGAGCTGCTCAAGGAAAGCACTGGAGAATTGCGTGCACAGCAGCAAGTTTCTGAGCCAAAAAAAAGAAACAGGAGTAATTAAATTTTTTTTAAAAGGAAACATTCAAAGATTCATAGAATGGGTTGGAAAGACCTTAACGATGATTCAGTTCCAACCCCCTGGCATGGGCAGGGACAGACCCCACCAGCCCAGGTTGCTCAAGGCCTCATTCAGCCTGGCCTTGAACACCGCTAGGTGTCAAGAGGGAGGGGACAAGCTCTGCTCAGTTGCAACCTGTGATAGGACAAGGGGCAATGGATATAAGCTACAGCACAGGAGGTTCCACCTCAACATGAGAAGGAGCTTCACTGGGAGGGTCACAGAGCACTGGAACAGGCTGCCCAGAGAGATTGTGGAGTCTCCTTCTCTGGAGACGTTCCAGCCCCATCTGGATGTGTTCTGTGTGCCCTGTGCTGGATTCTATGGTCCTGCTCTAGCAGGGGGGTTGGACTCGATCTCTAGAGGTCCCTTCCAACTCCTAACATCCTCTGACCCTGTGACCTCCAGGAAGGGGGAATCCACAACCTCCTTAGGCAACCTGTTCCAAAGTCTCCATACCCTTACTGCCAAGAAATTCTTAATTTTGACTGTTGAGGCTGGAAGGCTGACTGGGAGGTCACAGCACATAACCCACCAGAGTAAAGATGCAACTTGCACTACACAGCCAAATACAGTGTTTATACACATCCTCTCCACTCCTTCCCAGTAATGTGTCTTGAAGGTTGTCATCAGCCAGCCCACACTGCCAGCCAGCCCAGGGCTGAGGACAGGAGTGACCGCCACCAGCAGCAAGCCTGCAGCCTGCACTGGAGAGCTGCCCACAGAATGCTAATTCACTTCATCAACCTCAAGCTTCTTCCTGAGAACAAGTTTTTCTTGTCAAACATTCCCAGTGTGGTACTTCTGCTAATAAATACATCCCAATAATCGCTGAGGAGGAGCCTTAAGCCATATGCTTGTTATGTATAGAAAAATCAGCTCCTTATTTCACTAAAAATATTTGAACTGAGGCTGCTGATAAGCTCCACTGGGATGGAGAATCCCATCCCTTTACCTCTTGCTGACCACTGAGCAGTTTCCCTCTGGGGCTGCTCTTCTCCAGGCTCTCAGCCCCAGGGCTCTCAGCCTTTGCTTCTCACAGAGCTGCTCCATGCCCCTCAGCATCTCTGTAGCCTCCACTGAAAACACTCCAAACTTTCTCTCCCTCGACCCAGAACTGGATGCAGTACTCAAAGTCCTGTTACATCTGTAAACTCTTTCGTCCCCAGCAGTGCAGAAGTCCATTTCCCCTCTTTAAGAGACCCACCCTTCCCTACCTGCCTTCAAAGCTCTTCCATAACCAAGCCACCCAACAGTCAAGAAGTTCCTAGGACTGTTTGCAGGAGCAGGCTTCATACATTATCCTCCCTCAGTCTTCCTCCCAGTGTGGCCCTAAAGCAGCTGCTTGCTGCCTACTCCCACCCCACGCTCTCCTCCATGGCAACACTTCGGTGTATCAACAGGGGAATACACAGAAAGAAGAAGAAGAGATTATTTCTGTGTCCTCACTTCTAGCACCAGCATGCTGCTGGTAATCAGGAATCATTGCAAAGCAAGATGTCCACTTCAGCAATTCAGGCAAGTTGCATACATTTTTTCATCAAGATGTTGGACTGGCTCCATCTGAATCTCAAAAGCCCAACCTGACAACTGGTTGTGCCACAGCCCAGTAAGCATAAAAAACCCACACAGGATGCTGCCTGAAGAAGCTCAATCTCAGACTATTCAAGAAGTTCTCCTGTAGACCACTACATCTCTTGGAAGGGCTACTCAATTCAACAGCTTCTCTTCATCATTGCAAATGTCACAGAATCACAGAATGCTTGAGGTTGGAAGGGACCTCCAGAGACTGAGTCCACCCCCCCTGCCAGAGCAGGGTCACCAAGGGTAGTCCACACAGGAATGCATCCAGGTGGGTTTCCAAGGTCTCCAGAGAAGGAAACTCCACAACCTCTCTAGGCAGCCTGTTCCAGTGCTCCATCACCCTCACTGTGAAGAAGTTTCTCCTCATGTTGAGGCGAAATCTTCCCTGCTCAAGTTTGCATCCATTGTTGCTTGGCTTATTACTGTGCACCACTGAACAAAGCCTGGTCCCCTCCACTTGATACCCACCCCTCAGATATTGATAGACATCTATCAGATCCCCTCTCAGCCTTCCCTCCCCTACCTGCTTGCTAGCATCGATTCATAGAACGGGTTGGAAGGGACCCCAAAAATCAGCTAGTTCTGACCCCCCTCCCATGGGCAGGGACACCTCCCACTACACCTCATCCAACCTGGCCTTGGTCACCTCCAGGGAGGGCACAGCCACAGCCTGCCTGGGCAACCTGTTCCAGTGTCTCACCACCCTCACTTGTCAAGAAATTCCTCGTCATCTCCAGTCTCAATCTGCCCTCCTCAAGCTTCAATCCCTTCCCTCTCATCCTATCCCTACAAATCAGATTGATTCAACCCAAACAAAACACTCAATGAACACTATCAACCCTAGAGAAGAGATCTCATCCAGGATTATACTGCAAGGCCAGCACAAGGCAGCATTGTTTCTGGACACTCACTTTCAAATGTATAACAAAAGACCTAAATAAAATTAGTTTTCCATTGACAAAATATCAAGTATCTATAAACAAAATGTTCTCCTTCCCACCTCCCAACATCAGGCTACCTTGCCTTGATGCTTTAAAAATCTTAAATATTTCAAGGATGCTTAAAATTAGCACAGTGCAAAAGATACTTCCAATGAAGTTCCCACCAATAAAAACCGTCTTTGGAGGTGGGAGAAAAATAATCTTAGGACTTCCAACACGAGCCACATGGTAACTGAAGAGATATTCAACGTAGCTGAGTCACTGTGGGCTTCTGAAAGGAGCCTTAAACCACGAGGTGGAGGAAGGAACATTACTTGTCAGGCACTTAAAAAAAAAAATCTCTGAAGGCTGAAAGTTGTCATTTCAAAGTTCAGGAGTTCAAGGCTGCAATTCCTTTCCTAACACTTTCTTTCCCCCTCTTTTCTCTTTATTTGTGAGTACTTTGCTCTCTAGCCCCCAAGGCAATCTATTCACTTCAATCCTCTATCAGCCCTAAGTTAAACCTTGCACCAATGTCACATTGCTCTTTGGAGTAGCTAATTCTTTGGGATCTCATAGGATCCTCTAGGCTGGAAAAGACCTGGAAGTCCAACCACCAAGCCAGCACTGCCCGGTCCACCACAAACCCATGCCCCTCAGTCCCAGCTCTACAGGTGTCTCAAATCCCTCCAGGGATGGTGACTCCATCTCTGCCCTGGGCAGCCTGTTCGGGAGTTAGCAACCCTTTTAGGGATGAAACCTCTCCTCATGTCCAACCTAAACCTCCCCTGGTGCAACTTAAAATCATAGAATGAATCACAGCATGCATCAGGTTGGAAGGGACCCTCAAAGGTCATCTTGGCCAACACCCCTGCAGCCAGCAGGGACACCTCTAACTACATCAAGGGCAATGGTTTGAGGTTAGAGAGGAAGGGATTTAGACTGGATGCTATGAACAAGTTCTGCACCATGAGGCTGCTGAACACTGCAACAGGTTGCCCAGGGAAGTGGTTGAGGCCCCATCCCTGGAACTATTCAGGGGCAGGCTTGACCAGGCTCTGAGCAACCTGATCTAGTGGAGCATGTCCCTGCTGACTGCAGGGGGGTTGGACTGGATGAGAATTGGAGGTCCCTTCCAACCCAACCCATCCAATGATTTCAGAACTTCAGTGTTTTCAGATTCTTTTCAATAAAAGATTCCTGGAGAAGTTAGAATATTCTTTCCAGCAGTATTCTGAACATTGAGCTATTTTCTCTTACTTAAAGAATAAGAATCACATATAAATTCCCTATCTTCCCAAAGGTCTTATCCCTTTCTTTGGTCCTACCCCCTCTCCTCACCCGCTCTGCTTCCCATTTTATGGATGCTTAGCTTGGGGTGAAGAAGCAGCACAAGTGAATTGGAGCATCTCTCTAGACAGACTGAAATGAGTTTGGCCTCAAGACTTCCTCTCATTCCAACATTTCAGGCAGGCAAAGCACCAATTACATTTGGTCCCTTTGTGGCTTTTTCTGCCTTCAAGGTCTTGAAAACTACCATTGAGCTCTGAGGGTTGTGAAGACTGAACAACTATGGTGACATCTTTTGACATTTCAAGGTCACTTCAGCTAAATACTGAAAACAAAACCAGGAGAAATCTTCACCTTTTTGTATCAGATTGAAATTAACAATCAAATGGCAAACAATATTAAGGTTAGAAGAAGATGCCACAACATATTAATGTCCCATCATAAGAAGGGCAGATCTGTTGGAGTGAGTCCAGAGGAGGGTCACAAAGATGATCCAAGGGCTGGAGCAGCTCTGCTGTGAGCACAGGCTGAGGGAGCTGGGGGTGTGCAGCCTGGAGTGGAGAAGACTCCATGGGGACCTTAGAGCTGCCTGCCAATAGCTGAAGGGATCCTGCAGGATGACTGCAGAGGGACTTTCCATGAGGGTGTCTAGAGACAGGACAAGGGGGATTGGTTTGAAGCTGAGGCAGAGCAGGGTTAGACTAGATCTCAAGTAGTTTTTCAGTAGGAGGACGGTGAGACTCTGGAACAGGCTGCCCAGGGAGGCTCCTGCCTGGGGGTGTTCAAGGCAAGGCTGGATGAGGCCAAGAGCAGCTGAGTCTAGTTGAGAGGTGTCCCTGGGCATGATGGGGAGGTTGGAGAAGATGAGCTCTGAGGTCCCTTCCATCCTAAGCCATTTTATGATTAGTGGCTAACCCTAAGTTATTGCAATTAAATGTACAATAATCACCTACACTGTATTCCCTTCTCTTGCTCTTTTTGTGTCCATACAAACACAAACAAGCAAACTCCTAGTAAGCAAACTAAAAGTAATAAGCTGTTAAACTCCAGAGTTCTCTGCAGACAAACTCTGATCCCACTGCAGAATTCTCAGCTGTCAAAGTTACTCAAACCTTCACAAAACAAAAAACCTTTCAGCACATGACTGACAGCATATGGAAAATATATATTTATATTTGGAATTCATTCTTGTAGATCATAGCTGATGGATCTTCTCCTCATTGTCATCCTCCATGGCCAAGGCCATCTGCCTGACAAGCAGTGGGAGGCAATAAACTCTTAGCTTATTTTAAAAGCTGTCAATGGTAACTAAAAATTATGTGAAATCTCTATTGCCTTCAGACTTTACCTTCCAATCCCCAAGGCATGAGCTCCTAAGGGTGCTGCCATTCCTATTTACAGGAACTTTGCAGCAGTGAAAGATGATTTTTGGGTGCATTTCCCAGTCCGGAGCACACACAGGGCATGCACTTCCATCTCCAGATGTTCCTACCCCAACCAGCAAAGAGCCAGTTTCTGCTTCCCAGGAAAATGTGGCAATTGAGTTATTCCTACAGTACCTCAAGTTGTTATCAACTTTGATGGCAATCACAGGAACAGGGATATGTGATTTGTTTTTTAACCAAAATGGAAAATGCACTTTTGAAAGACAGAACCTTGGAAGTCAACACAACCTCCAGAAGCACTGCATGTGCACAGGTGCCCTAGGAAGCACCATGGCTTAATACTACAGAACTGAGTTGGAAAACACTTCCAAAATAGAATCTAGCCATCAACCCAACCCTGCCATGGCCACAGGTTTCTTGAACACCTCCAGGGACAGTGACTCCACCACCTCCCTGGGCAGCCTGTGCCAATCCCTGGGCGTTCTTGCAGCAAAGAAATCGTTCCTCATCTCCCACCTAACCCTCCCCTAGCACAATTTCAGGACATTTCCTCTCCTTCTACCACATGATACTAGGAAGAAGAGACCAACCCCCACCTCACTGTAGCCTCCCCTTTTCAGGGAATTGTAGAGAGCCATGAGGTCTGCCCTCAGCCTCCTCATCTCCAGGCTGAACAAACCCAGTTAAGCTGTTAAGACCTGAGCACTGGGCAGAGCAGTGCTGCACCTGCTGCTATTGGGAGGAGTTTTGAAAAACACTGAAGCAAATAAATCCCCATCTGACTCTTTTCTCTGGCCATGTTCTGTATCTCAGCATCATCAGGCTCTACAATTTCCCTTCAGAGGTCTGTAGAGAGGAGACTAAACATTTAACAATATTGAGATTGTTTCTTTGTGCTGAGCTCCTTCCTCAGTCCTGGACACTGCTGGGTCACAACCAACCCATATCACTGCCACTGGTATAAAGGTGAAGCTTGAGGAGGGAAGATTTAGACAGCAGCTTAGGAAGACCTTGTTGCCAGTGAGGGTGGGGAGGCTCTGGAACAGGCTGCCCAGGGAGGCTGTGGATGCCCCCTCCCTGGAGATGTTCAAGGCCAGGATGGATGAGGCCTTCAGAAATCTGGGCTGGTGGGAGGTGTCCCTGCCCATGGAACTGGATGACCTTGAAGGTCCCTTCCAAGCCACCCCATTCTATGAATCCATGAAAGTTAACTGGTGCTAGGTGGAGATCATAGCCTGCTCTGATGGGAAGGAAAAGACTTTTCCTTGTTAGAGCTAAGATTTTTCTGCTTTTCAGGATGGCTGCTCCCTCAAGCCAGCTCTCTCACTTCCTCATGCCTACAAAGTTGTGTGTTTATTTTTTTCCTTGTATAATTTTGAACCTCAATGAGTAAAACGGCTGACATTCACCAAATGCAAGGTCTAAGTGCTACCAGATTGCTTTTGCAGAGCAAAGCTTTCTGTGTCCTTAATAAAATCTGACTGGGAGGTAATTTGTTCTCATTAAAGCAGGTGAGGAGCCTGTAGCAGCATTTTCCAGCAATGTCACGTTTCTCGGCTGGCAGTAAATCCTGGAGGTGATTTCTTACTCTCACTGAGAGCTTACAGGAAGACTCTGCAACCAAATCACGAGGAGTTATGTTTTCATTGAACTTGTGTGGATTATATAATCAAAACAGATGATAATTGCCAACACCAAGAGCTCGGCACTGATTACTTTCACAAATGAGGTCTGAAGGAAGTGTGAGCCCTAACACATGAGGATCTCTCTTACTTGACTGAATAGTAAGTGCTTCATTAGGATCAAATTGTCAAGCAACACTGCATTTAGGGTCACTCAGTCTCTAGTGGCCATTCCAGAGCTTGACACATTCACAGCAGACCTGCCAACCTCAACACTTGGCTCTTCACAGCGAGCTAAGGGCCTTTGATAGGAGCAACCCAGCTCTGATTCCTCAGCATCTCTGCTAAGCTGCATCCTGCCCAGCTGCAGGTAGAGGCACAAATGGCTCCTTCACCAGCTGGCAAAAAGCTTCCACCTGACCTTCCACCAAATTCCTGCCTGCATTTTGTCCTTTGCCTCAAGCACGAATCAGGAGTTTAAAAGGCCAAGTGTAGCACCCAAAAAACAGCCTCCTACACCTGAGCAAAATCAGCACTGCTGTGTTTACAAACAGGGCTTTCTGCAGGTGGATCTACCCTGCTTGCAGTTCCTAGGGGCCACAAAATGCTAATCCTGGAGGTATTTTAACTCCTTACCCCAGCCACTCAGTTGGCAAGCAAGGAAACAAACTGATATTTTCCAGCATACTCTTAAAGAACCAGTCAGTGATTTTTCAAGATCAACCCCAAAGCAGCAAAATCATTTCTGGCTCACAAAAAAAACAGAAAAAAGGCAGCAATGCAGTCTTCAGAGTCAAGAACCTTCACTTACACCTGACTTGTTTCTTAGCACTAAGATGCATTAAGAGTGAGGCCAGCAGGACAGGGGAGCTTCTCCTTCCCCTCCACTCTGCCCTAGTGAGACCACATCTGGAGTGCTGTGTCCAGTTCTGGGCTCCCCAGTTCAAGAGAGACAGAGAACTATTGGAGAGAGTCCAGGGGAGGCTACAAAGATGCTGAGAGGCCTGGAGCAGCTCTGTGAGGAGCAAAGGCTGAGAGCCCTGGAGCTGAGAGCCTGCAGAAGAGCAGCCCCAGAGGGCAGCTGAGCAATGCTCAGCAGGGGCTCAAGGAGCTGTGGGGGACAAGAGGCTGGGGCCAGGCTCTGCTCAGTGGTGCCCAGGGACAGCACAAGGGGTGATGGGCACACACTGGAACCCAGGAGGCTCCATCTGATTACATACTGAGAATCTTGTCAGAGCCCTGGAGCAGGATGCCCAGAGAGGTTGTGGAGTCTTCTTGCATGGAGAGCTTCCAACTTCCCTTGGCCATCGTGATCCTGGCAAGCTGCTGTGGGCTCCCTGCTTTAGGAGTGGGGTTGGACTGGATGATCTCCAAAGGTCACTTCTGACCCTCACTCTGCTGGCATTCTGGGACTTGTATCAAACATCAAAAGGTCTGCAGGAAGGCCTGGAGATACTTTCTACAGACAGCTCCTTAATCACAAGCAGCTTGACAGATGAGCACTGGCACCTTGATCTCCACCCAGCAATGGGAAGAACTCAGCTGGAGATGCTATTAAGGCTTCAATAACTGAACAAGAGAAATCGCACTCAGGTATTGACATAGTAAGCACTATACCTCATCCTGAGAGATGAAACCCAGCTCTGCACCAAGAAGGACAGAGTATTCCATCTCCAGCAGCAAGCTGGGAACAGAGGAAGTGTCACCCACTGCTCAGTGAAGACAACTGGCAAGGTCTGGCTTTCCTAGCAGCACATTTTCATGGCTGACTGTGCTGGCAGCCTCACCATTTTTCTTCTGACTGCTCTCAGAAGTTCTTACAGCATTACTTCACCTGAGGAGATACCAACACTGCAGTCAGGACCATGGGGACAGGCTGAGACAGTTGGGGCTGTTCAGTCTGGAGAAGAGAAGGCTTCCAAGAGCACCTGAGCAGCCTTCTAGTACCTGAAGGAGGCCTACGAGAATGACAGGAAGGGGCTTTTGTCAGGGGCTTGTAGTGAGAGGAAAAGAGGGAAAGGACTGAAGCTTGAGGAGGAGAGATTGAGACTGGAGATGAGAAAGAAATTCTGGAGAGAGAGGCAAGGGGGTTGGAACTGGGTGAGCTTTCAGGTCCCTTCCAACCCAAACCATTCTTGTTCAAACCTCCACCAAGTATAAGCCAGGTATGGTTTCCTCAAGCTTACTAGAGATAACAGCTGGGTTTACAAAGGAGAAAAATAGAAACCATGAAGCCTAAAGATGCTAATTGACTCTGAATTGGAAGATCCAAGAACATGGATCACACCTTCCCATGCCTGTGTGCCGTATGAGGAATCACAAGTTACGCATCGCAGAAGCCAAGCCAGGAGAGCCAGGAGGAGCTGCTTGACAGCTCAGCAGCACAAGTGTCAGCACAGTCAGGGTGAAAAATGGTTTTCTGAATCAACCTGCACTCTGTGTGTGTGCTCCTGCACAGCCACAACAGCCCAAAGCTCAGGCTCAGGATATTAAGTGAGTTACATCTGGCTTTGACTAATTGGAGGCACTTTAAAACTCAACTGCAAGGCACTGTCAGATGAGGTGACAACTCAGGAGTTACTCTGGTAACAGAAACAAACCCCCCCCCCAAACTGGCAAGCAGAGAATAGTGGTAGAAATGGGAAAGGACTTCTAAAGGCTGAGTCTAACCCTCCTGCCAAAGCAGGGTCACCTAGGGCAGGCCACAAAGAAACTCATCCAGATGGGTCTTGAAAGCCTCCAAAGAAGATTCCACAACCTCTCTGGGCAGCCTGTTCCAGGCCTCCAGCACCCACAGAGGTGGTTTAGATGCTCCTTATCTACATCATCTTCCCATGTATACAGCATCTCAAGCCTCAACAGTAAAGGAACACCTCAGAAAGCTGATCAGCCATTACAGTTCCCACACTGCCAAGAAACTAACTCCAGGTCAGCAGAGTTTGGTAAGGTCCTACCCCCAAGGCCAGGCCAGTGAGCCTCAGCATCACAAACACTCTCTAGTCAAGGCTGCTTCTGCACTGCTGGCAATGTTTTACACACCAGACCTGAATCTCCCAAGTTCCTCAACACTTCAGACAACCAGTGAAAAGCTTAAGATGTCTGCTACCCAGTACCTCAGAGGCTGCTTCCCTTGCAGCTTCTTCCCTACAATCCTCATGACTTGTTCCATCAGCAAGACTGTCTGCAGAGCACTCAGGCTGTGCTCACAAAAAGCACACCACCAGCTCTGAAGTTTATTTGAAGGTCCTCTGGAAGTACTTGGTATTGATGACACTCACCAGCATCTCAATCTTCCCAGCTTCTAAAACAGACTCAGAGCTTTCAGAAAGGAACAAAGCAAAGCAAATTGAATGCAGAGAACAAGCCAACAGTGGAGCTATCCACAAATATTAAGCAAGCCACAAATGTTCATAACTTTGCTCTATTAGAAGATCTGCACCAATGTCACCCCACCCCCAGGATTCATCAAGGCATTTCACTCCCTTGGGCTCTTGTGACTAAGTATAATATTTCATTAAATATCCTGTTCATACTGGCTTATGTACCAGGGAACACACTAATTTTAGCCAACTGATTAGCTGGTTTTTTCTAACCCAATGTTATTGTAGCTAAGGTCAGATTTTGCACTGAAACTATGGCAACAAAGCCACAGTACTCTTTTGTCTACAAGGTTGGGGCTAGGTTTATTAACAGGACTGCTCTATTTAACAGCTAAGCACTGCCTTTTTGGCAAGCCCTTCCTCCAGCCTACCTGAAATACCCTGAACTTTCCACAAGGGAAAAAAGCTCAGACTTGTGAGAGCTGTTGAAGGCAGAACATTCAAACCAATGCTTTGCTGCCTTTTCTAGGATGTGGTTGCTACATCTCCCCTGTTGTCCTGCACAGAAATGTCTCATCAGTACCCAACTACTACCCACACATCTCACAGGAGCAAACCTTGAAAGGCATAGACCATAAAACTTCACACTAGGAGGTCATTAAATCCCCTCTCAATCTTTTGCAGCACCTTCACCAACAGATTGTGTTTTTCATACCATGTTCCAGTTCTGCATATTAATGGCCACTTTCTGTTTCAAAGGGGCTTTGCTCTGCCTTCATCTAGATGCAAAACATCCAAGATGAAAGCACAACCAGGAGCTGGCAGACAGCTGTCTGGCCACAGGACTCTCAGCATGCAAACTCAACCCAGATCTTCCCAGCCTGTGCCTTGAATTCCAAAGAGACCCAGCTCCTCTTCTTCTTGAGTACTGACATTTTTACCACCAACTTAAGTGGATCCTCCTGTAATCTGTGCCATGCAGACCTGGATGGTTGGGGTTGAAAAGGACATTCAAGATCATCCAGTCCTAATGTCCCTGCCATGCATGGGCAGGGACACCTGCCACTAGCCTGGGTTGCTCATCCAACCCAGCCTTCAACACCTCCAAGGAGGGGGCAGCCACAACCTCCCTGGGCAACCTGTTCCAGTGTCTCCCCACCCTCACTGTAAACACCTGCAAGATTACCACATTGCTTAGAGCCTCCAACAGCCTGACCTGGAACACTTCCAGCAATCCCCACTGTATCTAACACCTCTCAGAAGTGTCTGGAGATGAGGTGTTCATGGTCTCCCTCTCAAGTCACCAAGGGCCTGCAGAGCAGGCAGTCCATGTTGTCTGCTGCCTGACCTGCAGAGGATGGAGGCTTGGGTGTGCTGATGTTAAGCATTTTATCAACATTTGATTAGTACCTGAAGAGGGCCTGCAAGAAGGATGGAGAGAGACTGTTTACAAAGGCCTGCAGTGACAGGACCAGGGACAATGCCTTCAAACTAAAGCAGATCAGATTGGACGTTAGGAACAAGTTCTGCACTTGGAACACTGCAACAGGTTGCCCAGGGTGGTGGTTGAGGCCCCATCCCTGAAGGTATTCAAGGTGAGGCTCAACAGGACTCTGGGCATCCTGATCTAGTGGAGGATGTCCCTGCTGAGTGCAGGTGGGTTGGACTGGATGACCTTTGGAGGACCCTTCCAACCCAAACCGTTCTGTGACTCCCTCTCCCAGGGGATTTGCCAAGCTTGAGCAGATGTAAAGCATATTTGCCTACATGCCAACAACTTCTGACTCTTCATTTTCCTTTCTAACATACCTAAATGCCACAGTGACAATTGGCTGGAATATCTGCTTGTACGTAGGCTGCAGTGGGCTCAAGATCTACATTTCAGAGGCAGCACTCAGGATTTCTTCACCCTATAAAGGGCAGCAAATTCAAATGTGTAAGAGCAGTTGGCAGTTTTCTAGTACAGTTCTATAAATACCTAGAATTTTACTAAAGGATTCCTCATCAAAGCAACAAAAAAAATGTGGTGGGGATATTATAACTAGATCCTAATTCAGCAAGATTGAAGGATTCTTCCCACACTAAATGGCCAATGCTTCCATTTCAAATAAAGAAATAAAAGGCACAGCAGCAGAAGGTATTTTCAGCATTGTTCTCTTCCATTGTCTCAACCCTAAAGTTGCTTTTGGTTTCAGCAGGATCTTAGTATCCCCCTGAAAGGGGGTAAGAAACTTTTTTTTCTTTTAATGGCATTTGGCTCTTATATTGAGGAAAAACACAAGTTAAAGAGGGACTCCTGGCCCACTTCTTCCTTTTGGCATTCAGCAAGTACATTTTAGTCTGCCCTGGACACTTCAGAATTGAAAAAGGCAACTTTTCTATTGCAACTCACGTTTTTCTCCTCAGGCTCACCATGCTCAGCCCTGAACTCAGCACTCAAACACCCTCAAACAGTTCTACCACCTGCATGAAAAGCAAATCCTGCTATTTTGTCTGCTAGTCTATGGATACCAGAATGAAAAAAGGGCCACATTCAGACATTGGTTTAAATATTCCCTCAAGGAGTCTAGGTGATTTAATAATTAATACAGCCAAAGATTTCACCAGCATTAGAAACTCCATGTTCAAAGAGAAAAGGGAGCCTAAACTTGGCCATGCAGCCCAGGTCTACCACCCTTCTCACCACCATTCCAGGAACATGCCTTCAAACCCTCTGCAAAACACCCACTTGATCTCATCTAATGTATGCAGAAAGAGTCCTACCATCCAGACTCCTTCACTTCAGAGTTTAAGCAGCAGTCTAAGCTGACAGACCCTCTTCCACCACTGTGGATTTGGAGAAGCATGCATGGAGAGCATATGGAGAGCCACAGGATTTGAGGCTAAGCTTAGCAAAGCTGAACACAGGAAACTTCAAGGCTTATATTGCAAGATAGCAGCACTCATCTACCTCATCACCTGGATTTTACCTGCTACCCTTCTACATACCACAGATTCAAAGAATGGGTTGGAAGGGACCTTAAAGATCATCCAGTTCCCACCCCATGCCAGGGGTAGGGACACCTCCCACCAGCCCAGCTTGGTCAAGGCCTCATCCAGGGAAGGGGCAGCCACAGCCTCCCTGAGCAACTCTCCCAGCCTGTCCCCACAGGGGAGGTTATCCAGCCCTCTGATCTTCATAGCCTCCTCTGGACTCCCTCCAACAGCTCCATGTCCTTCTTGTGCTGGGGGCACCAGAACTGGATGCAGTGCTCCAAGTGGGGCCTCACAAGATTACAGGCAGAGAATCACCTCACGTCCCCCTGGTCACTACATGGTACTAATATTGTTCCAGAACTAGCTGGCAAGGGAATCTGAGTATTTTAGTTTCTTTTTATTATTCTCAAGTGCTTGGCAAAACTCTGCCTGTGACCCTTCATCTGGAAATTCCCTTCAGCTCCATTGTTATGCCAAACTATGCACAAGGCTTCATTGGCTAATTAGATAACCCTGTATGCATGCACCATAACTCCACAGCCTCGCCCAGAGCTGCAGGAATGGAATGGTTTCCTTCATGTCAAACAAAACAGGAGTCTGCAGGCCTCAGCTCATCTGTGGCAGATCTATGACCAACAGAAGAGAACATTTCTATCTTCTGGAGAAGCTGTATTGATTTGGATCAATGCTAAGCACAGCATGAATTTAAGAGAAAGCCATCAAAAGAACCGAGCTGTGTGGATTGATTTATTTTTTACACCACAAGCTCTCTGTAGCACCCAGCTCATGTCTTCTGTCGAAGCCTTTGAAGTACACCTCCATCTGAGACCCTCAGAGCCAAGCCCTGCCATCACCTCCAGACAGGTCTGACCAGAGCCTCTGTGAAGGCAGCAGCCAGAGCACAGAGCAAGGATTAGGATCAAAAGAACAAACAGAATTCAAACTACTCATCGTCTGCTTCACCATGAGGGTATTTTAAGTCTAAGATATGGGTTCATTCCTTGAACATCTTGCCAAAAAAAGAGTGTTGCCCAGCAACTACTAAAACAATGTTCTGCAAGGAGGTAGCTGCTGGACAAATTAACCCAGTAAGTTCCCTTTTTCCCCCCCCTTCTGTTTCATGCAGCTGTTGCAAAGGCTCTGGATCCCTGGCAGGCAGAGCTGCATCCCCAATCAGGAGCTGTAAGGCATTTCCTCAGAAGGCTGTCAGACAGTCTGCTTTGGTGTAGCAGCAGTGTCCTGCATCAGGCAAACACAGTTGGCTGGGCGCAGCGCTACCTTCCCATGCAAACCCGACCCAGAACCCCTGCAGCAGCACAAACTCACGAACAGAGCTGGGAAGCAGCAGCTACAGCACAAAATTACCAGCCTTGGGCTCTGGCTGCAGCTTTGCCAGGATGGTGCAGTCTGAGTTTAATTTGCCAAGCAGCTATCTGTCTGTGTGTGTTTAAGCAGGAATGATTTCTGCAGAAGCACTTGGTGCCCCCAGCCTGGCTGGAGGGTCAGCTGCAGTTCAGCCTTTCCACAGAGACATGCATATTAAAGGAATGTTCATTTACAGTCACTATGCAGATGCAGAGTCATCCTCAAAGATGGCAATTAGAGCAGTGATTCCAGCTTTGGAAAATACAGAAAAGGGCTGCCTTCTTTTTTTTCCTCCTTCCTCTCTTACAGCAGTGCACATAACCAAGGAGCTGTCACACACAGAGCTTTCTTTTTTTGGAGACTCAGCACAAGAAGGATTTTTTCCAGGAATCTCATCTGTACACAGGATATTCAGACCAGTTCACTAAAACACTCTCAACAATTCTCATGTCCTCATGTACAAACCCTAATGACTGTACTCTGAAATTTTAATGTTCTACAAGGTAGTTTCAGAGGACTTCTGAATTAATTGGAGCTGAAAACATGAAGAGCCAGAGAAACAATGTACTTTACATCACCCAAATCATCATGTTTAAAGTGGATTCAGAAAGGCAGAACTTAAAAAAAATAGAATACACATACATAAAATCCACTGAAACCTCCCAGACCATCATCATGATCAACTTCAAACCACTCACTTCAGGTACTATCTACTTTGGATTGGGATGGGAAAATAAGAATCGTAGAATGGCTCAGGCTGGAAGGGACCTCAGAGATCACCTTCCCCAACCTCCCCACCATGGGCAAGGACACCTCTCAACCAGACTGAGCTGCTCAAGGCCTCATCCAGCCTGGCCTTGAACACCCCCAGGCAGGAGGCAGCCACAGCCTCCCTGGGCAGCCTGTTCCAGAGTCTCACCACCCTCCTACTGAAGAACTACTTCTTGAGATCCAGTCTAACCCTGCTCTGCCTCAGCTTCAAACCATTCCCCCTTGGCCTGTCTCTAGACACCCTCATGGAAAGTCCCTCTGCAGTCATCCTGTAGGATCCCTTCAGTTATGGGAAGGCAGCTCTAAAGTCCCTCTGAAGCCTTCTCTTCTCCAGGCTGAACACCCCCAGCTCCCTCAGCCTGTTCTCACAGCAGAGCTGCTCCAGCCCTTGAATCATCTTCATGACCCTCCCCTGGACTTGCCCATCAGCTTTACACCTTCCAATGAGTCTGTATTCCAAAGACTTAGAGGCACAAAGGCATTTAATATCTGCAATAACTCCTGGAAGCTCATAGTAACTTGAAAGTGCTGGACTAGTATCTTCCTTCAGAGCTCTTTCCAACTCCAGCAGTTCAGTTTTTTCCACCTCATACACCCTCTGAATTTACTTGCTTAGTTTAACATCTGATTTGTACTCTGACACTGCACTCCAAACCTTACCTGAACGCTATCCCATCTTATTCTCAGCTTCCTCTTGTTGCACTTCATCCTTTCCAGGACTCCACCACCACCAGATTAATCTCCCAGCCTATTTTTTTCCACAACTTTTGTCAACAGAGCAAGGCCTTGTGTCCTCAGGATACCTCTGGATCTTCTCCCCCAAGCAGACTGAAAGGTTCTATCACTCCCATCTCCACCTCCACTTGTGCTGCTGCAAACCATCCTGCTCAGCCCAGTTCATCCAAACATACATCAAGCTTCCCCCACTTCATTTTTTCCTCAGAACTCACAGCCAACAATTTTGTAAGGAGTGACTTCCTAGCACATAAACCCCACCTCTGTTTCAGCTCTGAAATGCCTGCTTTTAGAAACTCCTTCCTCAGCAGGGACTATTTTCACACCACAAGCAGGTTATCAGCATTTAGTGACAGCACATACTCAGGGCTGAGTATTGCTGTCAGCTGCCTTTTGCAGGGAAAAGGCTCTCTCCAGAAAGCAGGATGCTGTGTACACACCATCACTGTGCACAGCAGCTCTCTCTACTCATGGGTCTAAAGGAAAGAGAAAAATCACCACCCTCTAGGACCAGGGCCTTGCTGCTGCCTGGAGATGCAACTGATGAAGTGTAGCCTAGGCAACAAGACTTTATAAAACCTGAAACACCCATAGTTAAGAAAGAATAAAGAAAGCAGGATGGATTAATTCCACCACTGGATAGAAGCACTTTAGCTTCACACTGAATTTTCTTGGAGTCATGTATGCATAGCTAAGCAGCAAATCTTGCTTCTAGATAGCTCTCAGCACTTTAATTAAGCATGAAAATAAGATTGACAACTGTTTTACATCTGCCTACAGAAGACAGATCTGCACAGAGCAGCTTCTAATTACAGCTCTAAGATAGTGGCCAGAGCGAGATCCTGAAGACTGGCCTCAAAGTCTCAGTTCAGTGTTCCTCCCAGAAAACGATTTCAGATGTGACTAAGGTGTGTCTGGACACCTTCAGCAACAGCTCATTTCAAAGAGGATTCAGACATAAGTATAAAACAGGTTACAGCACAGAGGTGGTTCTGCAGTCCTGGGTATAGTTGCAGTGTTAGTTCCTTACCTGGGATTAATTCTGGTCCTGCCCTAGTGAGATTTGCAGGCGTTACTCCTCAGTCCCCAGCACCAGTGGTTTGCACCTATCTGCATTCAAACCAAGACCATGCTGCTCCTCAGGCTTCTAACTGCAGTGATCCTCTCAGCTGTCATGACCAGTATAGACCATATGACATCACTGAGAACATCCATGGGCACCACATACAAACTGACTGCTTACTAGAACATCAACTGCCATCCCAGGCTGCTGCTGCACCAAAGGTACCTTGAGCTCTTGGTCTGCTGTGCCCATGACACTGCCCGAGGCAACAGAGGCTAAAAATCAAGAATGGTAAATGTAAACTGGGACTACTGAATTACATCACCAGATTCATAGAATGGTTTGAGTTGGAAGGGATCATCCAGTTCCAAGCCCCTGTCATGGACAGGGACACCTTCCCTTAATCCAGCTTGCTCAATGTTGCCTCAATGTTGCCTTGAACACCTCTTTAGAGGGGACATCCACAGATTCCCTGGGCAACCTGTTCAGTGTCTCCCCACCCTCACTCTCAAGAATTTTTTCCTCATCTCCAGTCTCAATCTCCCCTCATCCTAGCACTACAAGCCCCTGTTGAAAAGTCCCCTCCCCATGGCTGCTTTATATCCCAGATGCAAATGTGGTTGTTTGGATAAATGCACCTCAGGGAAGACCTTGTGTTCCACTCACAGGGGAGGTATTTTTGCAAGGTGTCATAAAAATACCATGGGAGACTGAAGAGACCTGGTTGGAGCTCCTGAGACTTGCCCAGCCAAGCCTCTGGGTGCTTTTGCTTTCTAATAAACCAAGGGGCATGTTCTATTTGTGTTGAAGATGGTGTGATAAACTCCATTATTACTTCTTCTGAACATACTCATTGTGGAAAGCATTTTATCTGAGGCCACACTTCCAAAGCCTGTGTATAAATAACAGAAATGCCTGCTAAAATTTTATGACTTGTTGCCATTTCCCATTAAGCATAAAAACGTCCCCACGAAAGCTTTAGTGGAGGAACTACAAAGGTTGGAAAAGGTTCACACCATTCTTTCTCCATGTATAAATTATAAGTAACATGAGAACATTTACAATGTCTAACCACAATGTTTTATGTCAGACAAATGTCTCCCTGTACTTGCAGTTCCTAAACTGTATTAGCAAGAACTGCCTTTCTCTCATTCTTTTCTCTCTCTCCCCTCCCTGCCTCCTTCTACACCCAGCAGTTGGAGTTAAATCTGGCTTTGTTCTTTCATATGATACTAACGTCAAGAAATGCCTAGAGTCAGGGCTCTATTTCACCTAACACCATTGTTCTTTTTCTGGAGAGCTTAGCATGCAATGCTGGAACTTCCCCAGGTTGCCTCTTCAAGATTTGAATCCTCAGCCATTGAGTTTTCCAGTACAAAGGGAGAAAACCCAACAATAACCCACAGATTTCAGTAAGATCGTAGGAAGTGCTTCATTGCAGGAGACATCTTTGTGTCATGGCAAAAATCCAAACACCCTAAATAGCAGCAAACAACACTAGCAGTGCAGAAGGTGGTATTTCAAGGCCAGTCCCCTGCAGTTCTGGCCAAACCTGAAGAGAATTATGGTAATTCTGAGCCCCTGATAAAGGCAAAGCAAACCCAAGGAAACAAGACTCAAACAACAGTTGCTGCTACATCTGAAAACAACAATGAACGGTAGATCAAATGTTCAGAGAGTATGTGGCTGAGCTCTGCTTTGGGTAAAAGATGCAATCAAGAGGTGAAACAAGAGGAATTCAAGAAGATTCTTCCAAACAACATCCCAGTTAGTACTTCTCTTCCTGTTTTTTTTTTTAAATCAGACGGAGCCAAGCTGTGCAATGAAGTAGGCATCAATTTCTTATCACTAAAAGCACGAGTTTCCTGGCAGAATGAAAGCAAAGTCAAATGTAGTTAATACCAAATGAGGTCAAACAAGAATAAGCTTTTTCACAAGCATTTGCTCCTTTTTACTTTCCTCTTCTCCAGGATTGGTACTGGGTAACTAAATGACACATGATAGCATGGAGAGAAAGAAATGAAACTTAGATGGATCTTCTAAGCTTGGGCAGATCTGAAAGCCAACCTCAGCTGCCATCCCCATCTCCACCTCCTCACAAAGCATTCCTTTTAAGTCACTTCACACAGGCATCCACACTTGCTCCTTCCTTCTGAGGTGCTCTTCACAGAAGATGGCAGCAGAAAAACATCATACAGGAAGTGTGAAGGTCAAAAAGAGTTCCAGATGACTGCATAAAATGGAAGGGCACCATCTAGCCAGAAGGGTAAGGAGCTGCCTAAGGAACTTACCTCTGAATTTTTTGGGTGGGTTGTTAAGATCACCTGCTTCTGGCTGTACAACACACCGATCATCCACAAGGCTGCAAAGGAATGAAAAGTCAAATGAGGTTCTGCTCCCATCCCTCTCACACCCTCCTTAGCAAAACTCAAGTCGTTCACTTGCAGCATTTCATCTGAGTGGCCACTGCAGCAGAAGACATTCCCCAAATGCCAACTTATGCCAAACCTTTCTAAGAAGCATGCAGCTAATTTTTTTCTACTGTTGCCCAGAGCTATGCTCCTGGATAGGTGGGACAATAAATAAGTCATTGCTCCTGTGTACTGTATCATCTTTATGTCCCCTCCTTGAGGTGCAAACAGAACAGCCCATATTCTAGTTAGGTGACATAACAGCCTTAGAACAGGAATTGCCTCTTGGACAGATCTGGGGAATGTAACAAATGCATTTATAAGCAGTTAGAGAACAGAAAAATGTGATGGCTGTGCAAAAAGGACACTGATCCTATGAGCCCTGAAATATTATGGGCAGAAACAGCTGGCACAATAAAAAGTGGCTCTAAAGGAAGGCAGAAAGATACCCTCCTGCTCACCAAACACAGAGTAAGTAAAAGGATTGAACTAACTCCTCCTATTCCACCAGGAAGGAGGAGAACAGGACAAGTGAACCCAGGAGATTCCAACAGGGAATGCCAAGGCAGAGCTTCTTGTGGATGCACGCTGGCAAATCTCACAGGATAAAGAAAATAGTTAAGAAGAAACAACTAAAGCGAATCTGCCACCACTGCTCTATCCTTGGCATGGATCAAGATGGAATTGCACCTTTAACCACACATTTCTTTCCAAATTGTGCGACTCTTGTTTCTGATTTGATCCTAAATGGCTCAGTTTGGCCCCTCAAAAAACCAATCTGTCAAAGAGGCTTTCTACACAAAAGTAGAAAGTAAAACTCCCAAGGTCTGAAAAGGTTTGAGAGATCCATTCTCATGCAGAATCAAGTTGAGAAAGATTGAGACCTAGAATATGAGAGTTGTTCCTTGCAGAGGCTGGTTACATGCAGGGAGCATCTTGAGACAACAATTAGGGAAAATAAAGTGCAGGAAAAATTCAGGGATCAGAGAGACTAAGTGGACTCAACAGTTCTAGGCATCTGAAATTTGCATATGCAAACATTCAGAGTAAATTGCTTTTTCCCCATGGATTTTCTCCCTATTATTATATAGCCATATGTGGATGGTAGGGTTAGTATTGGAGCTAACTGAAATGTCTGCTTCTAGTGAACAAAGGGCCAAAAATAAAACCCCCAACTCTCCAACCAAATGGGTTCCTCTGATCATCTCCCACAGAGATAACCTCAGTGCAATATATCCCTCTTGTTCTGAGATTCAATTCCAAGCAAAGAGGAACTTCCCAAACTACTAAAAAAAAAACAAAGAAAAGAAATTTAGAGGGTGAATTCAAACTAAAAGCAGAGAAGAGGATATATTGGACACAGGTAACCATCATGATGACAGCACTGAGTTTGGAAAAACAGCAAGAGTAAAGTCTTGATTAAGCAACAGTCATGTCATAGGAATATTAAATAGCAACACTCTTCAAAAGGTTTAGAACACCATTAGAATGTAGAGTGGGATCTGTTTCTCAGCCATTAACCACAGGAACAAGTCATTACACATTGTTATGACATAAGACTGTCAAAACTCCACATGGTATAGAGCACAATTACACCCCAAAAAAATAAAAAATCTTTCCTTGGCTGCTTTAATTTTCTCCAGGACAAAGACTAAATTAAATATGGGACAAAACTAATTGGATTATGGAGATTTAAGCTGATAATGCATTTCATGTTTCACATAGCAATTGGGATTTCTGGCTTAAATTAGGCTCAGAAGATGTGTGGCCATTATATAATGCAGTTACCTTAAAACAGCACTAATCAGCTCAAAGATGCTTGTAACACTAAGGGATCTTTAGACCTGCCATGAGACCATCTTGTCAAGCCTAGGAAAACAGATAAGCTTATAGGGCCCGGAATGTCTAGGACTACCCATGGTGAAAAATCTCTGCTCAGCAATGCCATCAAAAGCCACAGCCACTGCAGGATGTTCATCATGCACCGTATGGGGATTTGACATCACATCACAACTTTCTACTGGGGCTGGAATCATTTACTGCCAAACTTGCTTCAATACTGGGAAGGGGGAAAAAAAAAACAAACAAACAAAAAAAATAGCCAAATGTATCATATTGCTCAGGTCATTGTGCCAGTAGATAGTATTTGGCCAGTTACACAGCTGGTTGAGTGCTGCAGAGTGCAGGTGGCATATTTGACCAGTACCTGGGAAATGTGTCAAATACTTCGCCAAATACTATTCGACCAACCCTACTTACTACATCCCTTGCTTTTAGCATACCTTCTTTCCCTTCTGGCAGCATCCCATATTTTCTTCTCTTTCCTATAATAGATCATGGTGCATCTTCAGTGTCTGCTTCCTTTTCTGCCCCCTTATTTTCCACAATCCTAATAGCTAGAGGACTAAACCTACAAGTTAGTTCGGAGTCACTCGGATGAGGTTCCAGCCCATCGTTTCCTGACGAGACACTTACCAGGATGCTGTCTCTGTACCCTGCTTGGGAGCTCCATTTATCAGATGCATCTGGACAGTAGGCATCAAAAAATGTGCTGTCACTGCACCCCCCCTGAGGCCCTTAGGGCTAGTGGAAAATGAGAAAGAGCATGTTGTGTGCGTGCCCACTCACCATGCCGGCAAGCTTCCTGGTTGCTGCTCTGCTACTCATCCAGTACTGAAGTCCCACAGCAGTGTGCCATGCATGCCATTTCCCTCCCTCTAATTTCTCACTGCTTTGAAAGGAGGTGGCAGATGTGCTCTTGCAGCTTCTCATCCAACCCCCTGCAAGGTCTTCCAAGTCAGTACACAGCTCCTCTGCCAGCCTCTGATGATCCAAGAGATTTCTCCTCAGCAGCAGTTGAGCAGAATAAAACATCCCCTGTCACTCCTCAGAGCTGCAGCTCAACAACTCCATGGTTTTTCTCTGCCAACTCTTGCTTCTCCTAGGTGAAGGGCTGCTTTTGGGTTAAGGAAGTAGCATGCTCCTTGTACTGCTTAAGAGGCACTCCCCTGCAGAACACCCACGCTGATGTGTCTGCAGAAGGAAGTGCAAAGGAGCTCTGCAGGGAAGCATGCCAGGGGCAGGAGCCAGCCAGGGTGCTGGCTATTGGCAAAGCTGAAGGTTCAAAATAGGTTCTCCTCGGACTGAAGAAGGACGATTTTCTTTGTATGAGAAACCTCAAATGTTGTCAGACAAAGCTAGTCAGAGTGGTAAGCTGGTGGTAGCCCCATTTGGGAAGTGGGCCAATGAGAAGCCCCATTTGCCTTGGGTCTTTTTATATATATTTTGGTTTACTTTTTAAACTACTGACATCACCTATGCTACATCTTTTTTTCCAGTCAGCAAACTGCACTGGGGTCTACTCACTCCTGACTGGGAAGGGCAGGGAGGGACAGGACGGGACACACAGATGGACGCGGGACAAACAACAACATGAAGACCATCTGCTTGCTTTCATTCCCTCTACCCAACACCTTCACTTGACAAGCTTCTTCCTCCCCACCAAGGACATCCAAACCACACCACAGCCATCAATGCACTCTTCATCCTCCTGACATCTAGCTGGCTGTATTGGCTTGAAGACACCTCAATTCAGGACCAAATGTGTACATAAATCGGCCCTGCTTTACTCAGTCTTTCCTGGGAGCTAGGCTCAGGCTAGCTAGCTGAGTTCTGCTAGGCCTTCTCAGGGATGTTTTCAGTACAAAAGAACAGCTTGTCTTACCCCAAAGTGCTAATAAATCCATTTGTTGAGCCCTCTGCATAGAGAGAACAAATATCTCCAATATGAAGGAAGCTCGACATCTTGTCAGTCATCTCTGGCTTACTGCCCCTAGAAGAACAAAGCACAAGGTTAGCATTCAGCAGGCAGAACTTCTCAGCACAAGCTACTGGAGGTTACAACAACAGGACCCTTTGCTTTTGTTTCCTTGTTTGTTTGAAGAACTGGAGGATTTCTTGTGCTAGAATGCCAGGTATCAAAGAAAACACAGCATGGCAAAATGCTTGCTTAGAAAAATAAACTGAAGGACAAAAAAAAGCAGCTGTTGGCATCCCCTTTGGTGTGGGACTGCTTTATGGAGTAGCTGCATCCATCCCAGCAGATGCTCACAGCCATTTCAGTCCAGGTACAAAATCCCAGCATTTTTAAGCTGGAAGAGAACTCTAAGATTAGGTTCAACTGTTAATCCAACACCACCATGGCCCCAAGTGCCATGGCCACAGACTTCCTGAACACCTCCAGGGATGAGGACTCCACCACCTCCCTGGGCAGCCTGTGCCAATCCCTGACCATTCTTGCAGCAAAGAACTTTCTCCTCATCTCCAACCTAAACCTCCTCTGGCACAATTTCAGGCCATTTCATCTTGTCCTGTCACTTGCTACTTGGGAGAAGAGACTCACAACCACCTGGCTGCAGCCTCCTCTCAGGGAACTGTAGAGAGCAACGAGGTCTCCCTCAGCCTCCTCCTCTCCAGACTGAACACCCCCAGGTCCCTCAGCTGCTCCTCCCCAGCCCTGTTCTCCAGACCCCTCAGCAGCTTTGTTGCCCTTCTCTGGACACAGTCTGGCACCTCAATATTTTAACCTCTGAGAGGGAAAGGGGGAAGGAAGGGGGGTGGCCTGCCTAAGACATTATTTGTACCACCTATTTGCCAGGCTCTTTGTCAAAACCCAAGGTATTTTTGAGCACGTTTTCTAGGTCCTCTGGTGTGCTGGAGTGGGGCTGGTGGGAACTGGAAGGTTAAAACGTTGCCATGATTCATGTCAGTATTTTTGGGGCACATCAAAAAATATTGACACAGCAAACACTGAGGCAGCCACCTGCTTCCAGCTGCACTGCCAAAGACAGCATTAGGTGAAGACCACCAACTACACCTGACTGCAACAGTACTTTGCACATAACATAATGATTAAGATCTTTCACAGTCATCTACTTTAAACCATGTACCAGGCAGGAACACTTCAGTCCTGCTTTTTGAAAAGCTTGCCTAAATGTCAAGCTGAGGAGACAGCCACTTGGTCTTGTCAGCTTCCAGAGCATTCAAAACTTACCTGCATCATCTTTCAAACCCCAAATTCTAGATCAAGGGATACGTGGCATTTAAATAAATACAGACAAGACAGTTGCTGTCTGACACAGCAACAAAGAGAGAGACAAAGAACATGAGTCCAGATAAAGAAGCCCCATTGAACAGATGTTCAAAGGCAGCATTTCCAAGGCCGTGTTCTGATTTCTTGGAGATCCTCCTAAGCCAGGCTTTTTGATCACTGAGTTCAAAACGTCAGAAGAGCTTTGCTTGAGGTTTCAAGCAGCAGGCAGCACCAGAGCTCTTCCAAGCTGCTCCTTCTCTGCAAGGCAGCCTTGCCAGTGAACACTGCCCCAGAAGAGGCTCCCAGATTTAAAGGGAAAAGAAACTGAAAACCCTTTCACCCTTTCCATCATCACACCCAACTCACTTGTAAATGTTCTATCACCAAGAGAGCTGAGCAGCAGGAAATTATGCTTATTATGGAGCACAGCACAGCCCTAACATTGTAGAGGGGATAAATGTTCCCTTTCACTCAACATTATCTTGTTTACCAGGAGAGTAAGGGTTGAGTTTATTAAGCAAAGCTGGAGCTCAACAAGGACAGATTCATGAAGATTTAAAAGATGATGTTGATAATGCATTGCAGATATGAAAGTGTAAGCAAAAAACCTGAAGCTTCACTGCCTCACTCTCAAAAAAATCTTACTGGGGGTGGCAATAATACTCACAACAGCTTCCATTATTGCTACCTCAAAGCTCATTAGAGACATTCTCATGCCCATAAATCCCCGTGCCATCTGTAAATTAAAAACAAATTCAGGGAAAACAACAACAAAAAAAAGAACAGGTCAAGTTCATGTGCAGGGAAAAGGAGTCTCACCTCCTCTGAAATCAAATCTGTGTGCACACAGAAGCAACCCATTTGGCTTCAGGTTGCTTGTTGGATGCCAAGGCCTTCAGCCCCTGCATATGTTACCCAGCCCGTTCCCATTCTCTCCTAATAAGCAGAGCTGGGTTTCTGTCCACTTATTTTAAGATGTGTACCACAAAATATGCAGAAATATGCTGAGGGACTGAATTATCATCACCAGAAGCAGAACTTTCCTTCACTTCCCAACTTGGATGGTAGTTATGAACCTTGTACTACAAACTTTAAAGCCCTCAACTGAGCCCTAAATTAACACAGCCCAAAGCAAAAAGGCAGCAAGTCAACAAGAAATGCAGATAGTTCCAACTGACCCCTTTCTTCAACAGCATTTAAAGTATCCCATCTGGGGTGTGAAGGAGATTCCTGGACTACATTTTTTCTTTGGAAGAGGCAGATGTTTGCCACAGCTGTTCCCAAGAGAACATGAAGGTCAAAGTTATTGACTTCTATTAAAGAGAAGAAGAATTTTTTTCCTGGCATGAAAAAGAAATTACTTCAGCCCATTGACCAAAACCAGGCCCAAGGATAGGCACTGGAATCATCTCCCAAGGGTAGCAGTGGATTTCCCTACATGGAGCACTCTGAAGACTCAGCTTAACACAGTGCTGGGCTACCTACTTCAACTCCACCATCACTTAAAAGGTTGGAGCAGATGATCCTTGGGGCCCCTTCCCAAGTGATTAATTTCTACATTACCTTCCAAAACAGAGCCTCAATTTTCTCAGATGTTCTTGAGTGAGAGAGATCCTGACATACACCGCAATACTGTAACCCCAACATACCCAAGTAGTGCAAACTCCTAGAATGAGCCCTTTTGCAATTCATTGGCACTTCCATGACTGAGCTGCTCAGCAGCTTACCCTGTAACCATTTCATAGTTATGGGCAACAGCTCATTTTAAGCCTGGAGATAGTCCAGGCACACAGCAAGATTTAATTTCATTGCTGGTCTCTTCACCAGATCCTTCTCAATTTTCTCTGGGCAAGCTTCTAAATCCATCACTAGGGTCAGATTCTGCTGCTGTGCAGCTCAGGGTGCCTGCAGCACTGCTGATCCCCAGCCTCCCTCTTTGCCAAACAGCAGAGCTGTGCTCCTCATGCTTCCTGCTGGTCACCAGCTTTGCTCGAGTTAAGACTTGAAAGGGTTGATCTGGCTACAGGAATCTTAGTATTTTAAACCTTTTCTTAAGCATGCAACATTTAGCACCTAAACCCTGGCTCATCCCTTGCCTGTATTCTTCCTGAATCTCCCATTTTACCACCCATCAGCAGGATGTTATCTCCACCATGACGTTATCTCCACCGCAGCAGGATATACTTGGAGCGTGCCTCCACGCTCTGCTGACGCACACTGCCACTTCCAGCTCTGGGGAGCCTGTCAAATACCTGCTCCTCCTAGGGCTTGCCCACAGCCACAACTGCACCATCTACACTGCAGAATCAATCTGACAAGGAGCAACTGAGGGAGTTGGGGCTGGTTAGTTTGGAAAAGAGGAGGCTGAGGGGAGACCTCATGGCTCTCTACAACTACCTGAAAGGAGGTTGAGGAGAGGCTGGTGCTGGACTCTTCTCACACATAATTAGTGATAGAACAAGGAGGAATGGCCTCAAGCTACAACTGGATAGGTTTAGACTGGACATTAGGAAAAAAAAAATTCCCAGCAAGAGCGGTCAGGAATTGGAGGTGGTTGAGTCACCAACCCTGGCTGTTTTTAAGGGTCATGTGGTTGTGGTGCTTGGGGATATGGTTTAGGGGTGAATCTTACAGAGTAGGGTTATTGGTTGGACTTGGTGATATTGAGGGTCTTTTCCAACTGAACGTTTCTGTGACATCTCCATCTTCTTTAATAGCCCAATACCAGAAGTCAGGTCACCCAACATTTATCTTCAACTGTGCTGCTTCTGAGGTTGGCCCATGCTCAACAACATGCTGGACTGGCAGATGGGAGTGAGGCACTAAATGACCCAACTGATCTCCTTACACACAAGATCTGAGGAGAACAATTTCTCAGCTGATTAAGTTTAAAGCTGCTTTCATAGTCTCTTCACAAGAGTCTTTTGACACCTGAAGACATTCAAAACCTGCCTGAATTCATTCCTGTATGATCCACTCTAGGTGATCCTGTTTTGACAGGTGAGTTGGACTCCATGATCTTTTGAGGTCCCTTCCAACCCCTAACATTCTGTGATTCTTTTCCCCACCTAACAAAATTGCTCAACTAACTGATAAATTATTTGCTTGAACACTAAATTATCAGCTACCTCAGAATGGCTATTTTCCACCTCTGATGGAAGATATGAGGCAAAAAGTCCATCCAAGAGCAAAGTTTCCAGGTACCCAGTTTGAAAACCTTTTAAAACCATCTCTGCCAACATCTGCTAATCCCCCTGAAACAAGACCTCTCTATGGGCATCTTCAACTGGAGAACCCAGAAGTTGAAGCACTTAAAAAAA
>VXBD01001317.1:35023-55503 GCA_013399975.1 Indicator maculatus | reverse complement strand
AAAAAAAAAAAAAAAAAAAAAAATCAACCTTGGCACATTTATCTGAAGTTCACAGCACAGGCAGACCACAGGGACTTGAGAGAACAAGTTCCCTCCCTCCCAAAGCATCCTTGCTTGTCCACTGGATCGGGGAGAGGACGCTTTCTTTCCCACATCACACTGGCCAGAGACATGAAGATGACAACCAGAAGCCCTCTGGAAGCAGAGGGATTCTCACCCACACTCTCAGCACCTGGCTCCTGGGGCTGAAAGCACAATCCTGCTGCTCAGAAAGCAGTGGCCCTCACAACCATCACCCTGCAGTCTGTTTATTTTAGACACACCAGTGCCAAGAGCAATCAACGAATGCTGGAGGGGGGAGCACTAAGAAAACCTTTGCACAATCCCAGCTTTCATGGCTTTTCCACAGGAGGCCTGCAAGGAACCCACCACCTTCCAGCTGCAACACAGTCCTCTCCAGCCCATGGAGCATCGCTACCCTGTTCCACTTCAACAGTGGCAGGGGGGAAACAAGAATCCCTCTAGGTAAACTTACTTGACAAATGGAAGATGAGGAAGTTCCCTGATAAGGGAACAAAGCCAGTGTGGTTATACTAGCTCCCAAACCTAGCCAAGTCAGGTTTCTGCAAACCAGAATTATGAGGTTTAACTCAGGTGACAGCAGAAACACAAGTTCTTAAAAGCCTAGAATGGCTCAGGGTGGAAGGGACCTCAGAGATCATCCACTCCAACCTCCCTGCCACAGGCAGGGATGCCTCTCAACTACACTTGGCTGCTCAAGCCCTCACACAACCCAGCCTTCAACACCCCCCCCAGGGAGGAGGCATCCACAGCCTCCCTGAGCAGCCTGTTCCAGAGTCTCACCACACTTATTCTGAGGATGATCTTCCTAAGATCCAGTCTAAAATAACCTTTTCCCACTAAACTGAAGACTGACAGATTAAATTTTTAAGAGAAGAAATGAAATAGGAACCGAAAGGGGACTGCACATTAGGAAGTACAGTGTCTAGGACAAAGGGGAATGGTTTGAAGCTGAGGCAGAGCAGGGTTGACTGGATCTCAGGAAGTAGTTCTTCAGTAGGAGGGTGGTGAGACTCAAACAGGCTGCCCAGGGAGTTTGTGGATGCCTCCTCCCCAGGGGTGTTCAAGGCCAGGTTGAATGAGGCCTTGAGCAGCTGAGACTGGTTGACATGGCAGAGAGGTTGGAATAAATGACCTCTGAGATCCCTTCCAATCCCTAACATTCTATGACTCTATGCTAAGTATACAATATCTACCCACAAACATCAAAAAAATTACCTGAAATATGAACATATTCTACAGTATTATTCAAGGCTTGACAGCTTGCATTTTGGTGTTGGTGATGCCTTTCTCATGTATATAAAAAAAACTCAGTGTATCTTTAAATGTTTTATACACTGCCTATCTGCACAGGAAAACAATGCTAAGTCTCTGCAATTCAGCAGGTTTCTCTATTTTTGGAGGTAGCTTCTTCCTACCAAGGTACTGCTTTCTAAGCCATTTTGACAGTCACAGCTCTGCTCTCTGGGATGGGAGCTGAAAATGCATCAGCCTAAATCCAGGCAGTGAATAAAGCCCAAGAAAACTTTCTATTCCTCTGAGGAGTTTCAGGATGTGCCTTTCCCCTCCTACTCCACTCTCTCTTGAACACAAATCTCTATCACAAGACCGTGGGTTTGGTCCTCTGACTGAACAGAAAGTGCTGTAATTATGGGGTTCATTTGTCATTATTTCCTTAGAGAGTCTATGCAGATCCTCAAAACGAGCTGCATTTCAGAGAGCAAAAGCCAAATGAAAAGAACCCATCCTGAACTGCAAGCCAAGCACTTCAAGAGGGTTTGTACAAAGCCCTTTACCACCATCCCTCTCCAAACCAGAGGAGAAATTCTGCAGACCTTCCTTCATAACCATTTCAGGCTTTCAGCAAGATTGAGAGGACTCAGGTCACATTTTAGGGCACAGACAGATTGTATGCTTAATCTGATGGCCCTGGACAGAACCATATGAATGTTAGGGATTGGAATCAACCTCTGGAGACCATCTCCCTGCCAAAGTATCCCCTAGGACAGGCCACACAGGTATATGTGCAGACGAGAATAAGGTTGATAAAGTCACTGAAATTCAACTCTGAGATGTTTCAATGCACAGAAAGAAATCCTTTAGGGGTGGGGAAACACTGGACCTGGTTGCCCAGGGAGGCTGTGGATGCCCCTTCCCTGGAGGTGTTCAAGGCCTGGCTGGATGGAGCCTTGAGCAAGCTGGTCTAAGGGAGGGTGTCCCTGCCCATGGCAGGGGGTTGGGACTGGATGATCCTTAAGGTCCCTTCCAACTCAAACCATTCTATGAATCTATAGTTTGATAAAACCCCACTGCTTAACAGTAGTTGGAAGTAGAATTAACAGTGCAAAGCCTTAGAGATCAAACTGACTGTTCAATACCTTGATGAGACAGCTGCTTTCCCAACATCCCAGAGTAGGAAATGCAACTGCTCTGTAAACATTTCACACTAATTTCTCCCATCACTCATCTAGATCTCGATTGCTTCAGAGCAATGCTGAAAGTTTGCTTTCCTTGAAGAGCAGAGAGTCAAGGCCCCTGTTTGAAGTCGTGTGTCCCCCATTACAGGGACTGTTGGTGACATTTCTGCAGCCTGCTATTCCTCACCTCAAACAATTTAACTCTGCAAGGCTTTTCAAAACATCTGAAGCTATTTTGTTGTTGATACCACATCTCACATATCTGCTTTGTGGGGGATTTTAATTCTTCAACCTCTGACTGCGAATTCTATTTGTAAAAACAAACAAGACCAAATATGTCTTATTGCCCACGGTTTGATTTCAAGCACCGGGATCCAAATTGCTTAAATCTTTTTAAGATGGTTCTAATGATGTTTGTTTTGAGGGAAGAAAAAAAAAAGGAAGAAAAAAGCTCCTTGCTGTGCCTCACAGTGCCATGATGTACTCAGCTCTCTACTATCACATTGTCACTGTGGTTTAGTATTCCATTAAATAGAGACTGGCAATTTTAGATGCATTGTCACAAAAATTGGAGCAGCACTTTTGTGTCAAAGCCTTCTTCATTACTGAGGTTGTTTAGGGAAGATTAGAATCTCAAATCATACTTGGAATAATAGAATTGTTTTGGTTGGAAAAGGTCTTTAAGATCAAGTCCAACCACTAGCTCTACCAAGCCTGATGCTAAACCATGTCCCTCAGAACCACATCTCTGGGGCTTTTGAACACCCCCCAGGGATGGGGATTCAACCATCAACCTGGGCAGCTTGTGCCAGTCTTTTGAGAACCCTTGCAGTGAAGCTTCTTCTTATATCCTACCTAAACCTCTACTGGTGCAACACAAGTTCATTTTCTCTTGTCCTATTACTTGTTCCTTAGGAAAAGAGACCAACCTTCACCTCACTGCAACCTCCTTTCAGGGAGCTGTGGAGAGCAATGAGATTTTCCCTCAGCCTCCTCTTCTCCAGACTAAACACCCCCAGTTCCCTCAGTTGCCCCTCACCAGCCCTGTTCTCCAGACCCTTCACCAGCTTCACTGCCCTTCTCTGGACTTAATGGCTTGAAATTAATTCCTGCAGACAAGCAGCTCTGACATGAAAGATTAATTTTGCTTCAGTTTAACAGAAAAAAGATCAGAGTTTAATAGTAGAGACAACAAAACCAGAGACCTACTTAATGCACAAGCTATTGCCACACTTGTGAAGAGCCATCCACAGGCTAAGTGATATTGGGAACATGACATCGAGACCTGATCAGCTGAGAACCCACAGGACCAGGCAAGTCAGAATCTGTGAATCCAATGGAGGTGGGTCTTTAACAGTGGTAAATTAGGCCAAGCAAGCTAGCAATGTTTTAAAAGCACCCAAACCCTGACTCCCTAGATGCAAGTCAAAGCCTACTCCTTACATAATTTGCTAAGCCCAAACTTTGTAACAAGATTATCTGGCTGAAAATTTGTCCCTATGGGCTTGACCCAATGTTTCTCCTACCATTTCCCTGATGATTTCCATGGTTTCTTGGATAACAGCCATCCATTCTGTGTCTATTTTCACAGATGCACCTAACTTTTTGAAAAACTGCAACCCAAACCTGATGTTTCCCATCCTTATTTCCATAAAAACGGAAGGTTTCCTCCCAGAGGGCTGTGAGAAAGAGGCAGAAGAATCCCATTAAAAGAGGCAAAGTCAGGAAGAAGTGCTCTATTTAAAAGATCCTCTGGTGAATAATCACTCTTCTGGGGCTGCAGGACAAACTGCTGTAATTTGCAAAGCTTCTGACTTCGCAGATCTAAAAGGAGCTCCTTGCACAGAGCAGGGAAAGGCAAAGAGGAGGCATTTTCGGTAGCAGAGGCAGCTGGGATCAGCACCATGCTCCGAGCAGGCTCACTCCTCAGCTCAGCATCAAGGCCACAGCAGAGAGAAATCCTGCACTTCTTAACCATCAATGCTGGGATTTTTTTAGGTGGAAAACAACAGCACAGGGCACCCCTAGCCAGGTGTTCTCAAATGCTGATCCTCAGCCTCTGGAGTCATGCCAAACCCACCTGGATGCCATCCTGGGCAACCTGCTGAGGGTGACCCTGCTTTAGGAGGGGGTTGGACTGGATAAATGGATTGGTTTAGGTTGGAAGGGATCATTTAGTTCCAACTCCCCTCCTGCCACAGGCAGGGACATCTTCCACTAGATAAGGCCTCATCCAACCTGGCCTCGAACACCTCCAGGGAGGGGCCATCCACAACCTCCTTGTGCAACCTGTTCCAGTGCCTTCCTGCCCTCACTGTCAAAGAATTTCTCCCTAATATCCAGTTCAAATCTGCAGCTCAGGAATCAGGGCTGGTTTTGAGCAGGTTCAGCAGTGCTAATTTTATGCACATGTAGTTAAATTTTAGAGATTACACATTAAAAAAAAAAGAAAGAAAAGAAATAGCAGCATGGTCCTTATCTACCACACGATCTTGTTTTCCATTTACTGCAACCTTTCATGTCCAGGGGCCTTGCTATCTGCAGACAAATTGTCATCTGATGAACCGTTAGATTAAAGAGGAGAACTGCACTTTCTCAGAGAAAGTATTTTTCCTCCCAACACTAAAAAGGCAGCAGATTTTTTTTTCCCTACAGTTTGCAGTCTGAAGAGGCAAGATGGAGGCTGTGGGAGAGGGGAAGGAAAGAACAGCTCAGAGCTGTGACCTTCTCAAGGACAAGCAGTAGGTCAGATTCAAAGCCCAGATTTGAATCCAGGTCTCCTGAATCCCCATCCACCACCCACACCGCCCCACTTCTCCCAGGAGGAAAATCACTCTCATTGCACAGCCAATCAAGCATTTCCCTTTTTTCTTGAAGGAAGTTGGAAGAGGCCTGTAAATTCTTACAAGATGATGGCCAAGTTAATTATGTCCCATTCATTTGTCCCATTCATTTCCTACATCATTTACCACTCCACTGACAGTTAAATTTCGGTTTGTTTGGGGTTTTTTACCATATCACTGACACCATTATTCAGAAATTACGATTTCATAGGTGCAGAAAAAAAAACACACCAGAAAAAACAGCTTAAGCAAAAGGGAGCAAGATGAAGTAACTCATGTTGTTAACTCAAACCTCAATCAATCCCCAGCAGAGGAAAGCAAATGTGCACAGTTCTTTTCTCCTCACAAGGATGCCTACTTGGGTTTTTTATTTTCCCAGACAAGCTGGTTACAGAGAATTCAGGTCAAAAGTAACAGACTCATAACAATGTGCCAGGCAGAAGTCATACTTTGACAGGAAGATCTTACACAGCAGCCATCAGACTGATGGGAGAAATGGATCCTATTGACAGGCATCTGCAGAAAGCTAGAAAATGAAAATCTATTAAAGATAATGTCAGGGGAAGGGAAAAAAAATAGTCGTATGTCTTTCAAATCAGCATCCTGACCTGACAGCATTTAATTCCATTAAAAGAAAGAAGCACATCTTGAAGTTAGTATGTACTGAAGTTGGTACTTACTGGCTCTAACTCTGACAGGAGAAGGCAACATTGATGTCAGCCTCTGGTTGAGGCCCCTACAAGCACACAAAGTTTTCCAGCACATTTCTAATGCACAAAGAGAGTTGGAAGAGGCCAAAAGAACCAGGGCCACCAATGTCACAGGGAAAGAGAGGAAGCTTGGTTTGGATCACCAACTGGAGTTTGGCCGAGGAAGAAAATTGGCCAGGGAAGAAGAGGGCACAGAACAGTCCCAGATTAAGTTTGCATGGCCATGTACCTACTAAGGCATCACCACTGCACAGGTTGCCTCCTACAGCCTCAGTCCACAGATGAAGCCTCCGAACTTCCTTCCTCAGAAGATACACACTTTAACAAATGCAAAATTCCCTCAATTTCCCAAAGTATCTTCTTTCTATCCATCTCACTAGCCTCCATCTGCTCATCTCCCTTGGACTCTTCTTGCATAACACTTTCAACTTTCCCATGCCCTACACCTCCCATTTCTCCCTTCACCAATACTGCACCTTGGTGGAGGTTCTCTGTCCTCCATGGTGTCGCCGGCGTCGTCTTCCAGGACTGGGCTTTGCAGGATGTCTCCTAGTAGCCTTGGGTCCCCACTGGCAATAATGTTAATGCTCTTCTTCCACTAGCAACTCTCTTCTCTTGAAGGCTTGTAAGTCTTCAACCCTTTTCCTCTGCTAGCAACTCTTCTCCTGAAGGCTTGCAAGCCTTCAAGACTTTCCTTCCACTAACAATTCCCTTCTACTGAAGCCTTGTAAGCCTTCAACGCTTTCCTTCCACTAACAAGTCTCTTCTACTGCAGGCTTGTAAATCTCTTGTCTTCCAGATGCAGCAACCCTTCCCAGGGCAAGCTCACTGCTCTTCCCTCCTAGACACCTCAGCAGGCATCCAGGTCTGCAGCCTAAAACTTAAAGGCCTGTGAGAAGCAGCCAAAGAGGAGGAGCCACCTCCAGCACATGATTAGCACATGTGGAGAACCACTGGTGGCCAGAGGACCTACTTTGAGCCCTGCTGATCTAAAAAAAAACCATAAACCCAACGGGCTGGGCTCCTTCACAGATGAAGGCTCCAGTTCCCAGGCTGACTTGTACAGGTTGGCCCCTCAACAGTAATTTTCTAGAATGCAAACAGGAGTCATTCTTCTGAAGCAAAGGTCCAAAATAAAGAGCATTAGCAACTGAACCTACTTAACCCTGGCAGAGGAGTGGCCAAAGACTGCTGACTTTTTTACTAAGTTTTCAGTTAACCCTTTAGATCAAGCAACCCTGGTATGTATCCACACATCTCTTCCTGGAGTGGAATGCAGGCATCCACAGTGCACTATAAACCTCAGATTCATAGAAGGGTTTGGGTTGGAAAGGACCTTCAAGATCATCCAGTTCCAATCACCCTGCCATGGGCAGGGACATGTTCTACCAGCCCAGGTTGCTCAAGGCCTCATCCAACCTGGCCTTGAACAGCTCCAGGGAGGGGGCATCCACAACCTCCCTGGGCAACCTCTTCCAGTATCTCCTCACACTAAAGAATTTCTTCCTAACCTCCACTCTCAATCTCCCCTCCTCAAGATTAAATCCATTCCCTGTTGTCCTATCACAAGCCCTTGCAAAAAGTCGCTTCCCTTCCCTCCTTTTTGGCAGGTTTCTGGGTTGTGAATGTGGATAGGATGAGCCAAGGTGCACAAGGAATGTCTCTATAGCTTTCATACTAAACAATTCCCATGAATTAAAAAGCAGATCTATTAAAAAGCAAATCCAGAGCCTTTTTTTTGGCCTACTGATCAGGCATGTCTGGTGTCTATCCACACAGATTGTCATCTGACTGCAGACAGCATGCACATGGCAGGGATGAGGAGAAAAGGAACTCTGTGTACATCATGATGTTTGGATCCAGAATCCAAGCCTCCTTCCTGACATCTCAGCATCAGATTGCTCCAAAAGCAGAAGCATTATCTAACATCCTAACCCAGATGTGTGTTTCATCTGCAGTTCAGTTTTCCCAGAGCTATTCCCCATCCTTGGATAAGCTGAACAATCAGTGAGCTGGGAACATTCCTCCTGCAGCACTCCTCACCTTGGCATTCCAGTCACATTGCCACAAGCCATTAGTCAGCAAAACACCACACATTTACATGGCATTCCTCATGCATTTTCCGCTCTTAAAGAGTTAATTTGCTCACATCTGACTTTGTACTCCATACAACACAGTTAGGAAGGAAAAATAAGTTCTGATCTAAGTTTTGATAGGCTTAACCAAAACCACAGCTATGAAAACGAAACTCAAAAGTTCAGAATCCACAGCTGAATCCTGCAGCTTTCCGCATTTGAATTATAGTTCCTGTAATTCCCATTTTAACTTTTTTCTTTTTTCCACCCCAAAGGAATTTGGTCTCATAAAATACTCTAAAAGCTCAGAAATGTTCTCTCTCAACAGGTACAGAAGCAGCAAGAGCAACACACACTTCCCATGGCTGCCTCTGCCAAACCAATGAGGACTTGCAGCACCCTGGAAAGAATCACAGAACAGTTTGGGTTGAAAGGGACAACTAAAGGTCATCCAGTCCAACCCCCTCTGCACTCAGCAGGGACATCCTCCACTAGATCAGGTTTCCCAGAGCCCTGATGAGTCTCACCTTGACTATCTCCAGGGATGGGGCCTCAAGTACCTCCCTGGGCAATCTGTTCCCATGTTCCACCACCCTCATGATGCAGAACTTGTTCCTAACATCCAATCTAAATCTGCTCTTCTATGGTTTGAAACCAGAGGGTTCTGCCTCTACACCCAGCCATCACCCATCTGCATCAAGACAGAGAATCAGCAATAATTGCTGTATTGCTTTTGTAGCACTTGTTTGGAACAGAAATCCAAAAGGAATCTTCAGAGAGCCTGAAGCTTGTGATGTTTGGCATCCTGCCTCCCACAGCAGCGTCTGGGAGATGCACAGGGGAAGAGCACAGGAATCATTTTGAATAGCTACAGACAAGATTCATAGAATCACAGAATGTGTTGCATTGGAAGGGACCTTCAAGATCATCCAGTCCCACCCCCCTACCATGGGCAGTCCCACCAGCCCAGGTTGCTCAAGGCCTCACCCAGCCTGGCCTTGAACACCTCCAGGGAAGGGGGCATCCACAACCTCCCTGGGCAACCTATTCCAATGTCTCACCACCTTCAATGGAAGGAATTTTTTCCTATTATCCAGTCTAACTCAACCCTCCACAACATCTGGCTTAGCAGCCCAGAAATACCCTTCCAGCTTTTCAAGTCTAGTCCTTTAGAGCACCCAGCACAAGCCAGTATAAACTGCTCAATGGCTTTTAACTCATCTTTACTGACACACGCACACAAAAAAAAAAAAGGCAAAAAACACACTCCAAACCACTGAAGCAACAGAAACTAGTGAAAGTGCTACCTCAGCAGCAGAAAGAAACTCATCTGGAACCTCCCATAATGTAGATTTCTACAAAACCAGATAAATACCACAGCTGCATTGTGACAGCAGCATCACATTTATGTAACCTTCTAGCACACACCATTTTCTGCCTCTAAACCTCCCTGGTCTCCATAAGCTGCTTTGGTGAAGCTGCCTTCCCTCACACTCACCCACGGGCGAGCCGGCAGCTCGTCTACCAGCTACTACAGAGCCACTACCCTCATCCCACCTCCCACGGGATCCTGAGATTCCTCTTGTCTTTAAGACACAATCCTACAACTCCAACTATCTCAGATTTATGGGGTAATCATGTCTCAAAGACTCCCAGTACACTGCTGCTTAACACTCCAGATACACTTAAGGAGGATGCTGTGCACTGAGGAGTTACCATGCACAGCATCACAGGGGAGCAGCATGGTCAACAGAACCACCACAACAGGCTGCACCTGCTCTTCTCACTGCTGCACCAAAGGGCAGGTTCAAGAGCTCCAGACACCTGGGTCCTGTTTTAAGCTCACTTTACAGCACTGAAAGACATTTCACATTAAACCATCACCTCACAAGCAGCAGCTGGAAGAAGGCTCTGCCTCCAGACTGGGTTTTTGGACCACACCCCAGCAGGTATCTGATCAGCCACTGGGATTATTTTTCCCCTGACTGACACACACAGAGCACTAGACAAGCTGGAGTCTTGTTTGCACATTTGATTCAAAATCTGCCACCCTGGCAGGTGACAGGTCATCCACTGCCATGCTGCAATGCTTGTCCAGCACTGCCTTCACAAGGAGGGTCACTGAAGGGGACCTACATGAAGGCTGGGGAGGGGCTGTTTAAAAGGGCCTGTGGTGATAGGACAAGGGACAAAGGTTTGAAACTGGAGCAGGGAAGATTTAAGTTGGACATCAGGAGGAAGTTCTGCACAGTGAGAGTGGTGAACTACTGGGACAGGTTGCCCAGAGATGTGGTTGAGGCCCCATCCCCAGAAACATTTAAGGCCAGACTTGATGGGACCCTGAGCAACCTGATCTAGTTGGTAACATCCCTACTCCCTGCACAGAGAGTTGGACAAAATGACCTTTGAGGGTCCCTTCCAAACTGATGCATTCTGCAATTCTATGAAAATTAGACCAACACCTCACACCACACAGCAGCATGGCTTCAGTCTGTAAGGCTTGCTGTGAATTCCAAAAGCACCTGTGAGCAGCCACAACTTCACCTGAACTTTAAGTTTCCTCACCTGAACTTGATTTTCCACTTGTCTGCCCAACACAAGTGCAGATCTGTTAAGGTGATGAGAGGATTGATGCTGCCATGAATAATAAGATCTTCTTGCACCCCTGGTTCATAACTAAAGGCCATAATTATTTCCACCACCCTTCAACCTGCTCATCAGTCCCAACACACCCTCCTTCAGCTAGACCTGCAGCCCCAACAGAGCTCATCCATTCAGTATTCTCCACTAGAGCCTCTTCTACCTTCCAGCGCTGGTACTGAGGACTAGCAAATGTCAGAAAAAAAACCAGACCATTTCCCATAGTCTTCACCCCAGGACTGCAAAGGCAAACAGAAGTTACTCTTGCTTATTTACTTCCTAATTTATGAACCAGATCACTCCCTATTCCAAGGCCTAATCAAGGCTGCAAAACAAGCAGATGGGGGAAAGCACTCATCTAAGCAAACATTTTAATCTCAGGGTGGAATAAGGTATTTTAACAGGAAAAAAAAATTGACAAATAAAGAAATGGCTTAAAGAGCACTTCACACATAATCAGCCCAAATAGCTGACACGACAGCACTCCTCTAACTCTTCTAAAACTGGAATTCTGGGGTTCGTTTCCAGGAGGACCCTTTTTGGTTTGGTTTACACACTTGAACCATTTCAGTCTGCAATCTATTTCACATTTGTTTCATCAAGTGTCCTGTTACCACGATTTCTGACCTGCTCAAAGCTACCAAGTTTTCTCCACTCACTGAAAAAGCAGCACTGGACAATTGAGGCTTTGCAATAATGTCAGCTTCAGGCACCAGCAAAACCACTCAGCATTTAGAACCTGGAATATTTGCTGTGCGAGGAAACTGACTTCAAGTCAGTGATGATGATGATGATGCCATGATTGAAACTGAAATTGTGTGTTCAGATACACATCAATAAATCAGTGACTACTAGCACATTGCCTTATCCACAGAGAAACCAGTGAGGGAAAGAAACGGATACTGGTTTCACATCACACCCCACACTCACACAACTGAGCCCTGCAAAGAAAGCAATTTAGGTATGAGCCTTTGGACTGGGCTCCAAGGCAGTGACTCCCCTGGCTCCACAGGTTTGGAAGTCCTGGGATACCAGGCAAACTTCCGAGCGCAGGAAACGAAACTCAAAGGCAAATAACAAAGTGCACACTGAAGAAATAAAACACATGTGCAGGTAGTGGCCCTCATGAATAAAACAAACAGCTACCATACACACACTCTTCTCCGTGGATGACTTAGATGCACTAAATCTTCATAAGGAAGGACCTGGATTGTATTAGCCACATTTTCCCTTCCTGCTGTGCAAGCAGCAACACCACAACCAGATACAACTGCAGCTGAGCAGGTACATGCAAGCTGCTGCACGGTGCAGGAGGTGGAGACGTCTGATGCAGCAGTTCAAACTATTCACCTGTTGGAGTTATTTTATACAAACTGCTGAGAGCCAGGCTGAGCCCACACGGGACAAAGAGGGTTTACACTGGAGGGGAAAGCTTGACCCAAGCCATCACTGCTGCACGGAGCCCACCACTGCCTCCAGCTCTACAGCCAAGGGCAAGGCACCAAGAGCCTGCGGAGCAGCCGGCAGCCTCTCCGCGCAGCCAGAGGAACCACAAGGCATCCTCAGCTCCCCAAACCAACCAGCAAAAACCGAGGTTTTTTAGCATGAAGACATCAAGCCGCTCCAGACCAATAGCACATCCCACGGACATAGGGAACGCACATGTGCCCCACACACACACACACCTCCGGCTGAAGTCCAGCTATTGTAGTCCAGGAAACAGCCAAATATTTGGCCTGTCAGAGCAGTTACCAAGACCCTCAGAAACATCCACCCACAGTTGCCCAGCTTGTGACCATTTAAGAAGAAGCTCGCCAGTGGCCAAGTCCCCATCAGCGCTCCCAAGTGTTTACATAACGCGGAACGTCCCTCACAGCCGTGCCCCGAGCGCGAGGGGAAAACGCGGGCAAAGTTGGCAGCGGACACGCCGCTCCGCCACCGAGGCCGCGGTCCCGACGGAACGGCGGAGACACTCGGAGGGTCCGCGCTCGCTCCTCCGCCCGGCACAGCCCTCTAGCAGGCACTGCAGAACCGGGCTCCGCTCCCCGCTGAGCTGCCCGCCCGGGCAGGGCTCTGCTCCGCGTCCCGCGAGCTTTCCTGCAGCCGGGCATCCCCGCCAGGCATCCCCACCGAGCATCGCTCCGCCCCAGCACCGGGCTGCATCCCCCGTGCTCCCCTCCGGGCCTCGCAGCCCAGCGGCGGCCTGGGGAAGAGGAGCTGCCCCGACGGGCTCGCCGTTCTCCCTCCATCCTCCTCCTTCTTTCTGCCTCTCCCCAGCCGCTGTCGCAGCCTCTACCCCTACCCTACCTGTCTCCAGTGACGGCGAGAGGGGCTAGAAGCGGCTCATCAGCCCCATAACGGCGGCGCGGCGCTGCCCGGTCCCGTTAGGTCGGAGACTGCGCCAAGCTACCTCCCTCGCCCAGGACCGGCTCAGCTGCACATCCACATGGTTACTGCGCTCCAGGCTGGCCGCCTCCGCCTTATATAGCGGTGCGGGACATGCTGGGTAGCGCAGTCCTGCCACCGCCGCGAGCCACCTCAGGGCCCCCTGGCGGGACTGCAACTCCCGGCGTGCACTGCGCCCGCGGGGCGGGAAGGGGCCGAGAGCGGGCCCGGGGCTTTGCCGCCGGGGCTTTGCCTCGCACAGGTCTGTGTAGTCAAAAATCTTCTACATCTGTGGTGTTGAAACTCTGTTTCGTCCCTGGGAGGCTTCGTAGAGAGCCCTAGCAGCGGGCGGGTTAAGGGAGATGGGTGGGACAGCGCTGCCGCGGCGCCCACCTGCAGCTCAGGGGTAGCGGGACACGCTGAGCCTGGAGCCAGCCACCCAAACGGCCACAAAATCGAGCCAGAAGGAAAAAATATCTGGTAAATGGAGATCTCAGCACGGTTTGGGAAGCGGAGAGATGATGTTTAAACCCTTGTGCTTAAATAGAGGGGATTGAGAGTGCGCCAGGTTACCGCTACAGGCGGCTTTCACTGGTGGGTAATTCCATTAGGGAAGGTAAGAGCCTTTGGCTAGGGGAGCCCATTGGCTGGAGGGAGCTGTGAGGCGGGGTCCGCTGGTTTTTCTGCAGAATAACAGCTTAAAAGTTTGGAAGCGGTGAGTTTTCTTCGATTTCCTCTTGGGTAAGGCTACCTGGCATCGGAGTGTGCTGACAGTAACTCCTGTGACTGACAACAACGCAGGCCAGATTGTCCAGTGATTGATTTATTAAGTCAATAATAGTTCCTTTTATTTCTTCCATGATGCAATTATGCGCCCTTTAAAATCTCAGTCAGGGTATCTTGTCCCAAGATAACACTGTGATTGCCATGCACTCAGCAGGAGGCACACGGGGTGGTGTGGGGCACACAGCACCTTGCAGAAGGGGATGTGATGTTTGTGCCCCAGAAGTGCTGGATCACTTTAATTGTCCGGAGGTGAAGAAAACACTTCCCTCCCCTCACTTCCACCCGCACCTACCTGCTGATAACAGATAGGAAATGGTGTGTGACTGCTGTTGCTGCTGTGCTCATGCCTCGTTTGCCTCCCTGCAGCAGCAGTGCTGGAGACAGAGAACAAGTCCGGATCAGCCAGAGGGTGGGATTCAACACATCCTACTGCTGCACCGGTTCTTCATTAACTAGTAACATCACAGCAGTTGGAATTGTGGCTATCAAGAATACGAAGAAGCTGAAGTCCATGACTTAGGATCTGAAGCAAAGGTTACTGAACAGAATTCTGTGGTTTCCATTAATGGCTGCAATACTACAAGCCGTTACTCATCAGAAATTTGGCAGAGTAATGGTCCCTAATACCATTAGGTAACCCTAATGAATTCTCCTGTAATCAAATCTAATCTCTGGATGAGTTCAGTAGGCTGAGGGCAGTGAATGGGTAGTATGTCTGGTGCACGTAGGCAGAGACATAAAGATTGTCACTAGAGCTAGTGGCAAAGAGCTTTGCCAGCTGTTCTGTTCCAGTTCTGGGCTCCCCAGTTCAAGAGAGACAGGGAGCTATTGGAGAACTTTCCATCCTAAACAGTCTAAAGAAGCCAACACTTAACTGCAAATTCGGCAGCACTGAACAAAATAATATTGTCTTATTCATGGCAAACAACTTCAAACTTCAACTTAACATCCTTGATCAATGTTAAATTCAGATCACTACCACAGATCTTTCCTGTGAGGGTGCTGGAGGCCTGGAGCAGGCTGCCCAGAGAGGTTGTGGAGTCTCCTTGTGTGGAGAGCTTCCAACTCCTCCTGGGCAAGCTGCTGTGGGTGCTCTGCTTTAGCAGAGGGGTTGGACTGGATGATCTCCAGAGGTCCTTTCCAGCCCCCACCACGACCACATTTCAGCAGTTATGCCTTGAAATTCCTTCATTAGTGAGTGCTAAATGAAGAGCAGCAGCAGCAGTGTGTGAGAAATTTCATGTCATGAAAGCCTGAAAGCCATACTTGGGGGGGGAGGAGTCCCACAGAGAGACAGTGAACCCCCAGCCACACTTGTCCTTGACCATGTGAAGTTCTATGAATATGGGCTGCAGAGGAGACCTGGGGACACTCTGCTCTACCTCAGCCTGCAAAGCCTCAGTTCACTGTCCAAAATCTCTCCATGCATCTCTCCATGCTTCTGTTACTGCACTCATATCTTCTGTCCTGCAGCTCACCAGTCCTCTGATCTCACAGCCTCTCCACAAGGTAGAAGATCAATATTTTCTCTCTCATTTGCTTCTGGGTCTTGGTCTGTGCTTCAAAGGCTGTGAAGTTTGTGCTACTGAAAGCCTTTCAGCCAAAAATATCAAACAAGTAGTGCAAAGAACTTGTTAGAGTTGAAGGAGTTTTGGCAAAGAAAAAAATTCATCATGAAAATTTCAAATAGTGGAAGATGTTTCTACTTCTCCTTGGGAAGTTGCTTTAGGATGCTGCTGCTGCAGGCACAGAGAGTTCCTAAGGCTCCTATAATCTTGAAATTCTAAGAAGAGATGAAGTGGTAGGGCAGCCTAGCAATGAAAAGTTCACACTCAGAAGTGCTGCACAGTTCTTCACTGTGTCACTAATGATGTGAACCACAGCAGGTAGCCCCTGAGATGTGGAAGAGTCCTGTTTGCTCAGTAGCAAACAAGACTGGGCTTAGATCATGCAGACATATACAGAGGGGGCCTGAGGAATGAGAACTGAGAATTCAGAGCAGAGAGTGACAAAAATACTACTTGGTGAATCCCACTTAAGCCTTCAGAGTGGCCTGATGTTTAGCCCAGTCACATCTGTGATTTCAGACAGCAAAACACCTTGCAAGAGATTGATTATTTTTATATATATATATATAGTTATATTGGAGAAGTTAATTTTCTCCTTTTTGAACCTTATTCTGCTCCATCACTACCTTATTTCACAGAATCCCAGCATGGCAGGGGTTGGAAGGGACCTCTGGAGATCATTCAGTCTACCCCCCCTGCTAAAGCAGGGTACCCACAGCAGCTTACCCAGACCACAATGGCCAGGGTGGGTTGGAGGCTCTCCATACAAGGAAACTCCACAACCTGTCTGGGCAGCCTGCTCCAGGCCTCCAGCACCCTCACAGGAAAGATCTGTGGTAGTGATCTGAATTTAACATTGATGAAAGATGTTAAGATGAAGTTTGAAGTTGTTTGCCATGAATAAGAACAATATGATTTTGTTCAGTGCTGCTGAATTTGCAGTTAACTGTTGGCTTCTTTGGCCTATCTAGGATGGAAAGTTCCAGCTTTCTGGGTGGGTTTGCACATTTTTTTGTCCCTTCTGTTGGTTCAGCTGCACAAGCAGCAGCCCCTGAATTAAAATTAGAAGAGATTCCAGGACGCTAAGGATCAAGCTGCCTAATCTTGCTTGTGGCTGCTGTTCATGATGAGGTAGATGATCAGAAAAGCTGTCCATGGCAGCACCAGGAGATGAAAAGCACTAACAACAGGGACAAATGCTAAGCAACCTCTCAGCTGTTGAGCTAAGAGCTGCAAAGTCTCTCATCTCTGCCATATTTTATGAAATCGGTGTCTTAATCCTGAAGCACAGGGGAAATATTGAACCCTGTGTGGAAGAGATGAGCTGCCTGTGAACAGATGACTTAAGAGCACAAACGTGATCAAGAAATGGCACCAGAAATGTTCTCTGAAGTCCTCAGTGTTACAGACTTGAAGTTGGCTGTTGCTGAGAAGCAAATTGTAATTATTTCCTCTAGTCTCCTGAAAGGACACAAGAGCAAAAACCTTCCCCATGGAAGAACAGGAATGATGCAGGAAAGAGTTCTAGGAAGATAAGCAATGAGAACGAGTGGGCAGGATACACCAAGAGAGCTTTCCCAGCTGGAAATCAGCAGACTTTCTGGAATTCCATCATTGCCCATTCAGAATCCCGTGGCTTCAATAAAAGGAAGTTATCCTGGGAGGCTGGGTTTGGTTCTAGAAGCCTGTAGGTTTTGGTGCCACTTCAGAAGATGGCAGTGGACATTTGGAAGGAGAAAAGAAGTTACATTTGCTTGGCAGTTTTATAGAGATTCATCATGCATGGGGCTAAGATCAGGGTTTCAACATCAGGAAAAAAAAAGAATGTTTCCTTTTGCTGACCCTGAAAGAGAAAGGCTTGATTGTGTAATTAAATCTGCATTCTTTTGTTTTCCTGCACTCTGTTGCTTCCCTAAGTATGTCAGAGAGCAAAAGGGACTAATAATGGGGAATTGCAATGCATCCTTGTGAAGACTCCCAGTGCTCATTTTTACACCCAGGAAAATTCCATACTGAGTGATGTTCCCTTTGCAGAACTGATACAAACCAAACAAAAATCCATCTTTCACTGTGGCCATGCTGCCTTTTCCTCATCTCTGTATTGGAAAAAGTATATTAAATGTTGTGAATTAATATCCCACACAATGAGAGTCTAAAAGAAGATCCATCCTGCTAATAGCCTGGAGAGAAGCTCCCACACAAAAATTCACGTGGCAGAGAACCAGAATCCTTCATAACTGCACTGAACCACAGGAAAAAGAAAGGAAACCAAGGGCATTGCCAGTTCCCTGATGCAAAAGGGAACCTACAGCTTGCAGTCCTGCTGCACAAGTTTACCATGAGCCAGCAATGTGCTCTTGTGGCCAAAAAAAGCCAACGGCCTCCCGGGGTGCATGAAGAAGAGTGGCCAGCAGGTCAAGAGAGGTTCTCCTTCTCCATTCTGCCTTAGGGAGGCCACATTTGGAGTGCTGGGTCCAGTTCTCGGCTCCCCCAGTTCAAGAGGGACAGGCGACTACTGGAGAGATGCTGAGGGGCCTAGAGCATCTCTGAGGAGGAAAGGCTGAGAGCCCTGGGGCTGTTGAGCCTGGAGAAGAGCAACCCCAGAGGGGATCTGATCAATGCTCAGTAAGAGCTAAAGGGTAAAGGGCAAGAGGCTGGGGCGAGACTCTTCTCAGTGGTACCCAGGGACAAGACAAGGACCAGTGGGCACAAACTGGAACTCAGGAGGTTCCATCTGACCAGGAGGAGAAAGTGTGAGGGTGCCTCTCCAGTGATGATTTCCCCCTTCCATGAGGATATTTTATACCATGAAGACTGATTGTGTCACACTTAGTAAAATCCTTTTTTAAGTGTGAAAAATGGAAACCCCAGGACAGGCAATCAGAAGTGCCCATGGAATGTATCATGTTCTTCATGTTTTTCTAAGTCTTTATTCTGAAATGATGTTCAGTTTATCATCTGTTCAGTTTATCTCTTACAGCAGCCTTCCAATAGCTGCAGGGATCTTATAGGAAGACTGGGGATATAATAATAGAGAGATTTTTCCAGAGGGTGTCTAGAGACAGGACAAGGGGAATTGGTTTGAAGCTGAGGGAGAGCAGGGTTAGACTGGAGCTGGGAAAGATGTTCTTCAGTACAAGGAGGTGACACTCTGGAATAGGCTGCCCAGGGAGGTTGTGGATACCTCCTGCCTGGAGGTCTTCAAGGCCAGGTTGGATGAGGCCTTGAACAACCTGGGCTAGTTGAGAGGCATCCCTGTCCATGAGAGGCAGGTTGGAGTAGATGATCCCTAGGGTCCCTTCCCATCTAAGTCATTGTGTGATCCTGTGATGAAGAGGAGATCGAGGAAGGCTGGTCGATGCTCCTACATTACAGACTGCTCTTGAGCACAAAGGTGTCAACACTGACTATTTGGGCTTTAGAGCTGTACCTTGTACCAGTCTCTGACATTATTGCTCTCTATATGCTCTTGGCTGGCCTTCATCTGTGGTTTTATTGCAGCAATTTGCTGCAGAAGAGAAAGAGCCAGGTTAAAACAGACATGAGTATTGATGGCCTCAGCCAGACACCGAGGCCTCCAGAAGAAGCTGCTACAGATTTCCAAGAGAGGTTACAAAAGGGCTACTCCTCTCACTTGTCCTGAGAAAAAAAAGAATTTAAAGTTCCCCTTACAATGACTGTGCATAAATGACACCATCAGCCAACTCTGAAGACCTCTAGTTGCAGTTTTGGACCTCTGAGGATGAGCATATTTAAAGGCAGTGTCTGCATTTCCCTATGTTTTTTTCCTAGTGGAGGTGAAATGAGCAGCAAACAAGTGCACTGTGCCGAGGGATTATATTGATGGGTAGTGAAGAAGTTAACTTTGGGAGCCCAGACTCATTTTCCTTCATGTGATGCACACATTTTCCTCAAGAATTTTAACTGCAATGAGCAGTGGACTTGAGTAACCCTGAGCACCACAAACATGAAATGCTGTTAGGTACCCAAATGCTGGGCACAGTGTCTCTGACTGGGCTTTATTTAGGCCATGTTTGCTTCAGCACCAGTTATTTTTAGATGATGGAAAAGCAAACTTCAAATCCCACTCAGGAATGACTACAATGAGGCTCAGGACAGCAGGGCCACCCTCCCAGGGTGTGCCTGATGGGGATGTGTGTTCCTCACTCCACTGATCCCCATCCGCTCTCCTGCTCTTCTCACAACGCCTTTTGTACCTCTTGGAGGTGAAACACAAACTGGGCAAGTGTGTGTGGGCAGAAGGACAAGGGAGAGGATTCTGCCCCTCTGCTCCACTCTGCTCTGCTGAGGCTCCCCCTGCAGTGCTGGGGCAGCTGTGGAGTCCTCAGCACAGACTGGGACCTGTTGGAGTGGGGCCAGAGGAGGCCATAGCCGTGATGGGAGGGCTGGAAGCCCTCTGCTATGAGGCCAGGCTAAGAGAGTTGGGCTTGTACAGCCCGAAGAAGGCTCCAGAGAGACCTTCTGGTGGCCTTTCAGTGCTTAAAGGAGCCAAGCAGAAAGATGGGGACACGCTTTTGAGCAGAGCCTTTTGTGACAGGACAAGGGCTAATAGCTTGAACTCCAAGAGGCATTTACAGACTGGAGAGAAGAAAGAATTCTTTGACAGTGAGAGCCTATCCTAGGTTTCCCAGGGAGGTGGTAGATGCCCTACCCCTGGAACAATTCCAGAAGCGGTTGTTTGGGGCTGTGAGCAATCTGGTTGCAGGTGCCTCTGATAAGGGCAGATCACCTTTAAAGCTCCCTTCCCACCCAAGCCTCTCTGATCTGGGTGCTTTATGTGACGTGATGTGACTGGCCCGGCGAGCACTAAGGCTGAGTTACAGCTTCTGCTGTCAGGGTCCCTGCTGGGGCACACTCCAGCCGCCCTGAGAGCAGGGCCAGCAGCCCCGGGGCCGTGAGGGGGCCGTGAGGGGGCCGTGAGGGGGCCGTGAGGGGGCCGTGAGGGGGCCGTGAG
>VXBD01001317.1:0-35013 GCA_013399975.1 Indicator maculatus | reverse complement strand
GAGGCGGTTGGCGCCGCGCCTTCAGCTGGGATGCTGAGCGGGTGGGAGAGTGCGGCGGCCCCCGCGGGTTGGGCTGGGCCGGGTCGGGCCGTGAGGTGTCCCCGGTGGCGCTGGGTGAAGCGGGGCCTTCTGCAGAGCTCAGATAACGGACAACCACGAGTTTTTGTCTGCAAACTGGAATTAAAGCCACTTCACAGCCCTACTGGGGGAATTCCTAAGAACTCAGCTTGGGCACGGACGCTTTGCTCAGTCCTGGCTGCTCTGCTTGGTTCCGTCTTACTTCTCGTACTCAGAGAGCCTCAGCATCTCCCAGCTATTTGGTGCTCCTGGAGGTGAAGAAACACCTGGGTGGTGTTGTCTTTCCCGTCTCCTGGTGGCCTTCCCTGTGTCCCCACCTGTATCTGCCTTGGCCACCTCTCCCTGTGCAGAGCTGTGACAAAGCAAGTCCAGGTGTTGTCAGCAGTGTGCTTGGGCAGGCCTCCCCACACCTTTAACTGCTCATCTCTGGGAACATGTGTGCTGGGTACTCACCTGGGTGTGGTTGTGCCCATTAAAGCTGAAGGAAATTGTGTTCTGTTCCTCTGGAAACTGACTGAGGCCTTAAGGGGGAAACAAATTACTGAGATTGTTAAAGTGTTGTCACTTGTCCTTTACTTCTGAAGCTTGAGGCTTTTGCCCAGGGCCAGCCTTCCACTCCTCTGGAATATAACTGACTTGGAAGTTTGTCTTATCTCTGGTAGATGGAGCTGCAGGTGCTCTGTCTGCCTGCCAGTTAGCAGCCTGACTGGAAATAAAATGCTTCATGTGCCTCTTACTGAGTGAAAAATCCACCTGTTGTTGGTGTGCAAACAATCACAGCCTTGTGCACAAGAGACCTTTACAATGTCATCATCTCCAGGTTCTTCACTGATACATCAAGCCCTGCTAGGAACACAGTGAAATGCCAACATTGCTCATCTGGAGATGAATAGAGAGGTCTCTGGGTTGTTTCTTTGTTGTTTCTTGGCTCTCAGGTACAGTGGGGAACACATTTCTTCTCCTTTTTACCTCAGTAGAAGCTCAGAATGACACAGATTCCATGTAGAAAGAGCTGCGAGTGAGAGTTGTGTTCTCAATTTAATTTCTCCTTGCTCTTGCTTGCAAGCAGGTGGTGATCAGGATGCCACTGTTGCATTTTGTTGTGTTGCTTTTGTCAGTGAAATGCCGCTCCACGCAAAAGCACCTCTCAAGATGAGGTGGAGGAGGACGAAGACCAGAAGAGACTGCTCAGTCTTTCATGTTCCTGACCTTTTGGGTTTTCCCTGCAGATGGTTCCTATTCCAGGGGGAGTGTTCACAATGGGCACTGATGAGCCTGAAATACACCAGGATGGAGAGTGGCCTGCTAGGAAAGTCCACCTGAAGAGCTTCTACATAGATCAGTATGAGGTCAGCAATGAGGACTTTGAGACATTTGTCAACTCCACTGGGTATGTCACTGAGGTAAGGGGGAAGGGTCTGCTGTCATCTGACCTTGTGCTGGCAAAAGCCGCTTGGAGTTCTCCCTTCTGAAGGATGTCACAACACTTGGCTGGGGTTTGCATACTACAATGAAGTAGTATATAGAGCAAAATTATCTTGCCTTGCTTCTCAAGGGTCTGAAAGGGCTGAGAGGTAAGGTATTACATTTAGGAAGTGTTTTGATCACAGAATCATAGAATAGATTAGGTTGGAAGGAACCTCAGAGTTCATCCAGTTCCAACCCTGCTGTCATGGGCAGGGACTCGTCTCACCTAGACTTGGCTGCTCAAGGCCTCATCCAGCCTGGCCTTGAACACCTCCAGGGAGGGGACATCCACAACGTCCCTGGGCAACTTGTTCCAGAGTCTCACCACCCTTATATTGAAAAACTACTTCCTGAGATCCAGCCTAACCCTGCTCTGCCTCAGCTTCAAACCGTTCCCCCTTGTCCTGTCTCAAGACACCCTCATGAAAAGTTCATCTGCAGCCTTTCTGTAGGATCCCTTCAGCTATTGAAGGCAGCTCTAAGGTCCCACCAGAGCCTTGTCTTCAGAACAAGCCCAGCTCCCTCAGACTGGCCTCATAGCAGAGGTGCTCCAGCCCTCTGGACTCATTCCACCAGCTCTGTGTCTCCTTTCTGCTGGGGACACCAGAACTGGAAGCATTGGAGGTGAGGTCTCAGCAGAGCGGAGTCAAGAGGCAGAATTCCCTCTTTTGCCTTGCTGGACACACTCCTCTAGATGCAGCCTAGGATGCAATTTGATCCTGATCTAATATTCAGGATCCCTGAACTAATATTTCCCTGTGCTGTGGGTGAGGCAGCCTGAGTGAAACTCCCAGGTGGCTGAACATGTCTGTACAGGACTGGGGGGGTGTGGGGGTTTGTTTGGTTTTGTTTCTGTTTTCTGGGGGTGGTTTTTTATCTTTGTCTCCTCTTTGTACCTGTACAACTACGTTGTTAGATCATTTTAGAGGCAGAAGGGATTTCAACCCTGGGACAGGTGAGGACTCTGCAGGCTTGTTCAGCACAGCTCCTTGCAGATGAGCTGAGCAACACGAAGCCCTGCTGTCTGAAGAAGACATGATAGCAAGTCTAATAATAGTTTTGTGCCTGTTACTGGGAACAATGGATTCAGAAGGAATATGTTAAGGTTCTTGCAGGAAAGAAGCCTGAGGCTCTGATCTTTCCTGACAGTTGACTGCTCCTACGCTACTTTTACACAGCCCTGACAGCCCTTTGAGGGAAAGAAAAGCCTCAGCAATGATCAGGTCTCAAAGGGGCCACTTTGAATTCACTTGATAAACTGGATCTCATTTGGAAGCCAGGCTCCTTCTGGTGGGCTGAAGGCTTGCTTTTCTCTGTGGCACTCTCTGTGTGGAAGTTCTTAGCTCAGTGGTTATGAAACAGGGCTGCTTAACAGCTCGGAGTTTGAGCAGGGCTCGCTTGTTGCATACAGCTTCTGGAAGGAGCTTTTCTGCAGCCTGTTTCAGAGTGCTGGTGTAGTCTGGGTGTTCCACTTAAACTTCTTCCTCTCCCCCCATCACGCAGGGCCCCCTTTCAAGCTGGAAAAATAAACTCAGAATTAGAGTAAACAGCAGAGATTCTGCAGGATTTTATTTTGAGGGATGCAGCTGAGCTGGTTTTTGTGTGTTTAAATAATGTCTGCATTGCTTGCCGTGGGTAAACAAAGCCAAGTTACACTGAACTCCAGTGGCAGCTGAAACCTGAAATAAACTGGAAAGGTGAAGAAAAAAAAAAACAACAACAATCTCCAGCCATCTTGTGGAACCAAAAGTGTTTTTTTAACAGACTTAAAAAAAACCCAAAAGAAACAAAAAACCCCACTTGATGGAGGTGGTCAGACTGAAATCTGGGCCTCTTCAGGTGATCAGGTTGGAAGGGACCTCAGAGTTCATCTATTCCATCCCATCTGCCATGGGCAGGGACACCTCTCAACTAGATTCAGCAGCTCAAGGCCTCATCCAGCCTAGGTTTGAACATCTCCCTGGGCAGTCTGTTCCAGAGTCTCACCACCCTCACGCTGAAGAACTTCTTCCTCAGCTCCACTCTAACCTTGCTCTGCCTCAGCTTCAAACCATTCCCCCTTGCCCTCTCTAGACACCCTCCGGAAAAGTCCCTCTGCAGCCTTCCTGTAGGATCCCTTCAGCTATTGGCAGGCAGCTCTAAGGTCCCCCTGGAGTCTTCTCTTCTCCAGGCTGAACATCCCTAGCTCCCTCAGCTTGGCCTCACAGCAGAGGTACTCCAGCCTCAATCTTTCATATTGTGCGGGGGGGGGGAAATAAGTAGTTTTTTCTTCTTCTCTTTGATAACCTTGTTTGTGTCATTGCCTGGGTCTTTGAGATTGGGCAGGTGAGGAAAAAGAAATTCTTTACAAGGGTTTGTTGTGATAGGACAAGGGGCAATGGATTGAAGCTGGAGGAGGACACGTTGAGACCAGAGATGAGGAAGAAATTCTTGAGAGTGAGGGTGGAGAGACACAGGAATAAGCTGCCCAGGGAGGCTGTGGATGTCGCCTCCCTGGAGGTGTTCAAGGCCAGGAGGGATGAGGCCTTGAGCAACCTGGGCTGGTGGGAGGTGTCCCTGCCCATGGCAGGGGTTTGGAACCGGATAATCTTTAACATCCCTTCCAACCCAACCCATTCCATGAATCTATGGAAAACTTTACCTCTTTCTTTCCTGCAACAGACAATGTAGAGATTGCAGTCAGATGCTCAAACCTTGCCCTTTCAGTGGTAACTGGGATTCTTCCAAATTGTGCTGCTTCTAACTGTGCTTCAGCTGGTGGTGATCACTCAGACTCTGAATGCTCACAAAAAGATGAAGAAATTGAGAAGGGCAAATGTGCTGAGTTCTGACAACATGTTTTGACTTCCCTGGTAGATCAATCCCCTTCAAGGGAGGAACAGAAAACCCTCCTGTTGGTCTTGTGTCTTCATTGATATTATTTGTGGTTTTCCTTCCTTTGGCTGTCTGTCATGCTAGGTTTAACGATTGGGTTACTTTTAACTCAACTATTGTTGTTGTGACAGCACTTCGCAACAGTGCAGATTGTGGTGGAGTAGCAAGTGACAAGGTTGAAGGCTTTTATTGTGAGTTCCCAAGGAAAAAAAAAGAGAAATTTAACATGCCCTTGAAGGATAAATCAGTGAGTGTAGCATTTGAAAGCAGTAGGGACAATCAGAACTGCATTTCTAATTAATAAAAGGAAAAAAACATTTACAGCAGCTCTGTGAGCTGCCATCTGGCCAGTGGCTGTTGAAGATGAAAGCCATCCAGAGAGAAAATGCTACTTTTGGTCCAGAAGAGCTTCCTTGAAAGAGAACTGAAAATTCCTGCTAGAATTTCCTGAGCTCTGGTACAGAGAAGCAGGAAATGTGAGTGATGTTTGGAGAATAACATTCCTGTGATAATGAAGTTAAATTTTCTTTCCCCAGGCAGAGAAATTTGGTGATTCCTTTGTATTTGAAGGAATGCTGAGTGAAGAGGTGAAGGCTGACATCCACCAGACAGTGAGTAACCAGCAGAGCAAATCCTACCTGGCAGTCACTGGGGGATATCTAAACTGGGTGATGGTTCCAAAACTGGGCACAAAAATGGGGTAGGAGGGTGCAGTGACATAGGGGTTGGTCTCTTCTCACAAGTAGCAAGTTCTAGGATGAGAGGAAATGGCCTGAAATTGCACCAGGAGGGCTTTAGGCTGGACCTTAGAAGAAACTTCTTCACTGAATAGGTTCTCAACACTGGCACAGGCTGCCCAGGGAGGTGGTTGAATCCCCATCCCTGCAGGTGTTTCAGAGGCAGAGAGGTGGTGCTGAGGGCCATGGTTTAGCACCAGACAGTTGAGTTAGAGGATGGTTGGGCTTGGATGATCTTAGAGGTCTTTTGCAAGCCAAGCAGTTCTATGATTCTGTTTGCTTCCCTGGCTCCTGTTTCTCTTTTCCTGTAGGGAATGTGCCTGAGCCTCTTTTAGGCCTCATTTACCTCCTTAACCTTTGCAGGTCATTTAACCTTCCAGCTCCTGAGAGTAAGCAGATTATTTCTTGTCATCTACTGGGTGAATTTATCTGCTTGCAGCAGAAGTTTGGACAGAATGACCTCCTGAGGTCCCCTCCCATCAGGATTATCCTCAAGTCTGAATATGTTGCCAGATCCCTTTAACAAGGCCTCAGAAATGCAGCTTTCTGGTGTGCATAGTATGGTAATTTTGGAGGGGCTGTGGATCCAAGTTGCACTTAGTCTAGATGGGAATTTCTGTGCTTTTTTTGGTTCTTGTTTCATCTCAGTGAAACCAACATGGTCTGAAACAACAGAGGGAAGCAGGATGCACACAAGGCAGGGATGAGGTAGCAGCAGGACTGAAACTCCATCTTCTGGCAATAGTTCAGTTAGACATAAGGAAGTGTGAAGCAAAACTGTACCTCTAGAGGAGCACAAATTTTTCTTGCTCCCTTTTGACCTTCTGATGCCATTCTGCTGAGGTGGGACAGTCCAAGATGACTTCATTGCTTTTGGTTAACCACAGGGTTTTACTTCTGCTCACCATTTGATCCAAAGGACAACTTCAGTTTAGAGAATTATTGTTTCTTATGACAAAGAATCAGAGAATGGTTTGGGTTGGAAGGAACCTTTAGAGAGCAGCTACTCCAACTACCTTGCCATGGGCAGGGATGCCCCTCAACTAGAGTTGGTTGTCCAAGGCCTCATTCAACCTGGCCTTGAACAGTGGGAGGAGGCAGCCACAACCTCCCTGGGCAGCCTGTGCCAGAGTCTCACCACTCTCCTACTGAGGAACTTCTTCCTCAGCTCCAGTCTAACCCTGTTGTGCGTCAGTTCCAAACTATTCCCCCTTGTCGTGTCTCTAGACACCCTCCTGAAAAGTCCCTCTGCAGCCTTGCTGTAAGATTCCTTCAGCTATTGGAAGGCAGCTCTGAGGTGCCCCTGGAGCCTGCTGTAAGCCCAGGCTTGGCTGTTTGTATAAACACTCTGAGTTGGGAGCCACTTCCCTGAGTGTGTCAGCCAAATTTTGCAGCCTTGGCTGTAATGTTAACAGAACAATTCTGCCAGAGGGCTGGAGTGGAGTCCAAACTGGTCTTTTTGACAGCTTCTCCTCAAAGCTTTTCTGTATCTCACAGAGTGTGTGAGGTTGGAAGGGACCTTGAAAGGTCCTACCCCCCTGCCAGAGCAAGATCAGCAAGGGCAGGTTACACAGGAATGGATCCAGGCAGGTTTAGAAAGTTTCTAGAGAAGGAGACTCCACAACCTCTCTGGGCAGCCTGCTCCAGGCCTCCAGCACCCTCACAACAAACAACTTTCTCTTCATGTCCAGATGAAACATCCTGGGTTCCAGTTTGTACCCATTACCCCTTGTGCTGTCCCTGGGCACCACTGAGCAGAGTCTGGCCCCAGCCTCTTGCCCCTCACAGCTCCTTTAGCTGTTGCTGAGCATTGCTCAGATCCCCTCTGGGGCTGCTCTTCTGCAGGCTCTCAGCCCCAGGGCTCTCAGCCTTTGCTGTATCATTGCCATTAACACAGCCACTGGTGTGTTACTGGTGCTGAAAATCCTTGCACCAAAGTGATTGGAGGAAAGGACTTCATTTGTATTTTCCCTTTGCCTTAGTGGCTCAGATGTGTTTTGATAAGGCTCTTCTCCAGGTGAAGCACAAGGGAGCTAAATGCAAATGTGGATATGGGGGAAGAGCAGCAGGAATGTGTTTTGGAAGCAGCATTGCATGTGTAGTGAAAGAATTGGGGGAAGGTGAAGAAGTGAAGAACTCCAACTAGAGGATCCATACCAGCTGCTATGATGTATGAATAGTCTGCTGTGGACTGTCTGGAGGTTCTGCTCTACTTGGCCACTTTGGCATCTCCACTTCTTAAACCAGACACATTTATTGCAGGCCCTCAGAGGAAGCAGCCAACAAATTATCCCAGAGGTGGGGCTGATGAAAGCTGCTGCAGGAGCAAACCAGCTTAGCACGTAGAATAATTGTTGGAGCTGTGGGTGTGCATTTCCTGGAGCTGAGGTGGTCTCCCAGATAGCCACTGCTGCAGGAACGTAGGCTGGACCCAAGCCTCCTCTGGAAGGGAAGCAGTAAAAAGGGGTGTAGCAGCCAATGACTGAATTGTTCTAGGGTGCTGGGAACTGGAGTTGTAGTCTTGGCCTCTCAGTTTGCCTTGGGAGGTGGCAGGGAGTGAAAATGTGGCACTGTAATAGCTGAGGGTGCTGCTGGTAGAACTGGCCAGGAGCTGTTGTAATCCAAGAGGTTTTTTCTAGGGTGAGGGTGGAAGGTCCTTCCAAAGCAGCAAGTTGTGTGTAGGCTTAAGTTTTGATAGCTTCATGTATTAAAATCCCTTCTCAGGCTTGCAGATCAGAACAAAAAGCTAATTAGTGCTTCCATGACAGCTAATAAATGATGGCCTTGCTTGGGTGCTTGGCCCTTGGCTTTACTGTCCTGGGTAACACATAGTCTGGAATTGCAACAGCTTGGCACCCAGGATTAATTTGGTTATCTTTTTCTTTTAAGAGAGTTTGGGGAAAGGGAAAAGAGCTCAAAATGCAGAGATTTTGCTTCTCTTCTTTTCTGGTGAAATGATTTTCCTTCTCTTTCATAGGCAGTAGAGAGGGGGCAGATGCCTGCCTGCTGCTGTTATCCCCTGCCACTGTAAAACACCATTGGGATGCATCCTAGAACAGAAAGCACAGGGATTGTGTCTGTGAAATGAGAAGGTGCTGAGGTGGAAGAGGATTTGAGAGCTTTTACAAGAGTTTCTCTTGCTGTGAAGCTGCCATGCCAAAGGTAAACAGGGCAGCACTTGGCCAGGCTGGAGGGCAGCACTTGGCCAGGCTGGAGGGCAGCACTTGGCCAGGCCTGCTCGCTGGGGAGCAGCAGTGATATTTTCCTTCTTGGCTTGGGGAAGACAGCAAAATTAATTCTTGCTTCTAAGCCAGATAATTCTGCAGTGAGGAGCTCAAAAGGACACAACTTTGTGTACTTCATGAGGGTTGAGAAAGTTTTGGTCTGAGAATGCCATGAGATTGACTCACTGGCAAAGCTGAGCAATGCTCCTAAGGTGCTGTGGTCAGACCAAAGCTGTCAAGTGCTGCTTTCAGCTCTGTTTGTAGGGAAATACAAACCCACAGCTCTGCAGGCCATGAGCCTGGGGCCAGGACCCCATCTGGAGCACTGCATCCACTTCTGGTGCCCTCAACACAAGGAGGACCTGGAGCTGCTGGAGCAGGTCCAGAGGAAGTCACAAAGATGATCACAGGCTGGAGAACCTCCCCTGTGGGGACAGGCTGGGAGAGTTGGGCTGTTCAGCCTGGAGAAGAGAAGGCTCCAGGGAGACCTCAGAGCAGCCTGCCAGTACCTGAAGAGGCTCCAGGAGAGCTGGGAAGAGACTTTTGACAAGGGTTGGGAGTGCCAGGATGAGGGACAATGGCTTTGAGCTGGGAGAGGGGAGGCTGAGACTGGAGATGAGGAAGAAATTCTTGAGACTGAGGATGGGGAGACACTGGCACAGGTTGCCCAGGGAGGCTGTGGCTGTCCCTGCCTGGAGGTGTTCAAGGCCAGGCTGGATGAGGCCTTGAGCAACCTGGGCTGGTGGGAGGTGTCCCTGCCCATGGCAGGGGTTTGGAACTGGATGAGCTTGAATGTCCGTTCCAAGCCATTGTAGAAATCTATGACTTTAGCCCTTGACAGCAGTGCCTCCAACCCATCCCTCCTGGAGCACAGACAAGCATTCTGCATTTCAGGTGAGCACTGCACATGGCAGGCAGGACAGCAGCAGTTGTGCTTGCAGCAGTTACTATGGAGAAGGCACCTTCTGGCAGCAGGCAATAACCACCTGCTTATCTCTGCACTGAGGGGAGCAGGCAGGTTAGTGTGGGGTTTGTTTGACACTGGGCAAATGTCAACATGCACGAGGTGCAGGAGCTGACAAAGACACTTAGTGCCACTTGAAGGGGAAATTTAACCTCTACCCTGCTTGGCTTTTGCTTTTCCACACACCTTTCAGAGAGGAAACTGGAATGCAAGGGGGAGCCTATGTACTGCAGACCCCAGTGCTTCAGGCAGCCCCTGTAAGAGGGGAGACTGAGACTGGAGAGGAGGAGGACATGTTCTACACTGAGGGTGATGAGAGGCTGGCTGAGGTTGCACAGACAGGTGGGAGATGCCCTATCCCTGGAAGCATTCCAGCTCAGGTTGTTTGGGGCTTTGAGCAGCCTGCTGTAGTTGCAGATGTCCCTGCTGACTGCAGGGCAGTTGGACTGGATGAGCTTTGAAGGTCCCTTCCCACCCAAACCAGTCTGGGATTCTACCAGGAACTGGGAAGACAGAGCTAGTGACTTTTCAGAAGAGCTTGTTGTGATAGAAGAGGGGGAATGGACTGGAGCTGGAAGAGGGGAGGTTGAGACTGGAGATGAGGAAGAAATTTTTGAGAGTGAGGGTGGGGAGACACTGGACCGGGTTGTCCAGGGGGGGCTGTGGATGCCTCTTCCCTGGAGGTGTTCAAGGCCAGGCTGGATGAGGCCTTGAGCAACCAAGTTCAGTTGAGAGGTTGGAGTAGATGATCTCAAAGATCCTCTCCAACCCAAAGCATTCTGTGATTGTATGATCTCTGCTTTGCCTTGAGCCTTGCAGTGGTGTTCACTTCCACACTATTTACATTACAAGGTCTCCCTGACTCACTCCCAGCTGTTCCCACCTCTACACCAGCTGTTGCTATAGAGATGAGGTCCCACACAGAAGCAGGGCAGGTTTGTGCTGTTCTCAGAGTGCTGATCAAAAGGAGAAGCAGAGCTGCAGCCTGGCACAGCTGAACAGGGAGCCTGCATCTGCCAGAGGGTTCTCCTTGCATCTGGAAAATGGCTCTCAACTCCAGTGGGGACACTACACAGCTCTGCCTTGTTTGAAACTGCCTCTGGTGCTGTGGTGTGGACCAGAGTGGGGCTAAGCTGTGTCTCTGCTCTCTGATGATTCCCCTCTCTGACCCAGAGCAGCACTTCGCAAAGGTGGTGCCAACAGCCAGCCAAAAGCTACTGAGAGCTGGGCTGTGCTAATGCAGTCTCCTGGAACAGCAGCTGCTCCTTGGCATTGGGACTGCTGAATCACAATCCCAATGCTTGAGCCACCTATTCATAGCTGTGGTGCACTCCTGGGAGCAGGGGGAGGTTAATGCCAACCATTTCCTGGCAGAGTGGGTGCTGTCAGTGAGGGCCTGTGCTGGTGAATGCTTGGAGCTGCCTGTGGAAGGTGGGAGAGAGATCTCTGCCCTGAAAGTTTTGAGAGGTGTTGGGAAGGTACAAGCTACAAGGAAACCACAACTGGAGTATTGTGTCCAGTTCTGGACTCCTCTGTTCAGTGGAAGGTGGCATATCCCAGCCTGCCTGGAAAGGAGGATTGAAGACTGAAACCTTGGAGTGCTCTGCGTGCTGATGGTGGGAGGGTGGGAGCTGCACTGCTGCCAGCTGCTTCAGCTGAGTGGAAACATTGTAGGCTGGAATTAGCTGTTGGGATCTTCCCACTATTCTCCTGTTGTGTCGTCTTTCTTTCACTCTGCTTTGAGCCTGTGCTAAGCAGAACAGTGAGTTCTGAAAGTTTAATCCTGGAGCAGAGAGCTGCCTAATCCCAAATTTTCAGCTGGATCAGACCAGAACAAGCCTGAGCTTCTCTGCCTCCAAAATGGGCTTTGCTCCTCCTGCATCCAGCAGTTGTGGAACGTTTGTAGGGCAGTTGTGTGTAACCCTTTCTCCTAAGTGACAAAGATTCATGGAATGGGTTGGGTTGGAAGAGATGTTAAGATCATCCAGTTCCAACCCCCTGCCATGGGCAGGGGCACCTCCCACCAGCCCAGCTTGCTCAAGGCCTCATCCAGCTTGGCCTTGAACACCTCCAGGGAGCAGGCATCTACAACCTCCTTGGGCAATCTGTTCCAGTATCTGCCCATCCTCACTGTCAAAAATTTCTTTGTTATCTCTGGTCTCAGTCTCCCCTCCTCAGCTCCTCAGGCTTCAATCCATTCTCTCTTGTCTTATCACTCCAAGGCCTTGTAGGTGTTTGAGCTGGGACCTCCTCCAGGTCTCTCCAGCAGCATGTGCTGCTGCTTTACTGAGTGGATCCCTTGCCAGTGCACAGAACAGAGTCTGGAGTGAAGCATGAGAAGGCTGAGTGTTGTGAGAGAACTAAGCTCGTTAGTGGCAAGGGAGGGCTTGGCTGTATTAACTGTGATGTTGTAATATCTTTGTCTAATTAGCTCTTCTACTAACTAGATTTAGAGCAATTAAAAGCTTTAAAGACTTCTGAGAAGTTTTTTTTGACAGGACTGTAGATTTCAGGTACACAACTTTCTCACCTTGGTGCATGCTGGCTGGGGTCAGGGGCTGACTAGGAGAAGTTTCCAGTTCATTATTGAAGGCTGTAAGGAGTCTGCCACTGTCCTGCTGGTGTCTGTGTAGCTTCTCTGAAGAAGAGGGCCTGCAAGAAAGCCAGGATGGGACTTTTTACAAGGGCTTGTAGTGATAAGATGAGAGGGAATAGATTGAAGCTGGAAGAGAGGAGATTTAGTCTGGAGATGAGGAAGGAATTCCTGAGAATGAGGGTGGGGAGACACTGGAACAGGCTGCTCAGGGATGTTGTGGATGCTTCCTCCCTGGAGGTGTTCAAGGCCAGGTTGGATGAGATCTTGAGCAACCTGGGCTGATGGGAGGTGTCCCTGCAGTGAGGTTAGAACTTGGATGGTTTTTAAGGTCCCTTCCAACCTGTAGGGTCCTTTGAATACCTGAAGGGATCCTACAGGAAGGCTGCAGAGGGACTTTTCTGAAGGGTGTCTAGAGACAGGCCAAGGGGGAATGGCTTGAAGCTGAGGCAGAGCAGGGTCAGAGTGGAGCTGAGGAAGAAGTTCTTCAGTGGGAGGGTGGTGAGACTCTGGCACAGGCTGCCCAGGGAGGCTGTGGATGCCTCTTCCCTGGGGTGTTCAAGGCCAGGCTGGATGAGGCCTTGAGCAGCTGAGTCTAGCTGAGAGGAGTCCCTGTCTGTGGCAGGGTGGTTGGAGTAGATCTCTCTGAGGTCCCTTCCAACCCAAGCCATTGATGTATCTCGGAGTCTGGGTGTTCTGCAGAGGCTGGCAGGCATTTGGTGAGCAGCTCAGCAGAGCCAGGAGCTGTGCATGCATGGTGCTGTCATGCACAGAGACTGTTTCTCTGGGTTTAAAATAAACCATTCTGATTGAAAGCATCTGGGTTTTTTCTTTTGCTTAACATAAATGTTTTCTAACATTCAACTCTTGCACAGTCTAAGTCTTTGCAGTCTCCTGCAGAGAGGTGTGGGGGCTTTTTGTTGTTGTTTTTTTTTTTTTTTTAAAATCCAAAACCCAGTGGTTTCATTGACAAAATGTGTTGTGCTTAGAAACCATCAGGATGAAAAAGGTTTCATTTTTTGTGATCCTTTGGATTGATGGAGAAGCTACTGCAGCTTTTTTTCTTTTCCTGAAAGAGCTGTCAAATTCTAACTTGGGATTTCTGCCCTTTCTTGAGGATAGATTAAAGAGTAAAGCTTGAAACAGACAAGGAATTCAGACTGTAGCAGCTTGGTCATTCTGGAGCTTTAGTGCTAGGGGAGTTGAGTGTCTCTGTGAATGAAGATCCCAGCTTTGAGTCTGATCCCATCTGTGAATAACAGAGCTGCTTTTCAGTAAGAGGTCCAACACTGCTCATGAGTCTTTGAGGAGCAGGGGCTCTCCTTGTGGTGAGATTGTCACTGGCTTTGTTGGATACTGAGCCAGAATTAGGTGGTGGTGTTGGCTGTTGTGCTTGTCCTGCTAGGGAGCTCTCTTTGGAAGAGAGCATCAGCAGCCTGTGTGTGGATGGCTTCCCAGCCTGGAGGAGTCCTGCAGCATTGTTGGGTTTCCAGCACTCTTGTCTGGAGCTCACACAGACCTGGGGGCTCTTCAGCTGAGCTCAAGTCAACAACTCTGCAGCTTTATCCTGGGATTGCTATTGATTTACAGTGAGCTTTAAGGGAAGGTACCCAGGTGTGTGTCCTGGAGGCAAAGTCTCTCTGCATGGTGATGGGAGAAGAGTGAAAAGCTGTCATGGGAGCTGTTAGAGCACAGACTTTAACAATCAGATGGACTGTCCTGGTGCATCTCTTTAATATCTCCAGGGATGGGGCCTCAACTACCTCCCTGGGCAACCTGTTGTAGCTGTTGCACTCTCAGGGTGCAGAGCTTGTTCCTCACTTCCAATCCAAATCCACTCCTCTCTAACCCCCAAACCGTTGCCCCTGGTCCCATCACCACAGGCCTCCACAAACAGCCTTTCTGCAGAGCCCCCTCAGGTACTGGAAGGCTGCTGCCAGGTCATTGTGGAAATTCTCTCTGTACTAGGAGTGTTTTGGAAGTAAGGACTCAAACTGCTGGGGTAAAACCACTCTTGCTGGTTAGCATCAGTGTTTCTGCCCCAGCTTGTATGGATTCATAGACTGGTTTGGGTTGGAACGGACCTTAAAGATCATCCAGTTCCAACCCCCCTGCCACAGGCTGTTCAAGGCCTCACCCAGCCTGGCCTTGAACAGCTCCAGAGAGGACACAGCCACAGCCTCCCTGGGCAACCTGTTCCACTGTCTCCCCACCCTCACTGTCCAGAATTTCTTCCTCATCTCCAGTTCTCTGCAAGCCCCTGTTCTTCAGAAAAGCATTTCTGAATCAGAATAGTTCAGTGTTGTGTGCACTGACCCTGCTCAGCTTTGAGAGAAGCTCAAGAGAAGAAATCCTAAATCATTATTCCTGGAAGAGGTCCTTGGCATGGCAGAACCAAAGCTGTGGCTTTTGGTTGGAGAGAAGCACTCCATGACTGCGTTGTTACAGAGAGTTTTGTCTGCTCCATGTTGCTCTGCAAGCCAACTGGAAATAAAAAAGCTTCACTTCTAGGGCTCTCCTGTCTCCACCTTCTGGAAACTGATAGCAAATAATTCAAACTGAACTTCCTGAGTTAATTACCTGGAAAGCAAACATGTGGCAAGATGCAGGTTTTTACCCTCCTTCCAGGATTTTCACAGGGTTTTCACAGACTGGATTAGCTCAGAGCTCAACTAGACTCAGCTGCTCAAGGCCTCATCCAACCTGGCCTTGAACACCTCCAGGCAGGAGGCATCCACACTTCCCTGTGCAACTTATTTCAGAGTCTCACCACCCCCATACTGAAGAACCTCTTCCTCAGCTCCAGTCTGCCTAGAGTCCAGGCAGTCCTTTGCCAGTCCTCTGCCTCAGCTTCAAACCATTCCCCCTTGTCCTGTCTCTAGACAGCCTCATGATGCAGCCTTCCTGTAGGATCCCTTCAGCTGTTGGAAGGCAACTCTAAGGTCCCCCTGGAGCCTTCTCCAGGCTGACCAGCCCCAAGAGAAAAAAATGTTTCTTGTGTTAGACCTTCAGGTGAGAAAGGTGACCCTGTTATGTCCCAAATGATCTCTGGTGAACCAAAGAGGGAAGGAGAGGCAGCCTGAGGGCAAGACTTCAGAGAAGTGCTCAGGATTTGGTCTGCCTCTTGCTTTTTTTGGGGGTAGTATTTTTCTTTGTGCCCTTCTATAGCTTGGGCTGTTCCCTGTTGTAGCATGGATTAAAAATGGTCACCTGGGTTTGCAGTAGTGACAGGACAAGGGGTGATGGCTTCAAACTGGAAGGAGCTGGATTTAGATGAGACTTCAGGAAGAAATTCTCTACAGTGAGGGTGGGGAGACACTGCAACAGGTTGCCCAGGGAGGCTGTGGATGTCCCCTCCCTGGAGGTGTTCAAGGCCAGGCTGGATGAGGCCTTGAGCAAGCTGGGCTGGTGGGAGGTGTCCCTGCCCATGGCAGAGGATTACAGGAACTGGATGGGCTTTAAGGTCCCTTCCCACCCAAAGCAGTCCATGAGCTAGCTGCATGAGCTCTGGGTGAAAGCTTTGCAGCCTCTTGTCACTTGGTGCTTCTTCAGAATGGCCTTCAGCTGGGCACTGAAACCTTCTGCCCTGGCTCTTCTTGTTCCTGTTCAGGTTGCAGCTGCTCCTTGGTGGTTGCCTGTGAAGGGAGCCAACTGGAAGCACCCTGAGGGGCCTGATTCTAGTATCTCCAACAGGTAAGTCATAATTTACCACTCAGTAAAGCACAGTGCTTGCAAATTCCCCTCTAAGCTTACAGCAGGAGTGGGGGTACAGGGCAGAGGTTTTCAATAGGTGCCTCTTTGCTGCTGCTGTGGCTGTTTGTTTTCCCATCCTCAAGTGTGTTACAGGCATTGCTCAGTGGTCTTGAACCATCTCAAGAAGGCTTATGAGCATGTTCCACCTGAGGCAAAACAGTGAAACAATTTCTTAGCCTGAAGAGAAGGCTCCAGGGAAGCTTAAAGCAGCTTTCCAGTGCCTGAAGGGGCTTCAGGAGAGCTGGGGAGGGACTCTTGACAAGGGCTGGGAGTGACAGGATGAGGAACAATGGCTTTGAGCTGGGAGAGGGGAGATTGAGACTGGAGATGAGGAGGAAATTCTTGACAGTGAGGGTGAGGAGACACTGGAAGAGGTTGCCCAGGGAGGCTGTGGGTGCTCCCTCCCTGGAGGTGTTCAAGGCTGGGTTGGATGAGGCCTTGAGCAACCTGGGCTGGTGGGAGTTGGCACAACTTCAGGCCATTTTATCTCCTTCTGTCACCTGGTACTAGGGAGAAGAGGCTAACTCCCACCTGGCTCCAGTCTCCTTTCAGGGAGCTGTAGAGAGCAATGAGGTCTCCCCTCAGCCTCCTCTTCTCCATAGTAAACACCTCCAAGTCCCTCAGCTGCTCCTCCCCAGCTCTGTTCTCCAGATCCTTCCCCAGCTTTGTTGCCCTTCTCTGGACCTGCTCCAGTTCTCAATGTCCTTCTTGGAGTGAGGACCCCAAAACTGAACCCAGGATTTGAGATGTGGCCTCACCAATGCTGAGGGACCTCTTCCATTGCAGCTCTTTCTCTACCTGGACCCCTATCCATGAAGTTGGTTCTGGCTGCCTTACTCTAGTTAAAGTTTCAAAACTCTTTTTTGAAATGAAATCAGACTCTCTAGCCTAGATCTAGTAGGTGCTGGCATGGTTTTGAGTCCTCTGAGGCCAGGGCTGTGTTAGTGTAACATCCTCTGATGGTGAAGTGCTCAGTAACAAGTCCGTTGTCTGTTCTCCAAGGGCAGTGGAAGAATTATCTGAGGCAAAAATAGAGAGAGGAGCAGGAGGAGTTGTTAGGGGGAGACAGGAATTTAGGTCACAGCCAGCAGGAGAGAGCTGGAAACCTGCCATGGAGGTCTGGTCTTGTGGAGGTGTGGTGCAGACTGAGCCTAGGACAACTGCTGGTCATCTTCCATATGGAAGTGCCCCACAGGCTGGTTAAATGAGGCAGGGCAGATGAGTTTAATAGGAGGTCCTGAGTATCTACTGGACTAACAGCCTCAGCTCTTGAAGTATCTTGGGCTGGCAGAGTCTAGTCAGAAGGATCTTCCTCCTCCTCAGCTTCAAACCCTGCTCTCCATCAGCTCCAAACCATTTCCTGTTGTCCTGTTTCCAGACACCATCATGAAAAGTCTCTTGCAGCCTTCCTGGAGGATCCCTTCAGGTACTGGAAGGCAGCTCTAAGGTCCCCTTGGAGTCTTCTCCAGGCTGAACACCCTCAGCTCCCTCAGCTTGGCATCAGAGCAGAGGTGCTCCAGCCCTTGGATCATCTTTGTGGCCTCCTCTGGCCTCTCTCAAACAGCTCTGTCCTTATGCTGGACTTTTGTCTCATCATGCTTTTGCTTGCAGCTCCCTAGAGTTAATTTTCTCTTCCTTGTTCCTGCCTGATGCTGCATTTCCCTGCCAGCATCTTTCTGCCTTGCTCTCAGTACCTCATTGTGTGTGAGAGCAATCCCATGTCCTGTCCAGCTGGATCTGAGCTGGGAAATTTCCTCACAGCCCTTTGTGGCCACCTCTAAAAGAGCTTCTGCTCTACAGGTGTGAGACTGCCTGCCTCCCTCTGCTGATGCTCTCATCCTGTTTCTGTTGTTCCCCAGGATGAATCATCCAGTGCTTCATGTCTCCTGGAATGATGCTGTGGCATTCTGCAGATGGGCAGGGAAACGACTGCCCACCGAGGCTGAGTGGGAGTACAGCTGTCGAGGGGGCCTGGAAAACAGGTACCTGGCACAGGGGTGGCACTGGTCAGCACTGCTGTGTGCCAGGGGAGGAGGAGTTCTGCGGGGGGGTGTTACCCACAAAGTGTCTTCCTTGTGCAGTGAGTATAGCACTGCCTGACTCTGGATAGAACCCTCCAGGGCAGGGAATTTCCCTGCCGGTTGTAATCTGAGTGAGGAGAGAAGGCAGAGAGGCCAAGAGAGCAGGAGAGGTGGTAAAGTGCCATGACACAGGACTGCTGCTGCTGCAGGAGCTGAAAGGTGCAGAGGAGGAGCTTAGTGCCAAGGCTCAAAGAGGTGCAAAAGAGCTTAAGAAGTGGCTTCACCACCTCACTGCCCAGCGGCTGTGGGGACACTGGGTCCATAGCTGACTGTGGGCTTGGGGGAGGAGTTGAAAGCAAGAGGAGTAATAGGCTTAGGTCTTCTCCAACCTGGGGCTGAGAGCCTGGAGAAGAGCAGCTCCAGAGGGCATCTGAGCAATGCTCAGCAAGAGCTAAAGGAGCTGTGGGGGGCAAGAGGCTGGGGCCAGACTCTGCTCAGTGGTGCCCAGGGACAGCACAAGGGGCAATGGGCACAAAGTGGAACCCAGGAGGTTCCATCTGAACAGGAGAAGAAAGTTGTTTGTTGTGAGGGTGCTGGAGGCCTGGAGCAGGCTGCCCAGAGAGGTTGTGGAGTCTCCTTGTGTGGAGAGCTTCCAACCCCCCCTGGGCATTGTGCTCCTGGGCAAGCTGCTGTGGGTGCCCTGCTGGAGCAGGGGGCTTGGACTGGGTGAGCTCCAGAGGTCACTTCCAACCCTATCATTCTGGGATTCTGTAGAGAGAAGAGGAAGGGTGGTGTGGGGGAAGTGTCTCACTTCATTGTGGTGTTTGGGAGCTGCTCTTTTGTGTCTCTGAACAGGCTTTTCCCATGGGGCAACAAGCTTCAGCCAAAAGGTCAACATTATGCCAACATCTGGCAGGGAGTGTTCCCAACCAACAACACTGCAGAAGATGGGTACAAAGGGACTGCACCTGTAAGTGGGTCTCAGAGTCAGTTAATCAACTTAGCTCTTCCTCTAATTGAGGTCCTGGTGGTTTCCATCCCTATACTCTTTCACCTTTTGGTTTTTAAAGGTACAACAGATTTTACTTCAGGCTGAAGTATTACCAAGGGACTCTTTTTAAAAGCTAATTGCAAAATAATGATTGCATTAATTTGAACTTCTAGCTCCTCTCAGACTGACCTCTTTCCCCCTTTTCCAGTCACTTTTGAGTCAGAAGCTGAAATACTTTCTGCCTGCACTTCTGCCAATACAATTTTTTAGCTCTCAGTTTTTGGTAACTGTTCCCAAGGCATAAAAAATGTTCAACAATTTAAAAAGAAACATAATAAAACTTCCCCTTTTGGAAGGGTTGCATCTGTCCAGTATGGCAAACAAGGGAGAGGGCTTTTAAAGGCACTCAAGAGTGTGAATGAATTATTAAATGGTAATTAAAGGAAGGCCAAAAGGTTTCATCAGCCGAGAAATCTGCATGAGTTGATGGCCATTCTTCATAGATGCATGGAATGGTTTAGGTTGGAAGGGACTTTGAAGATCATCCAGTTCCAAGCCCCTTGCCATGAGCAGGGACACCTCTCACCAGCCCAGGCTGCTCAAGGCCTCTTGGTTTTCTTTTAATGGGAAGAGGAATCTGGAAGCTTTAAGCATGGCCATGGAGGTCACAAATGCTGTGTGCAGATCTGTGTCTGGTCCAACAGGAGCAGTTCCCAGAACCAGTGAGATGCTGTGTGCCATGATGGAAATGTGGTGCTGAGAACATAGAGGATGGATTCCCTGCTGACTGCAGGGAGGTTGGACTGGATGACCTTTGGAGGTCCCTTCCAACCCAACCCATTCCATGAAAGTAGTTCTTGCTTCCATCCTACTGTGTTTAAATGGAGCATGAAAAGTGTTAATAGCTCTGCACTACTAATTTGGTGTCTGCTTTTGAGACATGAAAGCAGAAGCTCCTGGGGAGCAGAAATGAACCTTCAGCAGCCTGGTCTTTAGGGCTGAACCCCTCATCTCCTGTAGAGTGGCTCAGAGGACTGCCCCTTGTGTTCCCTTGTCTCCTGCAGGTCACTGCTTTTCCTCCCAATGGCTATGGCTTGTACAACATTGTGGGGAATGCCTGGGAGTGGACATCAGACTGGTGGGCTGTCCATCATTCCACAGAGGAGCTTCACAACCCTGTAAGTGTTTTAATGGTGTCACATGAAGCGGAGAATCTCCTCTTGCTACTCTGCTCTGCTTGCTGTTGGGAACATCCTGTGCTTTGCTCCTCCTGGCTATGGCTGGGCTGTGTTCTGGTGCAGTGGAGCTGTTACACCACAGCTCATCTGCACATTGCAGAACTGCTGTGAAGCAGTTCTCTCTGGTTTAGTTGGACAGGCCTCCACAGCTGCTTGGCAGCTGAGTCCTTCCAAACTGGCATCACAATACGTAAAGCAAGAATTTCCAAAGCAGAGGAAATAGTTTCAAGCAGGAAAAGGAAGGGGTTTGCTCATGTGTGCTGCTACAAGCTGTGCTGCTTTATTTCTCCTGCCAGAGAACAAGACATAGAATCACAGAGTGGCAGGGGTTGGAAGGGGCCTCTGGAGATGATCCAGTCCAACCCCCCTGCCAGAGCAGGGTCACCCAGAGCAGGTCACATAGGAACACATCCAGGTGGCTCTTGAGTTTCCAGGGAAGGAGACTCCACAGCCTTTCTGGGCAGCCTGCTCCAGGCCTCCAGCACCCTCCCACCAAAGAAATTTCTCCTCATGTTGAGGTGGAACCTCCTGGGTTCCACCTTGTACCTGTTGTTCCTGGTCTGGTTGAGGATGCCCTGCTGACTGCAGAGGGCTGGACCTAGATGACCTTTGGAAGTCCCTTCCAACCCAGACTGTTCCATGATTCTCTGTGTAGTCTTTCTTGGGTGTGCTGGACATCACTGGAGGCTTTTCTGGGAAGTCAGCAACTGGAAGTAGCTTGAGGAACTTGCTAAACCTCACAGAGGTTGACATTCTGCTGTTCTTCCAGCAGGATGTGTAGCAAGAGAAATAGGAAGTCAGGGTCCAGATAGCTGTAGTTCTGCACTAGCATTTCCAGTAGCATCTGGAGAGCTCCTAACCCAAACCTAATTACATAATAAGATGAAAAGAAAGGTGGAAATTAGTAGTCAGAATTTGGAGTCTGAGGCAGAGCACTTCAAAGTAAACTCCAAAGGGTTTTTCTGCTGAAATGGGTAAGGAAACTGAATCTCATCATGTGCAAAAGTGTCCCAGAATAGGCAGGCTGCAGTTACCTTCTGAGACATGAGAGCTGATTAGCACCAGAACTATCAGAGCCAACCTCTTCAGTCTCTCCAGAGTCCAAGTGAGCATAACCTAGATATAGGAATTATTCCAGAGGGGCAGAGCTCACACTAAGTTTTTTTTAACAGATTTAGTATAAAATCCAACATCTTCAAAGCAGTTTCATGGTACTGGAGAGGTTCTGGGGATCTGTGGCTGGCTACAAGCAAGGGATGGAATTTTTGCACACAGATTATTTTTACTTTTCCTTAATTGATCATCTTGGATTCACAAATAATAGTCAAGAGTCACAAGAAATTCAGACACCTGAAAGTGCTTTGGAAGTTGTTTGCTATTTTTTAGGGCATTTAATGTAAATTAGCCCAGAATCCCAGCATGGTAGGTTTGGATGGGACTTCTGGAGATCATCTCTAACCTCCCTGCCAAAGCAGGACAACCCACAGCAGCTTGCCCAGGAGCACAATGCCCAGCTGGGCTTGGAAGCTCTCCACTCAAGGAGACTCCACAACCTCTTCCAGGCCTGCTCCAGGCCTCCAGCACCCTCACAACAAACAACTTTCTCTTCCTGTTCAGATGGAACCTCCTGGGTTCCAGTTTGTGCCCATTGCCCCTTGTGCTGTCCCTGGGCACCACTGAGCAGAATCTGGCCCCAGCCTCTTGTCCCCCACAGCTCCTTTCAGCTCTTGCTGAGCATTGCTCAGCTGCCCTCTGGGGCTGCTCTTCTCCAGGGCTCTCAGCCTTCCCTCCTCACAGAGGCTCTTTTTCATCTGGTCACTGCATTTGATCTTGTCCATGTATAAGTAGTTGAATGCAACTGTGGTGACCTCAGGTTGTCCCAACCTCTGTCTTTCCCTTTGCAAAACTGGAGAGCACAACATGGAAACACCAGCAGTAGGAGAATTAAATGTAGCCCATGAAGAGCTGTCCCACAGGCAGGGATTGTTTCTCCAGCTACTGTCTGGTGGTTTTTCTGCTTTTCACAGAACCCTGCCAGTTGTCCATAGATTCATAGAATGGTTGGGTTGGAAGGGACCTTCAAGCTCATCCAGTTCCAACTCTGTGCCACAGACAGGCACACCTCCCAGCAGCCCAGGCTGCTCAAGGCCTCATCCAGGCACCTCCAGGGATGGGGCAGCCACAACCTCCCTGGGCAACCTGTTCCAGTGTCTCCCCACCCTCACTGGAAAGAATTTCTTCCTAATCTCCAGTCTCAATCTCCCCTCCTCAAGCTTCATGTTTTGTGATGAAGTCTTCACCTGCAGTGTAAAGATTTCTGTCAGGAGGATTCTGTTGTGTCATAAAACAGCTGCTGGGGAGCACTGCACCAGATTTTGGCAGGTGGCAAAGCATTTCAGTGCTGCAGTTCTGCTTCAGAGCCTGAAGTGGGGCTGAATTTCACTTTTGTTTTTGTTACGAAACAACTTTCAGTGCTCCATTTTTGCCTGGCAGAAGAAATTTGTAATTAACAATGGGAGTTGCAGAAGCTCTTCTGGTTTTTCACGTATTTTTCTGTTAAGTTATCCCTAGGTAACTGCTCAAACATCCAGGAGTCTTAGAGCAGGACAATAAAGCTTCTCATCCTAAATTGGAGTTTACAGAAGTTACTTTGGAGCTAACAGCAGAGATTGTAGCTGAGTATTTGCAGATTTTCCTGGGAAATCCTGCTCTGCAGCCCCATTGTTCTCTGCTTTGTCTTATGGAGCTGTTTTTAGGTCACTTTTCTACTGGCTGGCTCTCCCCTGGCTTCCCTTCAAATGAGATTAGCAGGCTGCTTGAGTTGATTGTGTTTGTTAGAGGCTTGTCTTGGAGTGCAAGTGTTGAGAAGACAGTTCCCAGAGGCCCTGGAAATGGAAGGAGTCTGTCCTGTGGAGGGGCAGCCTGGCGTGGAGGCAGCAGACACTGCCTCTGGGTGTGGTTTTCCTTCAGTATTTGGAGGGTGTTCAGTGCAGGCAGCTCTGGGAATTTTTTTTTTTTTGGCCTGTTTCATGTATGTGAAGCTGCTGAAGTGGTGAGCTTTGGAGGTCATGGACTCATAGAGTGGGTTAGGTTGGAGGGACCTTAAAGATCATCCAGTTCCAGCCCCCTGCTATGGGCAGACACCTCCCACCAGCCCAGCTTGCTCAAGGCCTCATCCAGCCTGGCCTTGAACACCTCCAGGGAGGGGACATCCACAGCCTCTCTGGGCAACCTGTGCCAGTGTCTCCCCACCCTCACTGTCAAGAATTTCTTCCTAATATAATTTCTTCCTGAGACAAGGAGTCCCCAGGCAGGCAGAACCAGTGGATGCACTCAGTACCACAGAGCCATAGATGGTGGTGTTGGGTTGATGGTTGGACTTTGGTGATCTTAGAGGTCTCTTCCAACCAAACCACTTCTGTTATTACCAGATGCTTCCCAAAGCACAAGGACACCAGCTCCAGTGTTCAGTGCTTGCAGCAGATCCCCCTGAGCTGTCTGCAAACCTTTCCCAGCAGCATTATTTCAGACAGACACAGCTGAAATGTGTTCTCTTGGGATATTGATGGAATATTTCTGCATCTCTCTGTTCCTACAGCTTGTTACCTTCACCCTGTTGTTCTTCTTCAAACACTGACCGTGTCCTCTCCTCCACAGAAAGGACCTGCGTCGGGGACAGACAGAGTGAAGAAGGGGGGGTCCTATATGTGCCATAAGGTAATGCTCCAAGGCCTCTTCTGGTCTTTTCATGCTCATCATTCCTCTGAGTGCCCCTCACTTGACAATGAAGTGATCTCCTGACAGAGCTTCCTGGCAGCCTGGAGGCTTGTTAAGGGATTTAAAGAGCAATAACTTCTGTTGCTAAGGAATTCTTGTTCATAGACTCATAGAATGGTTTGAGTTGGAAAGGAAGTGAAAGATCATCCAGTTCCAGCTCCCTGCCGTGGGCAGGCACACCTTCCACTGGCCCAGGTTGCTCAGGGCCTCATCAGACCTGGGCTTGAACATTCCAGGCTTGGGGCCTTCACAGCTTCTTTGGGCAACCTGTTCCAATGCCTAACCACGCTCATGGGAAGAATTTCTTCCTAATGTCTCACCTCAATCCAGCTTCTTCCAGTCTGAAGCCATCACCTCTCTTTCTGTCATTCCCTGCCTTTGTCAAAAGTCCTTCTCCAGCTCTCCTGTAGCCTCTTTCAAACACTGGAAGGCTGCCCTAAAGTATCTCTGCAGCCTTTTCTTCTCCAGGCTGAACAACCCTAACTCTCCCAGCCTGGCCTCACAGCAGAGGGCTTCCAGCTGTAGCCTCCTCTGACTCTGCTCCAACAGGTCCCTGTCTGTGCTGAGGACTCGAGAGCTGGCCCCAGCACTGCAGGAGGGATCTCAGCAGAGCAGAGGGGCAGAATCCCCTCCTTCCTGCTGCCCATGCTGTTGGGGATCAGCCCAGGAAATGGTTTGCTTCTGGGGTGTGACTACACATTGCCAGCTCATGATGAGCTTCTTCTCAGCCAGCACCCCCAAGTCCTCCTCTATACCCATTTTCTGCCCAGCCTGGATTTGTGCTTGGAGCTGTCCTGACGCAGGTGCAGGACCTTGCACTTGGCCCTGCTGAGCTTCACGAGGCTGGCATTGGCTCACCTCTCAAGCCTGTCAAGGTCTCTTTCTGTTTGGCTTGGAATTCAAACACAGAAAGTGCTTTACCCAGTGTGAGGCTTTCAGCTGTAGAAGTGAAGCTGCTGTGTGCCTCCAGTTCCATCGTCCCTGTGTGCTTGATGCCACTTGCAGACAATGTGGATGGGACTTTTGATTTAGCAGAAGGGACATCAGGTGTCTGCAGAATGATTGCTGGGAGGTGAATCTCTCCACTTGCCTGCCAGCAGATGTGAACTTCCTCCTGAAAGTGTGACCAGCCCCATGGTGCAGCAGCCACAGCTCCTGTGTGGAGCTCTGTGTGCTCCTTGCAGGGCTCCTCCTCATCAGAGCTTGGCCTCTTCTGCTTCCCTTTCAAAGCCTGCAGCTGCCAAATCATCCTCATAATGAGATTAAAGTTTGGACAGTGAGATCCCATTCTCTCCACTGATTCCCTTCTTAGGTGAAATCAATGTCAGCTGTTAATTAGCACTTCTGATTAAATTAACAGTGGAATAGACTCTTGTTCAGCGATGAATAACGTGACCCATTTGGAAGGCTGGGGAAGATTCTGGGCTGTCCTAATCTCTTTTCTAGGTGATAAAACTGGGCTGTGGAGCCAGACAAACTCCAGTTAGTGCAAGGGCTCTTCACTGGGTACCTTCAGTCTAGTCAGATTCATCTGATCTGCTGCTGGGTGACCTCTCTCAGCTGGCTGAGCCTGAAGGTTCCACCTTTTTCAGGTAGGCTCAGCAGCCTTTTAGTTTCCAAAGAGTTCAAGGAGTGTTGGCCTGACGGAGGTCAGGGAGGCTCTGTAGAGGGATCTGGACAGGCTGGATCAATGGGCCAAGGTCAGTGGGCTGAGGTTCAAGAAGGCCAAATGCCAGGTTCTGCCCTTGGGTCACAACAAGCCTGGAAAGGCTCCAGGTTTGGAGCAGAGTGGCTGGAATCTGCCCAGCAGGAAAGGACCTGAGGGTGCTGGGTGACAGCAGCTGGAGATGAGCCAGGATGTACCCAGGTAGCCAAGAAGGCCACCAGCAGCCTGGCCTGGATCAGCACTGGTATGACCAGCAGGACCAAGGAAGTGATTGTCTCCCTGTACTGGGCACTGGTGAGGCCCAAATCCTGGGTTCAGTTCTGGGGCCCTCACTCCAAGAAGGATACTGAGGGACTGGAGCAGGTCCAGAGAAGGGCAATGAAGCTGGGGAAGGGTCTGGGGAGGAGGTTTCCCTTATTTCGAGCAGTGATTTTGATCTGCTTATTCAGCTGTCCAAATGTTAGAAATGTTTTGCCCAACTAACCCAACAAATCCTTGGCTAAGGTTCCAGGGAGACCTCAGAGCAGCCTTCCAGTACCTGAAGGGGGCTGCAGGAAAGGACTTTTGTCAAGGATTTGCAGTGACATGGCATGACATGACAAGGGGCAATGACTTTGAGCTGGAAGAGGGCAGATTCAGACTGGAGATGAGGAACAAAGTCTTGACAGGTAGGGAGACACTGGATGAGGTTGCCCAGGGAGGCTGTGGGTGTCCCCTCCCTGGAGGTGTTCAAGGCCAGCTTGGATGAGGCCTTGAGCAACCTGGGCTGGTGGGAGGTGTCCCTGCCCATGGCAGGGGGTTGGAACTGGATGAGCTTTAAGGTCCCTTCCAAGCCAAGCCTTTGTGTGCAGGTAAGGAGACAGCAGCTGTGCTGTCTGTGCTCTGAGGTCTCTCCTCTCTCCCCCAGGCTTACTGCTATCGGTATCGCTGTGCCGCCCGCAGCCAGAACACTCCTGACAGCTCTGCCTCCAACCTGGGCTTCCGCTGCGCAGCAGACGCCCTGCCAGAGCTACCCTGACCAGCTGGCTGCCACTCCAAGGTGTGCAGGGCTCACTGCCACCTCAGGCTGAAGTGGTGTCTGGAGTGTCACTTGTTGGTGACAGAAGAGACGAAACTCCAGTGCTTGAACTTCCTGCTGTGGGGAGAACAACACAGCACAACTCAGTGTCACTTGGAGAACCTCCCTGGATTTGTCTTTGGGGAACCTGGCCCTGGACTTCATCCGGACCAAATCTTTTAATGGTGCATTGCACTGGTTGGAGCCAGAGTACTCTGCAATGATCTAGCACTCAGCTGAGCAAGCTGAGTGTGTTGGAAAAGGTTCATTAATAGCTCCTTTAGAGAAGTTATTTATGAAATAGTTTTATTTTTTAATTAAATCACAAATTTTTTCATGGTTTGAATTTCTACAGGGACTTAATTTTCTAGAGCGCTTTAAAATCTGAAGCAGTTAAATCCTAGGCAGCTTTAAAAGACTGAAGGAGTCAAGAGTGAGGACTGGCAGACAGCTGTCCAGGCAGGCAGTGAGCACAGCACTTCTGTTGTATTCCTGCTGCAGGGATGATCAGGTCCAGAAATGATTTTTTTGTTCTGGTGAGATACTTGCTCCTCTAGCAAGTGACTTCTGCAGCTGAGGGGGAATAATATTCCTCAGGGAGATCATGATCAGAAATGTTATACACAGTGGAATAAACTCTAAGGAATTATTTATGCTGCATTTCATTGATGGTGGAACACTGACAATTTCATGGCTGTGGGGTTGGCTTCATTTGGGTACTTGCAAAGCTGCGAAGAAAGCATCACAAGAAACTGAAGGTAACCAAAGGTTCTCCTTGAATCAAGCTGGTTAGAGTGAGAAGCTGGCAGAGGTACTTGTGAGTCCTGAGGTCTAATAAAGTGAAGTTTGTTTTTAAAGGAGAGAAGTTTGAGCAAGGAGGAAGGGAAATGTAACAGAAGCCTAAGTGAAGGGTGGGGGGCAAGAGGGTAAGGCCAGACCCTTGTCAGTAGTGCCCAGGGACAGGACAAGGGGCAAAGGCACAAACTGGAATCCAGGAAGTTCCATCTGAACAGGAGGAGAAAATTCTGCTGTGTGAGGGTGCTGGAGGCCTGGAGCAGGCTGCCCAGCGAGACTGTGGAGTCTCCTTGGCTGAAGAGATTCCAGCCCCACGTGAACAGCAAGCAGCTGTGGGTGCCCTGTTTTAGCAGGGGGCTTGGACTGGATGATCTCCAGAGGTCCCTTCCAACCCACTCCATGCTGGGATTCTGGGATTGCCTTCATGCTTTGGAACTTGTTGACAACATATTTCATGTCCCTGAGTGGCCTTTCAAGAGCTCTCTTCTTGTTGCCTGCTTGGAATTCTGTCCCAGCCAGGTGTCTGATAGCAGTTCAGTGGCTGGAACCAGCCTCTGTTGGCTGGGACTGTAAGGGTAGGATTGCAGAGAAACAGAGGCTGAGCTGTGTTCCCTGCTTCAAGGCTGGTGATGCCAAGGACCAGATAGCACTCATGGTGACTGGGGGGGTCGTGTTTTGGGGTTGGTTTGTTTGAATCTCCGCTTCCTTAGCTACTCCAAATCATGCCAAGTGCACATTCCTGACAGGAAGGTAACACACCCTGCTGTCAGCTTGCAAACCCATCTCATCCTGAGGAGCAGGAATGCAGGTGCTGTCCAACTAGGGGTGAAACTTTTTCCAGGAGGGAAAGAGGAAGTAGATGATTCCAGCCCTTCATGCTGCTGGTACCTGGCACAGCGCCCTTTGAGGGAAGAAAACCACATCAGGCTCTGTATAGGACAAAAATCCTCACAACCCTGGTTGTGTCTGGTAACCAGTGCAGCATGCAGAGCTGGAGAGGTTCTCCTGTAGAAGAGGGCACCCTTGATCAGGTAAGGAATGAAGTTAACAGCTTGTGAACTGCTTTTGCCAAGCAGATGAAACCCTCTGCAAGTTTTTTGAACTGACAGAAGTGACCTTAATGACCAACCATTGCAACAATCACCTGATAACCTTTAACACCGCAGCCTCATGTAAATTCCACCTAATTTTGCACCTAAACAGGAGGAGAAAGTTGTTCCGCAGAGGTTGTGGAGTCTCCTTGTCTGGAGAGCTTCTAGCCCCAGCTGGGCATTGTGCTCCTGGGCAAGCTGCTGTGGGTGCCCTGCTTTAGCAGGGGGGTTGGACTGGATGATCTCAAGAGGTCCCTTCCAACCCCCACCACACTGGGATTCTTCTCAGCAGCAGAAGCATGAAGGCCATGCATGAAATGTGCAGCAGCTAACACTGAAGCTTGTCAAGTACAGGTAAAGACAAAATCAGACTTCGTTTAGCAAAGAGCAGCAAAATGTCCTCTGTCCCTTATCATGATCAGGTTAATCTTTCAGGTCCAAATCAAAGTTGTTTTTTTTTTTTTCATTAAAAAATGACTTGCCAATGACCTGCAGCACAGCACATGCCCCTAAGACCCTCTACCTCCTGTGTGTTTGGTGAAAGGTTATGAGACAGTTGAAGTTCAAACTATACAGAACAGTGGATGTTGCAGGGAATGAGTCTCAAAAACTTCTTTCAGCTGTCTCTCAAAACCATAGGTGCTTCCTTGGTGGAATCCATTTACCTTCCAGAGAAGATGGTTCAGAAGCTATGGAGAACTCTCTGAGCAAGGCTCTGGTGTGGAAAAGAGGGAGCTGTCCCAAGGCAAGAAGGAAGCACAGGTGCGGGAACCACAGTAGCAAGGCTTCCTCAGGCCATCAGCTTCCTCTGAAGGTTTCTGTTCTCTCTCAGAGTTTGGTAAATTGTGGAATCTTCCAGAATAATCATAGGAAAGTTCCTCTCCAGCAGAAATATCAGTGGCTGCAAAAAGGGCCAGCCTAGGCACCATTGAGTCAACTCGAACTGGCACCATGAATAAATTTGGCTCACAGGAGTGGTTCAGGAACCTGCCGACATTACCGGTGTACGTGGGGTCCACAAATGTCTCCAGGACTCCACCACTGTGGAGGTGCTCCCTCACCACTATGACATAGTTGGAGTCCTTTGGAGTCTGGGCCTGAATTCTTCTACGTGCCTCCTTAAAGCCCAGAACTTCCCCAGCATACTCACAGACGAAGCTGCCCTGAGCTATGAATTCCAGCGTGCGAAGCCCCCACCCTTTTCTCTCAGTCTTGAACACCTCCAGCCTGAGCTGCAAACCCCTCTGGACAAGCCTGTTCTGGCAGGATTCCCCACACTGGCACATGGCATTGCACTCAAACACAGGCCTGGTGTAGCCCTCCTCTTGCTCTGCAGCCCTGAGGCACGAGTTGCTGTAGTTTTCACCGTGGTGAAGGCAGGAGCAGGTGGCAGGCAGGCAGGAGCTGGTAAGGCAAGAACAGCCTGGGAAGGTAATTTCAGTGGGGTCAATGTCTCCATCTGCTCCAGCCACGTTGTCTGGGCTGTACTGGGAAGAGAACAGGAGTCAAATCATTGTCATAATCAAGGCTTCCTTCCAATCAGGGTTTTGGGAAGCTGCCGTCAAGCAATGACTGGGCTGTGAAATCACAGAATGGTTGGACTGGTCACAGCACGAACAGAACCAGTTCCCTTTCCTACATGCCCCCAGGCAGCTGGCAGCTCTCTGATTATGAACATAGATTGATAGCTTCATAGAATGGGTCAGATTGGAAGGGACTTTAAAGATTATCTAATTCCAATCTCCTGCCATGGGCAGGGACACATCCCAGGCTGCTCAAGGCCTCATCCAGCCTGGTCTTGAATACCTCCAGGGAGGCATCCACAACCTCTGTGGGCAACCTGTTCCAGTGTCTCCCCACCCTCACTCTCAAGAATTTCTTCCTCATCTCCACTCTCAATCCACAGATCAATTTCCTCAAACTTCCTACCTACGAGTCTAACATTTTAAAGAATACAGATCAGATATTACTTATAGCTGAAAAACAGATGTGATAGTGACTTTGGTTCTCAAATGAGTCTAACAGCCAGAAATAATTCCTTAGCAAGAGAAAAGCTTTTCATATGGTTGCAAGACAGGACAAGGGGGAATGGTTTGAAGCTGAGGGAGAGAAGAGTTAGACTGGAGCTTAGGAAGAAGTTCTTCACTACAAGGAGGGTGAGACTCTGGAACAGGTTGCCCAGGGAGGCTGTGGATGCCTCCTCCCTGGGGATGTTCAAGGCCAGGCAGGATGAGGCCTTGAGCATCTGAGTCTAGTTGAAAGGTGTCCTGGCTTATGGTGGGGGGTTAGAGTGGATGCTCTCTGAGGTCCCTTCCAACCTGAGCCATTCTGTGACTCTCAAAAGGACACTGATGCCCCCAGCAGGTGAATAATTATCAAACCTCAGACTGTCACGACATAAAAGCTTCTGGAAGCCTTGCTGAATCTGGAAATCCAAACATAAATGCAGCTAGACAGCCCTGTGTGTATTTTTACTTCTCAGCAGCCAGCCTGCAAAGCTTTATTTAGAACCCTGGAGTAAGTGCTGTTACTAAATATTAGCATTTCACAGGCGCTTCTGTCTGGTAGCTGCTGGGTGTTGCCAAACATGCCACTTCATTCAGAAGTTCCCTTTTTCACAAACATCAGCTTCCCTGAGCCCTCTGGCTTTACTCTAAACCCAGCTTCATCTCCCTTCTCTGTTGCCATCTGTTCCCTATTCACTGACTACAAATGTTCTTCTCTTACATACCAGCACAGCACACAGTATAGGAATTTAGGGTCTGTTTGGAGTAGGTCTTTTGGTTTTTTTTTCCCCAGGCTTACTAGAATTTCTTCATTCTGTTTTCTAAAGACTCTCTGACATCACTGAAGGCAAACAGGTAGATTTCCAGGAACTGCAGGTTGCCTAGGGGAGGTGGTGGAGTCCCCAACCTTGGAGGTGTTCAAGAAGCGTGGACGTGGCACCCTGGGACATGGTTTAATAGCCATGATGGTGTCAGGTTAACCTAAGATTGGACTCAATGATCTCAGAGGTCCTTTCCAACCAAAACATTTTATGATTGTAATCCACAAAATGTCAAAAACTAGATTATGCCTGAGAAAGTATGAAAAAAAAATGAAGTCATCTCCTGTGTTTATATTTTCTTGTCAACCACTTCAGAGGGTTCTGCAGAGGAAAACAACTGCCAAGCATGTCAGGCTTTTACTCCCAGCCTAGTTTCACCCTGCCCCCGATTCTAACACCTTGTAGCACTCCTCCTAAAAGGCGATGTCTGAACTACGTGACTGAAATCTACGAAATGCCACAGATGGAGAAAAAAATGGGTGTCTATGATGCTGAAGTGCACGGGGAAGAAAGAGCCCAGAACGAGACCAGTACTGAGAGGCTGCTTGAGGAGGCGTAACGAGCGCCACAACCCTTCTGCTGCATCTCGGGGGCGCTGCGGCTGGCGGTGTCCCGGACGGGCCGCCTAAGGTGAACGGATCCCTCTGGACCGCCTGAGGTGAGCCGGTCCTCTTAGGGGACAGGACCCCTCTGGATCGTCTGAGGTGAGCCGGTCCTCTGAGGGGACAGGACCCCTCTGGATCGTCTGAGGTGAGCCGGTCCTCTGAGGGGAGAGGACCCCTCTGGATCGTCTGAGGTGAGCCGGTCCTCTGAGGGGACAGGACCCTTCTGGACCGCCTGAGGTGAGCCGGTCCTCTGAGGCGACAGGACCCTTCTGGACCGCCTGAGGTGAGCCAGTCCTCTGAGGGGACAGGACCCTTCTGGACCGCCTGAGGTGAGCCGGTCCTCTGAGGGGACAGGACCCTTCTGGACCGCCTGAGGTGAGCCGGTCCTCTGAGGGAACGGGACCGCTCTGACGACTGAGAAGAACGAGCCGCCTGAGGTGCTCAGGCAGCGCTGACAGCTTTTCCTTCTCCTTCCTCCGGTCTCCCCCAATTCCAGCCCCTACCTGAAAGGCCGGCGGGGCCTCCCCGGGCGGTGCCACTGCCACGGCCACGGGCTCCAATCCTCCGCTCAGATCAGCCCCCGCCGCCATAACTCCAGCGCCGTCCCCTGCCCTGCGGTGATTGGCTGTCCGGGCTGAAGCCTCTCTCTGATTGGCCAAGCGGGAGTGACGCAGGGCGTGCGGGCGCTCATGCGCTGTGGTGAGGCGACGTCGTGGGCAGCGGAGCTCGCCAGGTGCCGTTGGGGCGGCGCCATCTTGTGTGTCTTTCCCTGCGACGCTCCCGCGGTGCTGGGCGACCCGGGGAGCTCCGCTTCTCTGTGCACCATGCGTCTGAGGCTGCATTTGGTCAGGGAACGGGGGGAAGGCAATGGAGCTGCTGTTGTGGTTTGCTCTCTGCGGCGGAGTTGCTCCTCTAGAAAATGAAGCGGCTTCGTGTGGCGTCTGTGAAAGTTCTGCAGCCGGAGCTCTTTTATGTGTCAACTGCAAACCGCCGAGGTGCTTTGGTTTGGCGTCTGACTGTAAATCCCTGCGTATTTTGAAGGTATTAAAATTTATGAATGGGTTTTATAATTTTGTTTGGGTTTGGTTTTATTTTATTCTTCCTGGCTATTTTACACTTTTAGTTAACCCTTATATATCTTCAATAATGTGGTTTGGAAAGAGGGATGAGAAATCTCCTGATCACCTCTTACAAGGCCTAGAATTTGTGCTAGTTGGGCAGTGGAGACGGCAGCCACTGCATTCTCTCTGGATAGAAGAAGATTTGGCAGGTTTTGAGGCTCCAGCACTGAAGAGCAAGGTCCAGGGTTTATATCTCCAGGTTTTATATCTCCAGCAATGCAGAGCAAGATCTGGGTTTTACGCCTCCAGCAATGCAGAGCAAGGTCTGGATTTTCTCCCTCCAGGTTTTATACCTCTAGCAGTGCAGAGCAAGGTCTGGGTTTTATATATCCAGGTTTTATACCTCCAGCAATACAGAGCAAGGTCTGGGTTTTCTCTCTCCAGGTTTTATACCTCTAGCAGTGCAGAGCAAGGTCTGGGTTTTATATATCCAGGTTTTATACCTCCAGCAATACAGAGCAAGGTCTGGGTTTTCTCTCTCCAGGTTTTATACCTCTAGCAGTGCAGAGCAAGGTCTGGGTTTTATATATCCAGGTTTTATACCTCCAGCAATACAGAGCAAGGTCTGGGTTTTCTCTCTCCAGGTTTTATACCTCTAGCAGTGCAGAGCAAGGTCTGGGTTTTATATATCCAGGTTTTATACCTCCAGCAATACAGAGCAAGGTCTGGGTTTTCTCTCTCCAGGTTTTATACCTCTAGCAGTGCAGAGCAAGGTCTGGATTTTATATCTCCAGGTTTTATAGCTCCAGCAATGCAGAACAAGGTCTTAATGGTCACTTGGCTACTTCGTCAGGAGGTAGTTGAGCCAAATGAGTTTTGTGGATGAAGGGAGGTACCTATGTAACTAAGCTCTGGCTTGCTCTACTTTTCCAGCACTCTGAATGTTTTCCTAAAGCAGTCATCACAAAACTGCTTCTGTGCTGTGTGGTAAGAGCGGGGCAGTCACACTTGACCTCTCATCTGTGCTCTGTGAACAGCACACAGCTGTGGCAAGGAGAAAGGAGGCACACTTGGATTCTTCATGTGCTGCTGGTTCTACCAGTTTAGGTTTTTTTCCTCCAGTTGGTTATTTTGTGCCCTAAGGTTAAGGACGCTCTTAGCATTTTCTCAGCTTCTTTCCCCCTGTTCGTCAGCCATGTGTTTTCATTTGAAATCAATTATCCCATCCAAATGACCTCTTCAGAACCTCTGGGCCCATGCTCTGTGCTCCTCCACAACCTGTTATTTATATTTTGCTCCTTCTTTCTGCCACATGCAGGAAATGGGAAGATGCTCCACCTGTTGTGTCCCCTTCCTCCTTCCTGTGAAGAGAAGCTGAGCCTCACCAGGAGAAGTACAGGTGAGATTGGATGGTGAAGTGTTTATTTGAAGATTGGGCAGTTAATGAGGTCAGCAGAATGGATAGATGAGTGAGGTTGGTTAAGATTGCACTCAGTCTGGAAGAGAAGGGAGTGGAAGAGAAACTTATTGAGGTCAATGCTTGCCAGTATAATTTTGGAGAAGCTTTTGGGCAGTTTGAAGCTTAGGTCCATGTACCTGTAGCATCAGCACTTCGTTGGACTCAGTGATCTTTTCCAACCAAAATAATTCTGATTCTAGGATTGAATGGAATGAAAGTGGTAGAAAGCTTTAAATACACCCAGCCTGTCTCAGTTTGTCTGCCCAAGCAGCAGCACAGCTGCTTCCCATGGAAGCCTCAGAGCCTGGGTAGCTGATGCTTTCATCCTGTGAGCCCTTCTCATTGTTGGGAAGGTGGAAGATTTGGTTTACGAGATGGATGCTGAAATGTGGACTGATTGCAGGTAATGGTTTTCCAGTCAGGGCTTCCTGTTCATATCAAACTGACCTTTAGATCAAGACACAGGCAATTTGGCTGCTAATCCTTAGTGCCAGATGGAATTCTTCTCCATTTTGAGCTGACAGCAGTAACGAGTCATTACTCTCTACTACAAAGAAACAGATTGCTTGCATCTGCAAGAGATGGGGCTTTGGAAATCAGCAAAAGGTCATGGAAAATCTAATGTTTTCCACTTCCTCCTTCTCCCACTCAGGGTTTCTCTTACATTGAATGGGTTGAACTGTTGAGATGTTGTGGTGAATGACGCCTATGCCCAAAGCTATATCCTTAGAGTGG
>VXBD01001316.1:39107-53303 GCA_013399975.1 Indicator maculatus | reverse complement strand
CCCCTCTGCAGCCAGCAGGGACATCCTCCACAGGCTGGACATGGGCTGAGTTCAATGGGCTGAGGTTCAACAAGCCCAGGAGCTGGGTCCTGCACTTGGATCACAACAACCCTCTGAATGCTCCAGGCTTGGGGCAGAGTGCCTGGAAAGTTGCTTGGCAAAAAAAGAACCTGAGGGTGCTGGTTGACAGCAGCTGAGCAGGAGCCAGCAGTGTGCCCAGGTGGTGAAGAAGAAGAAAAGAGGATGAAGAAAGAAAAAGAAGAAAGGAGGAAGAAGAGAGAAGGAGAAGAAAGGAGGAGGAAGAAGAAGAAGGAAGGAAGAAAGAAGAAGGAAGGAGGGAGAAGGAGAAAGAAAGAGGAGAAAGAGAAGGAGAAGGAGAAGGAGAAGGAGAAGGAGAAGGAGAAGGAGAAGGAGAAGGAGAAGGAGAAGGAGAAGGAGAAGGAGAAGGAGAAGGAGAAGGAGAAGGAGAAGGAGAAGGAGAAGGAGAAGGAGAAGGAGAAGGAGAAGGAGAAGGAGAAGGAGAAGGAGAAGGAGAAGGAGAAGGAGAAGGAGAAGGAGAAGGAGAAGGAGAAGGAGAAGAACAATGCTTTAAGACTATTTTTCAGTCATACACAGGAAGAAAGTTCAACTCAGACCTGCAAATCTGCATTCTTCCAGGTGCTGCACCTTCTTCTCCTGCCAGGATGCTTTTTTGTTTGGTCTTCTGTCTTTCCAGCTCTGTTCTCTACCTTTAATGATTTGCTGAGCCCCTCTCTGAACTATTGGTATCTTCAAACTCAACTCTTCTCCTCTTCTCTTCTCTCCTCTTCTCTTCTCTCTCTTCTCTCTTCTCTCCTCTCTTCTCTTCTCTTCTCTTCTCTTCTCTTCTCTTCTCTTCTCTTCTCTTCTCTTCTCTTCTCTTCTCTTCTCTTCTCTTCTCTTCTCTTCTCTTCTCTTCTCTTCTCTTCTCTTCTCTTCTCTTCTCTTCTCTTCTCTTCTCTTCTCTTCTCTTCTCTTCTCTTCTCTTCTCTTCTCTTCTCTTCTCTTCTCTTCTCTTCTCTTCTCTTCTCTTCTCTTCTCTTCTCTTCTCTTCTCTTCTCTTCTCTTCTCTTCTCTTCTCTTCTCTTCTCTTCTCTTCTCTTCTCTTCTCTTCTCTTCTCTTCTCTTCTCTTCTCTTCTCTTCTCTTCTCTTCTCTTCTCTTCTCTTCTCTTCTCTTCTCTTCTCTTCTCTTCTCTTCTCTTCTCTTCTCTTCTCTTCTCTTCTCTTCTCTTCTCTTCTCTTCTCTTCTCTTCTCTTCTCTTCTCTTCTCTTCTCTTCTCTTCTCTTCTCTTCTCTTCTCTTCTCTTCTCTTCTCTTCTCTTCTCTTCTCTTCTCTTCTCTTCTCTTCTCNCCTTCCCTTCCCTTCTCCCTATGGTGAAGACTGGAAGAGCAAAGTAGTAGAGAAATTATTCTTCTTCTGTATTGACCTCCAGGTTTTGCATTGGGAGGGGTTTGATCACCATGGATCTGCTGGGCAAGGTTCAGAGGAGGACAACAAAGAGGGCTGGAATCATAGAGCCATAGAATCACAGCAGCACAGAGTGGTAGGGATTGGAAGTGACCTCTGAAGCTCATCCAGTCCAGCCCCCTGCCAGAGCAGGGCACCCAGGGCAGGTCACACAGGAATGCATCCAGGTGGGGCTGGAAAGTCTCCAGAGCAGGAGACTCCACAACCTCTCTGGGCAGCCTGCTCCAGGGCTCAGCAGCCTCACACCAAAGAAGTTTCTCCTCATGTTGAGGTGGAACCTCCTGGGCTCCAGTTTGTGTCCATTGCTCCTTGTCCTGTCAGAGGGCACCAAGAAAAGTCCCTGGCACCTTCATCCTGACACAAGAAGCACCTCCTCTATGAGGACAGCTCTGGCAGGGAGGTTGGACCTGATGATCTCTTGAGGTCCCTTCCAACCTCTGATACACTGTGACAGGCTGAGGAGCTGGAGTTATCCAGCCTGGAAAAGAGAAGGCCCCAGGGAGTTACCTTCTTGTAGCCTTCCAGCAGCTGCAGGGGCCTGCAGGAGAGCTGGGGAGGGACTTTTTGCCAAGGCTTGGTTTGGTTTTGGTTTTTTTCTTGCACTTCTCCAAACTTTCAGCAAATCCCCAGCCCAGCAGCTCCTTTGCTTTCTGCTGAAGCAAAGATCTCCCCAAAGCCCAGGGGGGAATCCCTCCAGCCAGAAGAGCTTTCAGAGTTTCTTCACTCCTGAGCTGCAGTTTCCATTGGATGTGGGAGAGCTGATTGGGGTGGAGGGGAGGTCCTCATTTGCAAACCTTGCAGCCCCAGACAGCTGTTTTAGCTAATGTACATTGATAGGCAGAGGGAAATTCCTCCTGGGAGGTTTGGCAGGGCCTTGACAGGAGTAAGCAGATAATCAGATTGCAAAAGCACTGTGTGGAGAGAGCTCTCTGAACACAAGAGGCTCTCCAGACCCAAGCATTTGTTTCTCTGTTTGGAGAATCCCTGAATTGTTTGGGTTGGAAATGCCCTCTGAGCTCATCCAGGCCAACCAGCAACCCAGCCCCACCATGGCCACCAAACCCTGGCCCCAAGTGTGTGTGTGGCCATGGCCACATATTTCCTGAACACCTCCAGGCATGGGAACTCCACCACCCCCTCCCTGGGCAGCCTGTGCCAGTCCCTCACCACTCTTCCACCAAAGAAATTTTTCCTCCTCTCCAACCTAACCATCCCCTGGCACAATTTCAGGACATTTTCTCTCCTTCTATCACCTGATTCTGAAGAGCAGAGCCCAGCCTTCACCTCACTACAATCTCCTCTCAGGAGCTATAGAGAGCAATGAGGTCTCCCTCAGCCTCCTCTTCCCCACACTGCACACCCCCAGCTCCCTCAGCTGCTCCTCCCCAGCTCTGTTCTCCACACCCTTCCCTGGCTTGGTTGCCCTTCTCTGCCCCTGCTCCAGCTCCTCAATAAACCATGGGCACTGATGGCCTGAGGTCAGCTGCATGAGATCTAACAAAGCCAAGTGCTGGGTTCTGCCCTTGCTTCACAACAACCCTGTGAACATTCCAGGCTTGGGGCTGAGGGGCTGGAAAGTGCCCAGCAGCAGGAAAGGCCCTGGGGGTGCTGGGCTACAGAAGCTGAAGGTGAGGCAGCAGTGCCCAAGTGGGCAAGAAGGACAGCAGCAGCCTGGCCTGGAGCAGCAATGGTGTGGGCAGCAGGGGCAAGGCAGGGCTGGTGCCCCTGGACTGGGCACTGCTGAGGCTGCAGCTTGAGTGCTGGAGTCAGGTTTGGGCTCCTCACTGCCAGAAGGACATTGAGGAGCTGGAGCAGGGGCAGAGAAGGGCAAGAGAGCTGGGGAAGGGTCTGGAGAAGAGGGCTGGGGAGGAGCAGCTGAGGGAGCTGGGGGTGTGCAGTGTGGAGGAGAGGAGGCTGAGGGAGACCTCATTGCTCTCTGCAGCTCCTGAGAGGAGGCTGGAGCCAGGTGGGGGTTGGGCTCTGCTGCCCAGTCTCAGGTCAGAGAGGGAGAGGAAATGTCCTGAAACTGCTCTCTAGGAGTTGCTTCTGTCCCCCTTCTCCTCTCTTTCTCTCTCTCTCTGGCTGTGCTATCTCTGATGTTTAACAAATCCTTCTCCAGCTCTCTCTAGGAGTTGCTTCTCTCTCTCTCTTCTCCTTCTCCCTTTCTCTCTCTGGTTGTGCAATCCCTGGTGTTTAACAAACCCTTCTCCAGCTCTCTCTAGGAGCTGTTTCTCTCTCCCTTCTCCTTCTCTCTCCCTTCTCCTTCTCCCTCTCTCTCTGGTTGTGCAGTCTCTGATGTTTAACAAGCTCTGCCTCCAGCTCTCTCTAGGAGCTGCTTCTCTCTCCCTTCTCCTTCTCTCTCCTTTCTTCTCTCTCCCTTCTCCCTCTCTCTCTGTTTGTGCAATCTCTGGTGTTTAACAAACTCTGCCTCCAGCTCTCTCTAGGAGTTGCTTCTCTCTCCCTTCTCCTTCTCTCTCCTCCTTCNTCCCTTCTCCTTCTCTCTCCCTTCTCCTTCTCCCTCTCTCTCTGGTTGTGCAGTCTCTGATGTTTAACAAGCTCTGCCTCCAGCTCTCTCTAGGAGCTGCTTCTCTCTCCCTTCTCCTTCTCTCTCCTTTCTTCTCTCTCCCTTCTCCCTCTCTCTCTGTTTGTGCAATCTCTGGTGTTTAACAAACTCTGCCTCCAGCTCTCTCTAGGAGCTGCTTCTCTCTCCCTTCTCCTTCTCTCTCCTCCTTCTCCCTCTCTCTCTGGTTGTGCAGTCTCTGATGTTTAACAAGCTCTGCCTCCAGCTCTCTCTAGGAGCTGCTTCTCTCTCCCTTCTCCTTCTCTCTCCTTTCTTCTCTCTCCCTTTTCCCTCTCTCTCTGTTTGCACAATCTCTGATGTTTAACAAACTCTGCCTCCAGCTCTCTCTAGGAGTTGCTTCTCTCTCCCCTCTCCTCCTCTCCCCTCTCTCTCTGTGTCTCTGTGTTTTTAAGTCAGCAAACTATGATGTATGTGTCTGTCCCTGAATAAGGTTATTATATGATGCTGCTGGAGCCCTGAATAGCTTGGCTGTGGGCTGCTGAACCCTTTGAATGTCATTGTTTTAAACACCATGAAATGAAGTAATGCAGAAAATTGATAATAAACGGATATCTCCCTGCCTCTGCATGCAAATGAGCACTTAGCACCAGGGCACAGATGCCACCATTGTTTTCCCCCCACTGAAAATGACAAAGTAAAGGGAAAATATCTTCTCCTCCCCATCCCAACATCCACCACCCTCCCCCCAAAAGAAAAAAAGAGCTTAGAAAGTCGGGGAGCTGCCTGCTCATTAGATTGGGAGGCTTGCAAAAGAGTTGGGAAAGCAAAAATTCTCCTTGCCAGCATTCATGCAAGGGGCTGGGAAATGCCTGCCTGGGGTGGGCTGGAGCAGAGAGAAGCCAGATTGGGCTGATGGCTTCTGTCTGCTCACATCTAGAGAGGATCCAGACAGCTACCCAGTTAGGTGGTTGTGTGCTTGGCTTTCCTTCCATTAATGAATTCTTTCTCTCTTTGTCAGTTTCCTCTCTTTGTCAGTTTCCTCTCCCTGATGATTTGTTTTGTTTGCTCAGTTCCTTCGTTGGAGGATTCCTTCCTTTGTTAATTTCATTAATTGATTTGTTTGCTGGCCTGATCCAGTCCAATGATTGCTTGATTGCTTGATTTCTTCACTTCTTCATTTGCTGATTTTTGTTTGCTGATATTTATTTGATTTTTTTTATTTGCTGATTTTTCTTTGCTGATTTTAGTTTGCTGATATTTATTTGGTGATTTTTATTTGCTGATTTTTGTTTGCTGATTTTTATTTGCTGATATTTATTTGCTGTTTTTTTAATTTGCTGATTTTTTTCTTTGCTGATTTTTGTTTGCTGATATTTATTTGATGATTTTTTTTATTTACTGATTTTTCTTTGTTGATTTTTGTTTGCTGATATTTATTTGGTGATTTTTATTTGCTGATTTTTGTTTGCTGATTTTTATTTGCTGATATTTATTTGCTGTTTTTTTAATTTGCTGATTTTTTTCTTTGCTGATTTTTGTTTGCTGATATTTATTTGATTTTTTTTATTTGCTGATTTTTCTTTGCTGATTTTAGTTTGCTGATATTTATTTGGTGATTTTTATTTCCTGATTTTTGTTTGCTGATTTTTATTTGCTGATATTTATTTGCTGTTTTTTTAATTTGCTGATTTTTTTCTTTGCTGATTTTTGTTTGCTGATATTTATTTGATTTTTTTTATTTGCTGATTTTTCTTTGCTGATTTTAGTTTGCTGATATTTATTTGGTGATTTTTATTTGCTGATTTTTGTTTGCTGATTTTTATTTGCTGATATTTATTTGGTGATATTCATTTGATGATTTTGTCATTTGTTGATTTTTATTTGCTGATTCTTATTTACTAATTTTTATTTGCTGATTTTTATTTGCTGATTTTTTTATTTGCTGATTTTTGTTTCCTGATTTTTTTGCTGATATTTATTTCCTGATTTTTGTTTGCTGATTTTTATTTGCTGATTTTTTTAATTTGCTGATATTTATTTGCTGATATTTGCTGATTTTTGTTTGCTGATTATTATTTGCTGATTTTTTAATTTGCTGATATTTATTTGCTGATTTTTGTTAGCTGATTTTTATTTGGTGAATTTTTATTCGCTGATTTTTTTATTTGTTGATTTTTATTTGTTGGTTTTTGTTTGCTGATTTTTGTTTGATGACATTTATTTGGTGAATTTTTATTTGCTGATATTTATTTGGTGATATTTATTTGCTGATTTGCCCATTTATTGACTTGTTGATTTCTTGACTTATTTATTTTTGTTGATATTTGATTTCTTGATTTTTAGGTGGTGATTTATTTATTTGTTGATTTGTTGATTTCTTTATGTGCCTATTTATTTATTTGTTTGTTTATTTCTTGATTTATTTATTGATTGATCTATTGATTGATTTATTGATTGATTGATTGATTGATTTCTTGAGTTATTTCTCTCTTGTTTTACTTATTTCTTGAGTTACTTATTTCTTGAGTTATTTATTTGCCAATTTATTTATTTGCTGATTTGTGGATTTGCTGATTTGGTGATTTATTTATTTGGTGCTTTATTTATTGGGTGATTTTGCTGATTTGTTGATTTGTTTATTTGTTGATTTGTTTCTCTGTGGATGTTTTATTTGTTGATTTGCATTTGGTGTGCTAAGCACTAAGCTGCAGTGCACCTTCAACAGGCACCTTTGGAACACCTTGGGGCTGGCTGCAGCTTTGACTTCCACTTTGGAGGTTCCAGTTGATGCTTTCCATAACCAAATCGACTCAGAACCTCAAAGGATTGATAAATGTTACTCAGGTTTGGTTTCTTTCCCAGTACCACACAGTCTCACAGGTTGGAAGGGACCTCAAGAGATCATCAGATCCAACCCCCTGCCAGAGCCTTTCCCCTTCCGCCTTTATAAAGGATCAGAAATCCATTCAAAGGAGGGAGTTTTCAATGGGTTTCTCCTTCCATTTTCAAGCCTGAGCTGTGGTGGTGTTCAATCCAACAAGAGATCTTAGAGGAAGAANAGCTGCTGGAGAGAGGCCAGAGGAGGCCACAAAGCTGCTGCAAGGGCTGGAGCAGCTCTGCTGGGAGCACAGGCTGAGGGAGCTGGGGGTGTGCAGCCTGCAGAGGAGAAGGCTCCAGGGGCACCTCAGAGCTGCCTGCCAGGACCTGAAGGCATCCTGCAGGAAGGGATCCTGCAGAGGGACTTTTGCTGAGGGGGGCTGGAGCCAGGCCAAGGGGGAATGGTTTGGAGCTGAGGCAGAGCAGGGGGAGGCTGGAGCTGAGGCAGAAGTTCTGCAGTGCCAGGGGGGTGAGACTCTGGCACAGGCTGCCCAGGGAGGCTCTGGATGTTCTCTCTCTCGGGGGGTGCTGAAGGCCAGGCTGGATGAGACCTTGAGCAGCTGGGTGTAGCTGAGTGGTGGGGCAGGGTGGGCAGGGAAGGTGATCTTCCTGAGGTCCCTTCCAACCTGAGCCCTTCTGTGATTCTGTGATTCTAAACCAAGGATTTCTTCCTCATCTCCAGCCTCAGTCTCCTCTTCCAGCTCAGATCCATCCCTCCTCATCCTATCACTGCAAGCCCTTCTCACACAACCCCCTCCCCACCTTTCTCTCCAGTCCCCTTCTGCTCTCTCTTCCTATTTGCACTCTGCAAAACGAAATCATTTCAGGGTCTGGCCCCCCTGTGCTCAAGGATGGCTTTAAACTGCTGTGACTTTGGAATTTGGTGATTATGGGTAATTGTGATTGATTACCTGCTGCCAGCCTCACCTGCCTGCCACAACCCTCACAGAAATGGAAGCTTTCATCTCCAGGAGGATCAGCACTCAGAAGCAGCTGCTGATAAGCAGCACTTTGCCCTCTTCTGTACATGCAGAGAGTCTGGGAGAAGGGCCTTGGGCTGCATGCACTTGGGAGGGAGCCACAACGGAGGGAAGGGAAGCGAAGCAGGACCTGCTCCACTGGCAGCCCTGGGAGCAGAGGGACTCAGCACCACGCTTGGGGGATTAATATTCAACTCCTTCCACTCAGAGTCAGAGCAGAGAAGTTCTCTTCCAGTGAGAATTGCTCTCATGTTGGCCTCCAGAGGAGTGCAGGCTTTGACCTCCAGAGGAGTGCAGACTGTGACCTCCAGAGGACTGCAGGATTTGACCTCCAGAGGAGTGCAAGATTTGGCCCCCAGAGGAGTGCAGACTGTGACCTCCAGAGGACTGCAGGATTTGACCTCCAGAGGAGTGCAAGATTTGGCCCCCAGAGGAGTGCAGACTGTGACCTCCAGAGGACTGCAGGATTTGACCTCCAGAGAAGTGCAGGATTTCACCTTCAGAAGAGTGCAGGATTTGACCTCCAGAGGAGTGCAGGATTTCACCTTGAGAAGAGTGCAGGATTTGACCTCTAAGCACCATGGATCTGGAGCATTCTTAATCCAAGCAGCATAGACCTGGACCTTTCTTAATGTAAGCAAGATGCCTCTGGACCATTCCTACTAAGCAGCATGGATCTGCAGCATTCTTAATCCAAGTAGCATGGATCTGGACCATGCTGAATCTAACTGCACAGACCTGGGCCCTTCTTAATCCAAGCAAGATGCTTACATCCCCAGCTGGGTTGTTGCCATCTTGCTTTCCACTGAGGTCACTCTCCCTGGGATCAAAGAGCTGCCTCTCCAAGGACCAGAGCTCCTCAATTAGAGCTCTGGCTCAAGCATGAACACTTGGAGGTCCAGCATTTTCCCTGTGCTTGAAGGAAATCAAACCCAGGATGGTGCCCAAGGAATTCTTCTTCTTGCCCAGGTCCACCTAGGTGCCCATCCTGTGCCACCAGTGCATTGTTACCTCCAATTGGTGGAGGCTTTGCTGGTGGCATCTCCAAACTCTGCCCCACACTTGAAGAGGTCAATCCAGACCTTCTTTTTCCTCCCCCTCTCAAACCACCTCCAGGCTTTGTTTCTGAGCCATGCCTTTGTTTGGTTTGCCTTCTGTTGTTTACAGCCCTCCCCCTAACCAGCACAAGACACTGGGAATAAACACAGCTCCAGGAGATAGATTTTTATTTCATCTCTCTCCATTTGAGCAGAAATTCTGTTTGTCTGCATTTCTTCTCTATGAGAAATGCAAACCCAAGGTTTTGATTTCCACTAATCCAGGCAAGGTTAGAAGCCTCCATGGAAAGGAAGGAACAAGCTAAAATATCTCTTGGAGAAACAGAATATTGGAAGGCATGGAGGGGCTGGAGCAGGGCCAGAGGAAGGCAACCAAAGTGGGGAAGGGTCTTGAGAAGAGGGTTGGAGAGGAGCAGCTGAGGGAGCTGGGGGTGTGCAGTGTGGAGGAGAGGAGGCTGAGGGAGACTTCATTGCTCTATACAGCTCCTGAGAGGAGACTGGAGCCAGGTGGGGGTTGGGCTCTGCTACCCCGTCTCAGGTGACAAAAGGAGAGGAAATGTTCTGAAACAGTGCCAGGGGAGGATGAGGTTGGAGAGGAGGAAAATTTTTTGTTCAAGAGTGGTGAGGGACTGGCACAGGCTGCCCAGGGAGGTGGTGGAGTCCCCATCCTTGGAGGGGTTCAAGAAAGGTGTGGCCATGGTTTGGTGGCCATGGTGGGGTTGGGTTGCTGGTTGGACTCAATGATCCCAGAGCCCTGGCTCCAGCACCTCCACATCTCTCTTGGATGGAGCTGCCCAAAGCTGGACACAGCACTCCAGGTGTGGGCTGAGCAGAGCTGAGTGCCAGGGGACAATCCCCTCCCTGCTCCTGCTGGACACAGCATTGCTGATCCCAGCCAGGAGGCCTTTGGCTTTCTTGGCCCCCTGGGCACACTGCTGGCTCCTCTCCAGCTGCTTGCCCATCAGCACCCCCAGCTCCCTTGCTGCCAGCAGCTTTCAGCCACACTGCCCCAAGCCTGCAGCCTTGCTGGGAGTTGTGTGCCCCCAGTGCAGCCTCTGGCACTGGGCCTTGTTGAAGCTCCTCCTGTGAACATTGGCCATGGATCCAACCTCCCTAAAGTGCCTCTGCAGAGCCTCCCTGCCCTGCTGCTCATCAACTCTCCACCTAACTTGGTGTCCTCTGCCAAATCCCTGCTGACACTCTCTATGCCTTCCCCAAGGTCATCAATCAAGATGTTAAACAGAAGTGGTCCCAGCCCTGAGCCATGAGGAGCACCACTGGTGCCTGGCCTCCAGCTGGGTGTCTGAGATGCCTTTTAATTCCCTCAGTAACTTTGATTTAGAGGGAAACCTCCTCCCTTGTGCTTGGTTCCAGCGACCACAGCCTCCAGCCTTGATTTGAATCAGGAGATGGATAATCCACAGCTTCCTTTGCTGCTTTGTTCCAACACTGAATCATTCCCCACTGTGGCTTCTTTCCAATTGGAATTCATCTGGCTTCCAGCCACTGGTTCTGGTTGTTTTATTTCTGTATTAGATTAAAGAGGCCTTTCCTACCTTGGGTTTGCTGCCCTGGAGGCACTTAGGGTGTTGCAATCAAACCACCTCTCCCTTTTCTTTTTGATAAGTGAAATGGATGAGGAGCTCTGGGAGTCTTCCACTGCCAACCAGGTCCTGCAGGCTTCAAATGAACTTTTGGAGCTCTTTATCTCACCCTCTCCAAGCTTTTCAAAGATAATGTTTAGAAACTGGGCACAGGCTAAGTCTCACAGAACATTAGAGCTTGGAAGGGACCTCCAGAGATCCTCCAGTCCAACCCCCTGCCAGAGCAGCATCACCCAGGGCAGGCCACACAGGAATGCATCCCGGTGGGACTGGAAAGGCTCCAGAGCAGGAGACTCCACAACCTCTCTGGGCAGCCTGCTCCAGGCCCCAGCACTCTAACATCAAAGAAGTTTCTCCTCATGTTGANACACAGGATTGCAGCTGTGGTCTCAGCAGAGCAGAGCAGAAGGGCAGCACAACCTCCCCAGCCCTGCTGGCCACATAGCCCCATGTGCAGGATGTGATGCATAGGACAGCAAGAAGGCCAAGGGCATCCTGAGGGGCATCAAGAAGAGTGTGGCCAGCAGGTCAAGGGAGGTTCTTCTACCTCTCTACTCTGCCCTGGTGAGGCTACAGCTGGAGAATTGTGTTCAGTTTTGGGCTCCCTACTTCAAGAGGGACAGGGAACTGCTGGAGAGAGTCCAGGGGAGGCTGTGAGGATGCTGAAGGACCTGGGACATGTGTGAGGAGCACAGGCTGAGAGCCCTGGGATAGGACAAGGAGCAATGGACACACACTGGACCCCAGGAGGTTCCACCTCAACATGAGGAGAAACTTCTTTGGTGTGAGGGTGTGGTGGAGCCCTGGAGCAGGCTGCCCAGAGAGGTTGTGGAGTCTCCTGCTCTGGGGACCTCCCAAACAGGCTGACACCATCCTCTTAACAGATCCTTTCCTAATTCATCCTCCTCATGTCCAGCAGCAGGCTCTGTTGGCAGAAGCAAACTCAGTGTGAGCACACTGCAGCACCCCCGCTGTGGGACAGGCTGAGGGAGCTGGGGCTGCTCAGCCTGGAGGAGAGAAGGCTCCAGGCAGACCTCAGAGCAGCCTTCCAGTACCTGAGAGGGCTCCAGGAGAGCTGGGGAGGGACTTTGGACGAGGGCTGGGAGGGACAGGAGGAGGGACAATGGCTTTGAGCTGGGAGAGGGGAGATTGAGAGTGGAGATGAGGAAGAAATCCTTGGGAGTGAGGGTGGGGAGAGACTGGCGCAGGTTGCCCAGGGAGGCTGTGGATGTCCCCTCCATGGAGGTGTTCAAGGCAAGGTTGGATGAGTCCTGGAGCAAGTTGGGCTGGTGAGAGGTGTCCCTGCCCATGGCAGGGGGTTGGAACTGGAGAATATTGAAGGTCCCTTCCAACCCAACCCATTCTAGGATCCTTAAGGTCCCTTCCAACCCATTCTAGGATTCTGTGATCTTCAAGCTCCCTTCCAGCCCAACCCATTCTATGACTCTGTGATCATTAAGGTCCTCTCCAACCCAACCCATTCTGGGACTCCATGGTGCTGGGACTGTTGGAGCATCTCCGCAAGCTGCTGACTTTGCAGCTGGGTTAGAGGTGGTAGCGGCTCAGGCTGCAGCCTCAGAGAGTGCAAACTGCTTGGTTCCTGAAGGGGGATGCTAAGGAGCCCCACACCACTCTCTCTCTGTCTGGGTTGCCAAACCAACCTGAGAAATCCCAGGGGCTGGAGCTAAACACAACCAAAGGACAATTACAGAGCTTGTAATTGTGAGTGTCACACAGGCTTGCTCTTGGCCCAGCTCCTGCAGCAAGGCCACGAGCTCAGAAATGGGAACCAGATGCAGCTTGCTCCACCAAAATCAGATCTGACATCCAGCAAGGGTCTGCTTCCCAAAGCTAAGCATCCTGAGCATCCCAGCTCACAGCTGCCATGTGATTTGCTTTACAGAACACCCCCAACCCCCACCCCACACCCCAATGGAATAGAAATGGCCTCCATTCAAAATGGTAGAGTTCCACATTGCCTGCCACAGGCCATGGAGGAGTTGGGGTGGGGGGTGTTGAACTTTTCACCTTGGGCCCCCCCAACTGTCCCTCCACCAGGTTCTAGCTCAGCTTCATTCATCCCATTAAGGATGGGCTACCAGGAGGAGCTTCAGCAAGGCCAAGTGCCAGGGGCTGCACTGGGGGCACCACAACTCCCAGCAAGGCTGCAGGCTTGGGGCAGTGTGGCTGAAAGCTGCTGGCAGCAAGGGAGCTGGGGGTGCTGATGGGCAAGCAGCTGGAGAGGAGCCAGCAGTGTGCCCAGGGGGCCAAGAAAGCCAAAGGCCTCCTGGCTGGGATCAGCAATGCTGTGTCCAGCAGGAGCAGGGAGGGGATTGTCCCCTGGCACTCAGCTCTGCTCAGCCCACACCTGGAGTGCTGTGTCCAGCTTTGGGCAGCTCCATCCAAGAGAGATGTGGAGGTGCTGGAGCCAGGGCAGAGCAGGGCAAGGAAGCTGGGAAGGGCCTGCAGAAGAAATGTGCTGGAGAGAGACTGAAGGAGCTGGGGATGGTTAGTGTGAAGCAGAGGAGGCTGAGGGGAGACCTCCTGGCTGTCTGCAGCTCCCTGCAAGGAGGTTGTGGAGAGCTTGGTGCTGGTCTCTTCTCACAGCTCAGCAGTGACAGAACAAGAGGCAATGGCCTCAAGCTGCCACTGGGCAGGTTCAGACTGGACAGCAGGAAGAAGCTTTTGCCATCAAGAGTGGTCAGGGCTTGGAATGTGGTGGGCAGGGAGGTGGTGGAGTCCCCAAGCCTGGCTGTGTTTGCAGGGGGTTTGGCTGTGGTGCTTGAGGCTGTGGTTCAGGGGTGAGCCTTGCAGAGCAGGGTTCTGGGTTGGACTTGGTGATCCTGAGGCTCTGTTCCAACCTGAATGGTTCTGTGAGTCTGTGACTATTTTATGGGGACAAATTTGCCACTGTTTAACCTCACCAAGTCTCCCTTCTTCTCCCCTACTTCATTTGCAGTGGCAATCTGATCAGAGTCACCTCTAATTATCTGATTTGCAGCACTACTTATTGCAGCACTCAACTTATTTGCAGCACAGCTTATTACTAGAGGGGCAAGAAAAAAAAATAGGTTGTGAACCTTCCAGGTACCTACAGCAGCACTCAGAAAGAAGCCAAGGGTTTGGTCCTCTGCCTCCAGCGCTGCAGGTTGTTGAACCTCCACAAGTTTGGCTTGGAGTTTTCTTTCTTTTTTCCCTCCTCCTTTAATTTAAACCAACATTTCCTTCAAGGTAGGAAGAAATGAAAACCATCTCTTTGGTTGGTTGGTTGTTTTTTTTCTCCCCACTGTAGGAAATGCTGAATTAGCCACCAAGCCTGAAATTCTCTCCAGCAAACAGGGTTGGCACAGGTGGCTGGCACAGGAGGTTTGCTTTCTGGACAGGAGGATAGCTCCAGTGTTTGGTGTATTTCAGGCTGTACCTGCTCAACCTTGCTTTGGTCAGAGTTGTTTTGATTTATTGCTTTTTTTTTTTCCCTTTCCCCAGTGTCCTTGCCCTCAGGGCAGCATTTGACAGCTCTGCTTGCCAGGTGCAAATAAGTGCAAATGGGTTTGTTCTTACTGGGAAGCTCTCTGCTCACCCCCTCCACCCTCTCTGCTCACCCCTTCCATCCTCCAACTTTTTCTTCTCTCCTCTCCTCTCCTCTCCTCTCCTCTCCTCTCCTCTCCT
>VXBD01001316.1:17926-39088 GCA_013399975.1 Indicator maculatus | reverse complement strand
CATCCATCTATCCATCCATCCATCCATCCATCCATCCATCCATCCATCCATCCATCCATCCATCCATCCATTCATCTATCCATCCATTCATCTATCCATCCATTCATCTATCCATCCATCCATCTATCTATCTATCCATCTATCCATCCTTTATTTATTTGTTTAGTTGTTTATTTGTTTGTTTTTTAATTATTAATTAACTTCTCTATCTATATATTAAATGATTTTTTTTCCAGCATTCCAGGCTGGAGAAAATAATGTTTTGAGACTTTGAAGATAGGAAGCAGAGAGAAATGCATTCCCCCCTCCCAAAAAAAAAAATCATAATAAAACTTATTTTTTAATTTGGGTTTTTTTTTTTTTCTTCTTGTTTAATTATTAATTTATCTATTCATCTGTTTATTTAAGGAATTTTGCTGTGTGCTAGGACTGGAGAAAAAAATTTATTTGAGACCTTGAAGATGTGGAGAAGGAAGAAATGCCTCTGAAAAACAAGAATAAAATTTATTTATTTATTTATTTATTTAGCATGTATTTATTTGTTATTTAATTATTAATTTCTTTAACTCTCTACCAATGGAATTTTGCTGCATTCTAGGCTGGAGAAAAACAACTTTTGGAAGAGCTTGAAGAAATGAAGAAGAGAGAAATGCCTCCAAAAAGAGTCATAAAATTCATTTATTTGTTTGTCTGTTTGTTCGTTATTTCATTAATAATTTCTTTATCTACCTCTCTATTTATTAAAGGAATTTTGCTGCATTCTAGGCTGGAGAAAACAACTTTTTGAAGACCTTGAAGAAGTAGACAGGAGAGAAATATCTCAAAAAAAAAAAGGAAAGAAAACAAGATTTATTTATTGATTTCTTTATTTACTGATTTATTTGTTTAGTAATTTATTCATTTATTAATTTATTTATGTATTAAATAATTTGCTTATTTAATTCTTCATTCATTTATATGTTTATCTGTCAATTTATTAAAGGAATTTTGCTTTCTTTCTAGGGTGGAGCAAACAACCTTCTGAGACCTTGAAGAAGTGCAGAAGAGAGAAATACCTCCAGCAATAATAATACAATTTATTTAGTTATTTGGTTGGGGGGTTTTGTTATTTAGCTATTTACTTATTTATTTATTTATTCGTCTATTCATTAAAGGAATTTTTTCTGTGGTCTGGGCTGGAGGAAACAAACTTTTGAGACCTTGAAAATAGGAAGGAAAGAGAAATGCCCCCACCTCCAAGCATAATAAAATTTATTCATCTATTTATTTGTTTGTAATTTAATTATTTATTCATTTATTTATCTACTTATTTGTTTGTTTGTTATTTAATTATTAATTAATTTCTCTATCTCTTTATCAAATGAATTTTGCTGTTTTCTAGGATGGAGGGAACAACCTTTTGAGACTTTGAAAACAGGAAGAAGAATTGAACTGCACCCCAGAACGCGTAATTAAATTTATTTATTTATTTATTCGTTTATTATTTTATTATTAATTAATTAGTTTACCTATCTCTTTATCAAAATTAATTTTTGCTGCATTCTAGGCTGGAGGAAACAACCTTTTGAGACCTTAAAAATAGGAGGAAGAGAGAAATGACACCCCCCCCCCCCCAAGCATAATGAAATTTATTAATCTATGTAATTATTTGTTATTTAATTATTTATTCATTTATCTATTTAGCTATTTATTTGTTTGTTATTTAATTATTAATTAATTAGCTTTTCTATCTCTTTGTCAAAGCAATTTTTGCTGTGTTTTAGGCTGGGGGAAACAACCTTTTGAGACCTTGAAAATAGGAAGAAGAGAGAACTGCCCCCCAAAAAAGCATAGTAAAATTTATTCATCTATGTGTTTGTTTGTTTGTTATTTAATTATTAAGTTATTATTTTATCTATCTCTTTATCAAAGGAATTTTGCTCTCTTCTGTGCTGGAGGAAGCAACGTTTTGAGACCTTGAAAACAGGAAGAAGAGAGAAATGTCCCCCAAAAAGCGTATTAAAATTTATTCATCTATGTATTTAATTGTTTTTTATTTAATTATTAAGTTATTAGTTTATCTATCACTTTATCAAAGGAGTTTTGCTGTCTTCTGTGCTGGAGGGCACAACCTTTTGAGACCTTGAAAATAGGGAGAGAACTACCCCCGAAAAGCATAATAAATTTTTTTCATTTTTGTGTTTGATTTAATTATTAATTAATTAGTTTATCTATGTCTTTATCAAAGGAACTTTTGCTATGTTCTAGGCTGGGGGATACAACCTTTTGAGACACTCGAAGAACTGAAGGAGGAAGAGAAACTCCTCCCCAAAAATAACCACCAAATTTAATTAATTCCCAAAGTTCGGCGTTTCTTCATTTCTTCCTCTCCCTATCGATTTCTTTCTCATTTTTTCTGTTACTTTTCTTCACCCTTTTGGGGGTTTTTTTTTCGTTGTTTGTTTGTTTTCTTTATTACAACCGTTGTGATTTTTTTTCCCTCCCCCCAGGGCGGTGGTGCTGTGCCTGTGCGTCCTGCTTGATAAAGCTGTCGAAGTTTTTCGGTGCTGGGTGTTGGTTTGTTTTTTTTTTTCTTTTTCCCTGGCTGCCCTTTCCTGCCTGCTGTTGTTTTCTAAGGGGGGAAGCTCAGTGGGGGGAGATCGTCCTGCGCTGCGCCAGGACATGCCAACAAATTGCATCACTTCTGCCTCGGTGGCCGAGGACAATGCCATGCCATATGCCCACGGCAAGACATGAATGGGGCTCATTTACACTGGCACCGGGCGCCCTCAGCCCTGTCACTCTGCGGAGCCTCTCCCGTGGCAAATCGGAAAGCAGCATGGAGAGAGGAGAGCCCTGAAAAGCTTCCAGCATTCACAGCTTCACGAACAAGGCAGCAGCTCTGAAAGGCCACAAAAGAAATTCCACCACCACCACCACCACCACCCCCCCCCGAAAAAACAAAACCCAACAACAAAATCGTCCCTGGGACACCTTGGATGCGCTTCAGCCCAGCCCCTTTCCAACTGGATTTGGTTTTCTTCCCTCAGAAAAGGGAAGTCAGCTGCCAGGAGGTTTTTCTCTTGGTGTGGTTTTAGTTTGGTGCTGTTAGAAATCAAAGCAAACCAAACCAAACTAAACCAAGCCAAAACAAACCAAACCTAACCAAACCAAACCTAACCAAACACAAACTAAACCAAGTCAAACCAAACTAAACCAAACCAAACCAAACACAAACTAAACCAAGTCAAACCAAACTAAACCAAACCAAACCTAACCAAACACAAACTAAACCAAGTCAAACCAAACTAAACCAAACCAAACCAAACCTAACACAAACTAAACCAAGTCAAACCAAACTAAACCAAACCCAACCAAACACAAACGTAACCAAGTCAAACCAAACTGAACCTAACCAAACCTACCCAAAGCAAAGCAAACCAAACCAAACCGAACCTACCCAAACTGAACCGAACTGAACCAAACCTACCCAAACCGAACCAAACCAAACCAAAGCAAACCAAACCAAAGCAAACCAAACCCAGCCAAGCCAAACCCAAGTAAACCAAACTAACCCAAAACTTAGAAAAATCAATAAAAATATTAAAACTCACTAAAAATATTAACGACCACTAAAATATCAAAAATCCATAAAATATTAAAAAACAATAGAAGTATTGAATATAATAAAATGTTAAAAAACAATGAAAATATTAAAGAGCAAAACAGTAAAAATAAATTAAAATATTAAAAATAAAAATATTAAACATCGATTAAAATATTAAAATCAATTAAAGTATTAAAAATTAATTACAGGATTGAAAACCAATAAAAATATTAAAAAACATTAAAAATATATAAAACCGATAAAAATATTTAAAAGCAATAAAAATATTTAAAACCAATAAAAAATCTTTTTAAATTAATAAATAATCAAACAGCTGCATAAATAAAGGAAGGATCTCAGAGCAAATTCCATCTGCAAGGAGCAAACAAAACCCCAGTGGGTGCCCTGCTTCCCCCCATTCAAAAGCAGTTCCTCCTCTCCAGCAGACTTTGCCTGCGAAGCTTTGCCCCAGAGCTGACCCCAGTGCCTCCACTTTGCACTCCAGCACCACCAAAAGAAGAAAACCCGAAACAAGCCAACAACCCAAAGCTCAGATCTGAGCCCTGCCCTCGCTGGCAGCTCCTCATGGCACAGGCTGCTGGGGGCCGGTGAAGGAGCCCTGGGGGCCGGTGAAGGAGCCCTGGGGGATGGTGAAGGAGCCCTGGGGGATGGTGAAGGAGCCCTGGGGGCCCTTGGCCTGCAGACGCTAATGAGGATGAAATGAGCAGGTCAGGAATCATCCCCACGTGGCCGAGCAGGACACGGAGCCAAGCTGCTGCTAATTGTCCTCTGCCTTGGTTTTAAGGGCAGGCGGAGGGGGCAGGCGGAGGGGGCAGGCGGCTGGCTCCCTACTTTAGGATCCCTGCCATCGGCCTGGGGAGCCTGGGATGGGTTCTGCAAGGGGCGATTGCATTCGGTTGATTTCACTTTAGGATTTTATTCCATTCCATTTCAATCGATTCTGTTCTACCCATTTCCTCCCTATTCCATCCCATCCCATTCCAGTCTAATCTAGTCTATTCCCTCCCATTCCATCCTATTCCATTACATTCTACTCTATTAAATTCCATCTCATCCCATACCCTTCTGTTCTATTTCTATTCCATTCCATTCCATGCCATTCCATTCTAGTCTAATCTAGTCCATTCCGTTCCATGCCATGCCATTCCATTCTAGTCTAATCCAGTCTATTCCCTTCCATTCCACTCCATTCCAACCCAACCCATTCTGATTCTGTGCCCTTTAAGATCCCTTCCAACCCAGCCTATTGTGTGATTCTATGACTTTGAGGAGGTGATTTCCAATTTCTTGATGCTCAGTGCACAACTCCTCCCTCCCTCCCTCTGCTGCTGCCACATGCAGCCCAATCCATAGTCCCCAACTCCTTTTGCCAGCTCTGCTGTGGCCACCTGTGTCCTCCCTTGCCTGGTGGTGGCATTTGGGTAGGATTCCTTCTTTCAATGTCTCCTTTGGTTTTCTTCTTTTTATTTCCCAGCTTCCCTGCAGGACTAAACAAATCTGCTGGCCAAATGGCAATCAGCTGCTGAGCCCAAGCCTGAGAGCCTTAAAGCATTTGTCTAGCAGAAGAGTTTACTGCAGTGCTAATCATAACAGACTCATTAATTACTCCTTTGGATTAAGCAGAGGGGTCAGGAGAAGCCATCTTGACAATCCCTGCCAAGCAGTGCCCCTTTCCCTGCCAATTAGTGCAAAGAGAACTGCAGTGGCTGCAGGGTTCTGCCTCAGCACCCCCAAGCATCACCTCCTCCACCCTTCCCTCAGGCTGCACAGCAGCAGAGCCACCGCTGGCAGCCAGCAGCTGGACTGCAGGGGCAGTGTGGCAGCTCCCCAGGTGTCAGGGGAAGGAATGATAGATGCCAGGCTAGCAAAGAAGCTGGGCCAGGAACCAGGGCAAGGCTAAAGTCTCCACTTCCTTCTCTGGGCTTTCTGCACTCTTGAATCATGGCATCACAGGATCATGGAATCATGGAATTGCTTCAGCTGGAAGCTCATCCAGTCCAACCATCCAGCTCCACCAAGGCTGGTGCTAAACCCTGTCCCTCAGCTCCACACCTCTGCCTCTCTCAAACACCTCCAGCCATGGGGATTCAACCACCTCACTGGGCAGCCTGGAGTGAGGTTGGATGAGGCCTTGAGCAACCTGGACTAGTGGAAGGTGTTCCTGGCCATGGTGGTTGGAACTAGAGGATCTTCAAGGTCCCTTCCAGTCCAACCCATTCTCTGATTCTATGGTCTTGAAGGTGCCTTCCAAACCAAACCATTCTATGATTCTATGATCTTCAAGGTCCTTTACAACCCAAACCATTCTATGATTCTACAATCTTGAAGGTCCCTTCCAACCCAAACTATTCTATGATCTTGAAGGTCCCTTCCAATCCAATCCCTTCTATGACTCTATGATTTGAAGGTCCCTTCCAACCCAATCCCTTCTATGATTCTATGATCTTGAAGGTCCCTTCCAACCCAACCCCTTCTATGATTCTATGATCTTGAAGGTCCTTTCCAACCCAAACCATTCTATGATCTTGAAGGTCCCTTCCAAACCAAACCATTCTAAGATCTTGAAGGTCCCTTCCAACCCAAACCATTCTATGATCTTGAAGGTCCTTTCCAACCCAAACCATTCTATGATCTTGAAGGTCCCTTCCAACCCAAACCATTCTATGATCTTGAAGGTCCCTTCCAAACCAAACCATTCTAAGATCTTGAAGGTCCCTTCCAACCCAATCCATTCCATGAATCTATGAATCTATGAATCCTCAAGCTTGCTTGGATCCCAGCCAAGGAAGGGCAAGAAGAGCACTCACAAACCAACCCCTCCTGTGTCTTTCAGCCCCTGTGAGCTGGTCACAACTCTCTCACCACTCTAACTTGTAGGTTCCCTCACTCCCTGCTGCCTGCCTCTGACTCCTTGGCTGCCTGTGGGAACCTCATCCTGGTTGGCAGCAGATCCCAGACTTCTTCCCACAGCCCAGGCTTGTGCCAAGAGCAGCTGATGTGAAGAGAGAGCAAACCTGCCCCCCCTCCCCCTTATAACTCGATTGACCTCCTGTGAATACTTCATTCAAGCCACTCAATAAAAGCCATTCAGCACTTTAAAGGCCAAGGGCTTTAATCCCCTTAAGTTGCTTTGGATAAATCTACATGGCTGGGAAAAAAAAAATTGACCTAGACCAGGTGGTGCAGAGCAATAATTCACAGAGGTTTTGGACACTTCTTGTTTTCCTCCTGGTGTGCATGAGCACCTTGACTGGTTTTAGGTGCTGGATGCCTACCTAAGCCATGCAGACCAGAGAAAAGAGGCTGGGTTAGGTGCTTTGACTAACCATCAAGCTCCTATTGAAGCACTTAGCAAGTTCTTTCAGCTGGAGAAGGCTGCTGACACTTAGTGTCAATAACTCAATAGCAGGCAGCAGCCTATAGCTCAATACAGCTCAGCTCTGCTTACAGGCAGGCAGAGTGCAGGCACCAAGGAATTCCATTTCCTCATCTCCATTGCTTCATCTTGAGAGCACTTCACCAGCCAGTCACACAATCAGAGAATCACAGAGTCAGAGAATCACAGAGTCACAGAGTAACAGAATCACAGAATCATAGAATCACAGTCACAGAATCACACAATCACAGAATGGTCCAGGCTGGAAGGGAGCTCCAAAGCTCACCCATTCCAACCCCCTGCACTCAGCAGGGACATCCCCAACCAGATCAGGTTGCCCACAGCCCTCTCCAGCCTCACCTTGAACATCTCCAGGGATGGAGCCTCAACCACCTCCCTGGGCAACCTGTTGCAGTGTTCCAGCAGCCTCCTGCTGCACAACTTCTTCCTCACATCCAATCTCAATCTGCTCTGCTCTACTTTGAAGCCATTGGCCCTGGTCCTGTCCCTGCAGTCCTTTGCAAACATTCCCTCTGCAGCCTTCTTGTAGCCCCTTCAGGTCCTGGCAGGCTGCTCTGAGGTCTGCCTGGAGCTTCTCTTCTCCAGGCTTGAACACCCCCATCTCCCTCATCCTGTCTTCATTCCAGAGGTTCTCCTGATCCCCTGATAATTTTTGTGGCCTCCTCTGGATAGTCTCCATGAGCTCCATGTCCTTCCTATATTGAGGGCTCCAGAGCTGGACCCAGCCCTGCAGGTGAGGTCTCCCCAGATCAGAACAGAGGGCAAAATCCTCTCTCTCCATCTCTGGCCACACTGCTTTGGATGCAGCCCAGGCTGCCCTTGGCCTTCTGTTCTGCAAGCTCACACTGCCTGCTCCTGGCCAGCTTCTCCTCCCCCAGCACTCCCAAGTCCTTTTCCTCAGGGCTGCTTTCTATCTCCTCCTTCCCCAGCCTGCATTGACAATGAGGATTGTTCCAGCCCAAAAATCATCACTGAAGTCTCCTTTGGAGATTTCGTATCAGAGATTCAGAGAATCATGGAATGGGTTGGGTTGGAAGGGAATTAAAAGATCATAGAACCATAGAATGGGTTGGGTTGGAAGGGACCTTGAAGATCATAGAATCAGAGAATGGATTGGGTTGGAAGGGATCTCCAAGCTCATCCAGTTCCAAGCCCCTTGCCATGGGCAGGGACACCTCCCACCAGCCCAAGTTGCTCAAGGCCTCATCCAGCCTGGCCTTGAACACCTCCAGGGAGGGAAGATCCACAGCCTCCCTGGGCAACCTCTTCCAATGGCTCCCCTGCCTCACACTAAATATGGTTGGAAATTGGAGACTCTGTGCATTCTCCAAGGTGCAGAAGCACAAAGCTGGCGCTAATATAGGGGGATTTGGGGAAAGAGTTTTCATATTTTACTGTCTTTATTCTTAATATTTTCGTGCATATGAGAGGTGTGCAGAGAGAAGCAGGAGGAAAGATACAGAATAGGGAAATTCCTGAACTGCACTCAAACATTGCTGTAAAGAAGGACAGGAGGACTCTGGAATAAGGAAATTTCTGGATCTACACTCAAAAATTACTTTAAAGAAGGGCAGGGAAACTCTGGAATGAGGAAATCCCTGAGCTGCCCTGAAAAAATATATTAAACGAGGGCAGGAAAGCTCCAGAATAAGGAAAATTCTAGAGCTGCACTCAAAAATTACTGTAAAGAAGGACAGGAAAGCTCCAGAATAAGGAAATTCCAGAGCTGCACTCAAAACTTACCTTAAAGAAGGGCAGGAAAATTACAGAATAAGGAAATACCTGGACCTGCACTCAAACATTTCTTTAACAAAGGGCAGGAACGCTCCAGGATAAGCAAATGTCTGACCTGCACTCAACAACAGCTGTAAAGAAGGGCAGGAAAATTCCAGAACAAGGAAATTTCTGGACCTGCACTCAGCGATTACTGTAAAGAAGGAGAGGAAAGCTCCAGAATAAGGAAATTTCTGACCTGCCCTCAACAAAATCACTTCCAAACCAAGCTCAGATTTGAGGAAGCCAAACTGCCAAGGCCAATTTCCTTCCCTGCAGACACCAGGGGATGACTTCTCCTCCTCCTCCTCTTTCTTTGCTGTGCTCCCTTCTTCTCCTCCCCCCCTCAACCCCTCCACCCCCCAGCCCTGTTGCTTTCTTTGCTGGGAGCCTGGGACATGCCCAGCCCCTAGTGTCTGGTGGAGCATTAATGGGGTCAGCCAATCAGCTGGCAGGGATTAGCATAATGTACAGACAGCCTTAACGAGGGCTGTGATCCAGTTAATCATCTGGATGCTAATTGGCAGGGGAAGGATTAACCACCTAGGACACTGCCTTGCTGTTCCCAGGGGTTGGGTTTCCTACCTGTTCACTTTCCCTCTCTTCTTTCACATTTTCTTTTGGGTCTATTTTGGTTTGGGTTTGGTTGTTTGTCTTTTTAATTTCCCCTCTTTTTTTTTTTTTTTTTCTTTCCCCTCCCAACCCAAAAAATGTGGCTGCTGGAAGTGCCTCTGTGGGATTCAGGATGTCCTGAAGTGCTGGTGAAGAAGGAACAGCAGGCAGGGGGTGGGCAGGATTGGGTTCACAGCTGATCAAAAGAAAGAGTTTGTAAGGGAAAGAAACAACAGAAGTTGATCTCAGGCTGATCAAAATGTGATTTTATAGGGAAAAGAAGCACAAAATATGACCTCAGGCTGATCAAAATATGATTTTGTAGAGGAAAGGAGCAACAGAAGCTGATCTCAGGCTGATGAAATATGATTTTGTAGGAGAAAGAAGCAACAGAAGTTGATCTCAGGCTGATCAAATATGATTTTGTAGGAGAAAGAAGCAACAGAAGTTGATCTCAGGCTGGAGACCTTGGGGCTCCATAATTTCCTGATCTGAGGCTGCATGGCTCCATAATTTCCAGATTTGAGAGCTTGGGGCTCTGTAATTTCCAGATTTGAGAGCTTGGGGCTCCACAGTCTCCAGGTTTGAGGCCGTGGGGCTCCATAAATTCTTCCTAACATCCAATCTGAATCTCCCCACTTCTAGTTAATGGAGCAAAACTAGAAATGGGGAGATTCAGATTGGATGTTAGGAAGAAATTCTTCCCCATGAGGGTGGTGATAGACTGGCAGAGGCTGTTCAGGGAGGTGGTGGAAGCCTCATCCCTGGAGGTTTTTGCATCCAGGCTGGAGGTGGCTGTGAGCAACCTGCTGTGGTGTGAGGTGTCCCTGCCCATGGCAGGGGGTTGGGACTGGATGAGCCTTGAGCTCCTTTCCAACCCTGACATGATGATTCTGTGATAATTTCCAGCTTTGAGGCCCTGGGGCTCCATAATCTCCATCTTTGAGGCTGTGCAGCTCCTATTTGTTTAATTACCTTCCCTTTTACATCACACCAGGAAGAAGCAAAAAACATTCATTTTTTTTTTCTCTCCCTTCCCACAATCCTCAACCAGGAGACAAGACACAGAAAGCTGCCCCTAGAACAAACTTTCAGCCTCCTTCCCTCCTTGCAGATTGTTGTCTGGGGCTCGTTTGAGGATCAGTTCTTGCCCCTGAGGCATATTTGCCAACAGGATTGCCAAGAGGGAGCACAAGGCCAGCACAAACAGTATTGATCCCTTGCAAATGGGAAGCATCTCAGCAGAGAATCTGTTCTGCAGAGCTCACCCAGCTCCAAGCCAGGCTCTGGAAGGTGCTAAGAGATGGGAGAGGCAAAACCAAACCACTCAAGCACCAGAGGAGTAGACGAAGTGGCTTCAAAAAGAGCCCACAGCACACCCCAAGGGCCTGCTGAAGAAGTCATTTCACTACAGCAGCAGCAGAGTCACCTGCAATCAGTTGGGGTGGTTGGGAGGTTGTGGTGGGAGGTTGTGGTTGGGAGATTGTGGTTGGGAGGTTGTGGTTGGGAGGTTGTGGTTGGAGGTTCTTGTTGGGAGGTTGTGGGTGGGAGGTTGTGGTTGGGAGGTTCTTGTTGGGAGGTTGTGGTTGGAGGTTGCATTTGGGAGGTTGCATTTGGGAGGTTGTGGTTGGGAGGTTCTTGCTGGGAGGTTGTGGTTGGAGGTTGTGGTTGGGAGGTTGCATTTGGGAGGTTGTGGTTGGGAGGTTCTTGCTGGGAGGTTGTGGTTGGAGGTTGTGGTTGGGAGGTTGCATTTGGGAGGTTGTGGTTGGGAGGTTCTTGCTGGGAGGTTGTGGTTGGAGGTTGTGGTTGGGAGGTTGTGGTTGGAGGTTGTGGTTGAGAGGTTATGGTTGAGAGGTTGTGGATTCTTTTCTTCTTTCCTCTTCTTCTTTCTTTCTTCTTTCTTCTCCTTTCCTCCTTCTTCTTTCTTCTCCTTTCTTCCTTCTTTCTTTTTCTTCCTTCTTCTTTCATCTTTCTTCTTGTTATTGGGTTGTAGTATTATTGTTATTGTTGTTGTTGTTATTATGATGATTATTCCTATTATTGTTGTTGTGATGATGATGATGATTGTTGTTATTATTGTGGTTGTTATTATGATGATTATTACTATTATTATTGTTATTGTTGTTATTATTGTGATTATTATTATTATTATTATTATTTAGGACCCTCCAGGCACACCAAATGAATTTTTTTATTATTTATTAATTTATTTTCATTTCAAACCCATCAAAACCTGGGGAGTGGGCAGGGAGCTGGGGGCAGTCAGAGCAAGGTCTCCCCCAGGCCTGTCCTTAGCTCACCCTGCTGTGCTCAGCTGTTGTGGCACACATGGTCTGCACCCCTCTGGCAGGCCCCCTGCTTAACTGCTGCCATGCTGCACCTAGACACAACGTGGTGGGGTGCAGGGCAGAGGGGGACTTAAGGAGAGAATTTCAGCTTTAACTCTGCGTGTCCTGGTGGATGGGAGGCTCTTAATGTCATTAGGGCATAAAGTGGGTGGTTTAATACCTCCCAGACAGTGCTTAAAGGCAGCAGCAGCTGCCAGGGACTGGCTTCCTGTGCTGGTTTAGATGGTTTTGGGGGGTTGGGTTTGGTTTTGGGTTGGTGGGGGGGTTTTTTTGTGGCTTGGGGGAGGGAAGATGAGTTGTTTTCCTTGCAGGAAAGGCTGAGCAAGAGATCTCTTTCTGAATGATAAAAGGAAGTTTGATTCAGTGTGGATGAGCTGGAAGAAAGTGGTGAAATCAGCAGAAGAGAAACAGCCTTGGGAGGGGGAAGCTGCATCCTCTGACAGCCCCTACGAGAACAAAGGGCTAGGGGGGATGGAGCCAAGCTCCCCTCCTGGGAGGACAGCCTGAGAGAGTTGGGGTTGTGCAGTGTGGAGAGGAGAAGGCTCCCAGGAGAGCTTCTGGTGGCCTTCCAGGATCTGAAGGGGGCTCCAAGAAAGCTGGGGAGGGACTTTTGAGGGTGTCAGATAGGGATAGGAGCAGGGGGAATGGATCCAAGCTGGAGGAGAAGAGGACCTTAGGAAGAAGTTCTTCCCCATAAGGGTGGTGAGAGCCTGGCAGAGGTTGCCCAGGGAGGTGGTGGAAGCCTCATGCCTGGAGGTTTTTGCAGCCAGGCTGGAGGTGGCTGTGAGCAATCTGCTGTGGTGTGAGGTGTCCCTGCCCATGGCAGGGGGGTTGGGACTGGGTGAGCCTTCAGGTCCCTTCCAGCCCTGACAGTTCTGAGATGATTCCATGAGATGTTCACCTGGTCAAACCAGGACCTTGTTGTCCCAGCAGCTTAACTTTGCTTTGTTCCCAGGAGATGCTACTCAGTGCTAGATGGCTCCTGACCAGGCAATCAAAGGATCATTAAGGTTGGAAAAGCCTCAAAGTCACAAAGTTCTTCCTCATGTTTAGATGGAACTTTGTACATTCAAGTTTGTGCCTCTTGCCCCTTGTCCTCTCCCTGGGCATCACTGAAAAGGATCTGACCCCATCCTCCTGATACTCACCCTCGAAGTATTGACCAGCATTGAGAAGACCTCCCCTCAGTCTTCTCCAGGCTCTCTCAGCCTTTCTTCATCACAGAGATGGTGCAGTCCCCTCAGCTCCTTTGCAGCCCTTTCCTGTACCCTCTCCAGCAGTTCCCTGTCCCTCCTGAACTGAGGAGCCCAGCACTGGGCACAGTGCTCCAGCTGTGGCCTCACCAGGGCAGAGCAGACAGGGAGGAGAACCTCCCTTGCCCTGCTGGCCACACTCTTGCTGCCCCCCAGGTTGTTTAGATGCTTTTCAGCCTTCAGCACAGTGCTGAAGCTTCTTGGTTACAGACACATCAGCCTGGTGGGCAGTCCCTGCTTCCCAGCAGATCTGTCCCAGCAAGAGGGGCAGACCCCCTCGTGTCACACAGCAGGGAGCTGGCACTTGGGGTGGCCAATGGTGGCCTTGGATTGCTGCCTGGACTCAAAGATCTTCGAGGCAGTCCTAGGATTCCATGGCAACCCAGTCCCCAGACATGTGCTCCCTGGTTCCTCCCCCCATGGCTCTCCTCTCCTCCCCAGCTCTCCCTGCCTCACCTGCAGCAAGCAGCTGGCAGCGGCAGGCTCTGTGCCTGGCACAGAGGTGGCACAGGCACGGCTCTGCCTGGCACTGCACAGCTGTTGGCTTCCTCACCCTGCACTCAGCTGGCAGAGGGGTAGAAGGGAGAGGAGAAGGCACTTTGCCCTTTTTAACTCCCCCTCCCCTGTCTTTGCTGCTTTGCTGTCCCATGAGGTGCCCCTTGGCAGAGATGGGCCCTGGGCAGGAGGCTTGGGCTGCAGGCAGCTTGGCAGTGCCACTGATTCCATCTGCCTGCCACCTCAGACTGTGCCTGCAAGGCCACCTCTGACACAGAATCACAGAGTGGGCTTGGAAGGGACCTCTGGAGATCACCCAGCCCAACCCCCCTGCCAGGGCAGCAGTGCCCAGGGCAGGGCACACAGAACACATCCAGGTGGGGCTGGAAAGTCTCCAGAGCAGGAGACTCCACAGCCTCTCTGGGCAGCCTGCTCCAGGGCTCAGCACCCTCACACCAAAGGAGTTTCTCCTCACGTTGTGGTGGAACCTCCTGGGCTCCAGTTTGTGTCCATTGCCTCTCATCCTATCCCAGGGCACCACTGGCAAGATCCTGGCCTCTTCTTGCCCCCCTCCCTTCAGCTGTCTGTAACCATTGCTCAGATCTCCTCTCAGTCCTCTCTTCTTCAGGCTAACCACCCCCTGGGCTCTCAGCCTTTCCTCCCACACAGATGTCCCAAGCCCTTCAGGTTCCTTGTAGCCTCTGCTGGACTCTCTCCAGCACTTCCCTGTCCCTTTTGACCTGGGGAGCCCAGAAGTGGTGCTTGGGAATCCAACACACTTTGTTAGAATCATAACATGGGTTGGGTTGGAAGGAGCCTTGGAAGTCACAGATTGGGTTGGAAGGGACCTTGGAAGTCATAGAATGGGTTGGGTTGGAAGGGACCTCCAAGCTCATCCAGTTCCAAGCCCCTGCCATGGGCAGGGACCTCTCCCACCAGCCCAGGCTGCTCAAGGCCTCATCCAGCCTGGCCTTGAACACCTCCAGGGAGGGCACATTCCAGTCTCTCCCCACCCTCACTGCCAAGAAGTTCTTCCTCATCTCCAGTCTCAATCTGCCCTCCTCAAGCTTCAATCTATTCTAAATGCTGAGAATTCCATTTTCAAATGTAATAAAAGGAAGAGAGACACTTGAAAGGAGGTTTTCTTTTTATCCTCCAGACTGTCCTAGAAACATCCTCTCCATCTGCTCTGAAGATCAATCCCTGATTTCAGGAACTAGGGAAGCCTATTAAGTAAATGACAGAGTTTGGGAGCATGGCTTTGGAATTTCCTTGGGGGTTTTGTTGTGTTTGGGTTGTTTTGGGGGGTTTTTTGTTGTTGTTGGTTTTTGTTTTGGTTTTTTTTGCCAGAATTTACAGCTGCAGGGAACAGTTTGCTGCAGCTCTCCCTTCCAGTCTGACCTCCTGGGAGTGGAGGAGGTTGTTAGTTTTGCTTCTTCCATGGTGAGACACAAAATGATTTGGTGCTTGGTGCTGCCAACCAATCCATCCCTCCCTGCTGTAGAGCTGAGGGTTCAGCACTTGACAAACAGCTGGGATCAGCATTCCAGCACTGCCATGACCAGGAGGTCGTGGGTGTCCCTCTCCCTGGAGCTGTTCCAGGCCAGGCTGGATGTGGCCTTGAGCAACCTGGGCTGGTGGGAGGATCCTCAAGGTCCCTTCCAACCCAAACCATTCTCTGATTCTATGATCCTGAAGGTCCCTTCCAACCCAACCCATCCTGTGAGTCTGTCAATTCCTTTCTCTCCATTATTTACATGAGAAGTGTCTTTTTCTGCCTTAGCTTCTCTGAAATCAGTGATCCCAAAGCCAAGCTGAGGTCTGGACTTGGGGCAGAGCTTAAGTGAAGGCTGAGGTTGCTCAAGTGCCTGCCAGGGCACTCCTGAGTTCAGGAGAAGTGCTCCTATACCTTAGAAGAGGGATGCTGGAGCAAGAAGAGTTTCGTTTGCCAATGCAGACAGCTGTGGGGCTCAGCTGTTGAGGCTGAGCAGTTTTACTTCCCTCAAAGGTGGAGGGCTGAAGGCTGAAGTGACATCAAGGGGAGCTGGAGCTGGACCAGCTGCCCAAACCTCTTAAATCATCTGCCCCAGCATCTTCCCCCACTTGCCCTGCTGATTCCTGCTTGCCAAGTGACCACCTGAAAGTCCTGCAGGCTTGAAGGGCTTGGCCAGTGTGTGCCTGACCCTCAGAGGCCATGGATCAGGTATCAGCAATTCAACAACTGGGGCTGGGTGCTCAAAGAGGGAGGGGGGAGCAAAAATTATTCACACTGAGGGGAACGAAGGAGATTAAATATTTCTGCTTGAGAGCATCTCTGAAAGGCTCTCAAGTGACTGCTGTCACCAACCCCCCCGGCCAACTTCTCTTAGCTGGAGCCCCCCTTGGTCCTTTCATCTCAGAAGGGTAAAATAGAAATTGCTGTGGAGAAGAGAAGCAGAAAAGCTTTTTGTAGCAGCCTGGGAAGGGAGGGAGTTTGGTTTTCACTGAGTGGCCTCTTTGGAGGGAGGAATAGAGGGGGAAAAAAAAGAAAACCAACCTGAGTATTCCCCACTGGAACCTGCCTCAAGAGGGGTCTGGAGTGGCCAAAAATTACCCAAAAATAGGGCAAAACCTTCATGGTCTGAAGGATTTTTCACTGAGTGTTCTCTTTGGAGGGAGGAATGGAGAAAAATCCCAACCTGAGTATTCCACACTGGAACCTGCCTCAAGAGGGGTCTGAAGTACTCAGAAATGACCCAAAATGGGGTGAGAGTTTCATTGTCTGAAAGTATTTTCACTGAGTTACCTCCTTTGAGGGAGGAATGGAGGAAAAAAACCCAACCAGGGTATTGCACACTAGGACAGGAGGACTTCTTGCTCTTCACAGCTACCTGAAAGAAGGTTGTGGTAGGGCCAATGTTGGCCTCTTCTCCCAGGTACCTAATGACAGATGGAAAGGCAATGGCCCCAAGATGCACCAGGGGAGGGTTGGCTGCCTGAGATTTTGCTGCTGGGTGCAGAACCCCAAGTGCTTGAGGAGCTCAGAAGAGCAGAGCACAGAATCCCAGACTCACAGAACCATTCAGGTTGGAGCAGACCCTCAGGATCACCAAGTCCAACCCAGAACCCTGCTCTGCAAGGCTCACCCCTGAACCACAGCCCCAAGCACCACAGCCAAACCCCCTGCAAACACAGCCAGGCTTGGGCACTCCAACACCTCCCTGCCCACCACATTCCAAGCCCTGAACACTCTTGATGGCAAAAGCTTCTTCCTGCTGTCCAGTCTGAACCTGCCCAGTGGCAGCTTGAGGCCATTGCCTCTTGTTCTGTCACTGCTGAGCTGTGAGAAGAGACCAGCACCAAGCTCTCCACAACCTCCTTGCAGGGAGCTGCAGACAGCCAGGAGGTCTCCCCTCAGCCTCCTCTGCTTCACACTAACCATCCCCAGCTCCTTCAGTCTCTCTCCAGCACATTTCTTCTGCAGGCCCTTCCCAGCTTCCTTGCCCTGCTCTGCCCTGGCTCCAGCACCTCCACATCTCTCTTGGATGGAGCTGCCCAAAGCTGGACACAGCACTCCAGGTGTGGGCTGAGCAGAGCTGAGTGCCAGGGGACAATCCCCTCCCTGCTCCTGCTGGACACAGCATTGCTGATCCCAGCCAGGAGGCCTTTGGCTTTCTTGGCCCCCTGGGCACACTGCTGGCTCCTCTCCAGCTGCTTGCCCATCAGCACCCCCAGCTCCCTTGCTGCCAGCAGCTTTCAGCCACACTGCCCCAAACCTGCAGCCTTGCTGGGAGTTGTGTGCCCCCAGTGCAGCCCCTGGCACTTGGCCTTGTTTGTCCCTAAGCTGTTTCATCATGTTTCAAGGCAAAGGAGTTTGCCAAAGCTGCCATCCCTGGAGCTGTTCAAGGTGAGGCTGGACAGGGCTGTGGGCACCCTGCCCTCGTGGAGGATGTCCCTGGGTTGGACTGGATGAGCTTTGGAGCTCCCTTCCAACCCAGGCCATTCTATGATGCTGTGAAGTGCAGGGAGTCAAAGCTTCAGCAGCCCCTGCAGGCTTCTTGGGTGGGTTGGAGCTTTTTTGCAGAGCTTGTGACAGAATCCCAGCAGCAGTGGTGGAAAAATCAAAGCAAGAAGAACTAAAAAACCAAAAAGTTAGCCTCCTCCTTTCCCACCACCCCCCCCTCCAAAAAAAAAAAGTGCCAAAGAAATGATTTAGTGATGCACACTGCAGGGTAAATGAGGCAGGAGATCACAAACTGAAGAAAAAGAAACCACTTCAGTATCATCTTCAAATTAATTCTGCTTCCCCCCAAGCCCCCCATAATAGACTTTAAATGGCTTTTAAATTGGCTGTGCAGGGCTTTGGCTTTGCTGTGTGCTAGAGGCAGCCCTGTTCAGCAGCTGAGAGGAGCTGGGCTGCCTTTCTGGGGTGCACTTGGGGTGAGCTGGGAATCCAAGGTGAAGCCCATGGAAGAAAGGGCCAAGAGAATCATCCTGGGGTGGCTTGGGTTGGGGCAGAAGGAAGCCATCAGCCTCTCCCATGCCCTTTCTGTCTTTGAATGTAGAACCTTAGAGTCACAAACCACAGAATGGTTTGTGTTGAAAAAGGCTTTCAAGGTCATCCAGGCCAACCACCAACCCAACCCCACCATGGCCACCAAGCCATGGCCCCAGGAGCCATGGCCATGACCTGTAAGATCATGAACCTTTAAGGGAAAGAAGCACAGAAGCAGACCTNTTACCCACCAGATCCTTGAGGGCCACCATGGTGCCTAGAGTGGGCAAAAACACTGACAGAATTTGGCTACCACATCCTCAAAGGCCACCACAGCACCTGAAAAGGGGAAGATGCTGAACCAAGGTCCTTGAGGGCCATCACGGTGCCCAGGGAGGGGTAAAGCACTGACCCAGTTTGGTTCTGTTTCACTGTGAGGGTCAGAGCCCTGGAGCAGGCTGCCCAGGGGGGTTGTGGAGTCTCCCTCTCTGGAGCTATCCCAGCCCCAGCTGGATGTCTTCCTGTGTGCCCTGCCCTGGGTGCCCTGCTCTGACAGGGGTTGGACTGGATGAGCTCTGGAGGTCCCTTCCAGCCCCTGACACTCTGATTCTGTGTGACAAGATCCTCCCAGGAGCTGATGCTTCATCCCCTCACATTTCCTGCTGGCAAACATCATCCTCCCACCAGCTTTTGCCTTTGAGCACTCTGAACTCACTTTTGGTTGGTTTGTTTCTGGGTGTTTGGGTTTTTTTTCCTGTTTTGGGGGGTTTCTTTTTCTTTTCCAGGAACTATTTCTATTATTATTTATTATTCCTCCCATGCCATAAAGCCTGCCTGATGTTTTCCCAGGCTAATTAAGGAGACAGTTCTGTGCTCCAAGCAATTTGCAATCTCCTTTGAACAATAGTTTACTGCTCTTGGCCTCCAAGCCAGGCTCTGGTTGGGTAATTATGAGGTAGATGGAGAGGTGGAAAATGTGCAGACACATGGAAGTTGCAGCACCAGAGAGAGATAGAGGGAGGGGGAAAAACTGGGATTGATTTTTTGTCTGATTGATTGGATTCTATGATTCTAGGATTATTTAATAAGCTGCTGTGTGACACTGGCACAGGTTGCCCAGGGAGGCTGTGGATGCCTCCTGCCAGGAGGTGTTCAACGCCAGGCTGGATGAGGCTTGGAGCTACCTGGGCTGGTGGGAGGTGTCCCTGCCCATGGTAGTGGGGTTGGAACTGGATGATTTTGAAGGTCCCTTGTTCAGCTTGGAGCAGAGAAGGCTCCAGGGAGACCTCAGAGCAGCCTTCCAGTACCTGAAGGGGCTCCAGGAAGGCTGGGGAGGGACTTTGGACAAGGGCTGTGAGGGACAGGATGAGGGACAATGGCTTTGAGCTCGAAAGGGGAGGATGAGACTGGAGAGGAGGAAGAGGTTCTTGGCAGTGAGGGTGGGGAGAGACTGGCACAGGCTGCCCAAGGAGGCTGTGGCTGTCCCACTGTGGAGGTTGGATGAGTCCTGGAGCAAGCTGGGCTGGTGGGAGCTGTCCCTGCCCATGTCAGGAGCCTGGAACTGGGTGATCCTGAAGGTCTCTTCCAACCCTACCCGCTCTGTGATTCCTTGGATTTAGCCCTTCAGTGGAAGTGTTTGTGGGAATGCTGCCTTGCTGCAGGACCTGGAGCTGGGGGCTCTGCAGGGGTGGCTTGGGGACTTCTCCTGGCCAAGGGGGGAGCAACCTGAAGCCTTTATGCAGCAGGGGGATTTGACACAAGCCAAGCTCCCACTTCAAGCCAAAGCCACACCAGAAGCATCCTCTCCCCCCTGCCCCCCCCAACCCCAACCCCAACCATTCTCATCCTCATTTGCCTCAGAAATGACTTCTGCTCAGACTGGGGAGGGGGCAGGGGGCTCTGAGCTGCCCTTGAAGGCTCTCCTCTCCTCAGAGGACATTTCCAGGTAGGGACCCAAAGCACCCCCGAGTGCCTCCGGGGCTGATGCAAATGAGGAGCGGAATGCCTGTGGGAACGATGCAGGAATGTTTCCACATGGATTCCCCCCACTGCAGTGTGCTCCCAGGCCCCTCCCGGGCAGGGAAGGTTCCCTTCCCCTCCCCTCCCTCCTCAATAAAGTTATTAAAGCAGATCAGACTAATTAACAGTAGCTTATCCCTATGGATTGGCCCCAGCTCTGCTCGGGAGGTGCCTGAAGAATGCCTTGGATTGGGGTGGGGAGGCAAAAACACCAAACCCTTGCCAGGGGATGGAGAGGCAAAAACACCAAACCCTTGCCAGGGGATGGAGAGGCAAAAACACCAAACCCTTGCAGGGAGTGGGGAGACAAAAACACCAAACCCTTGCCAGGGGGTGGAGAGGCAGAGCTGGTTGACTCCTGGTTGCTCCTGGGGCTTGGCTCCATGATCCTTGGTGTCTCCCAGGCAGGCTGAAGCCAGCTGTGAAGGTGTCTCCTGCCGGAGCAGGGCTGAGTGGGGCAGCAGGGGAAGGCTAAAAGCAAACCACAGCCCTCAGGGAGGCTCTGGGTCGTTGCTTTCCTCTTCTTCAGTCTTCAGCATTTCAGATCAGCAGCATAAAAATCAGCTGAGATTTGGTTTAACTCCTGGCTCTGTCATTTTTTTTTCTTCACCTTTTTAGTCCTGAATATTTAAATTTATCAGCATAAAACTCACCTGAAGGTGTAGTCTAACTCATGGCTCTGCCTTTTTGACCTTTTTTACCCTTGAAGACATCAAATTAGCAGCATAAAACTCACCTAAAGATTTGGCTTAACTCAAGGCTATACCTTTTTTCCCTCTTCCTTCTCTTTTCCCTCTTTTTCCCATGTTTTTGCCTGTATTTCCGTTTATTTCGCTTTATTCTCCTTTTTCCCCTTTCGCCCTCTTTTCCCCCTTCCCCCTCTTTTTCCCCTTTTTTCCCCCTCTTTTCCCCCTTCTCTCTCTTTCCCCCCTCTTTTTTCCTGTTGTCCCCTTCTTTTATCCCCTGTTTTCCCCTTCTTTTTTTCCCTCTTCTTCCCTCTTTTCTCCTTCTTTTTACCTCTTTTTTCCTCTCTTTTCCCCTCTTTTTCTCCTGGCTGACAAGGGGCAATAGCTTTGGGCTGGGAGAGGGGAGACTGAGGCTGGAGATGAGGAAAAAATTCTTTCCAGTGAGGGTGGGGAGAGACTGGCACAGGTTGCCCAGGGAGGCTATGGCTGTCCCCTCCC
>VXBD01001316.1:5736-16311 GCA_013399975.1 Indicator maculatus | reverse complement strand
TTTTTTTTTTTTTTTTTTTTGTAGCAGTGACTGCAGCTCTGGAATCTGTTTCTATAAATAGCCACCAGTTTGAGGGGGGCTTTAATTGCAGAGTGACAGGAGACTGTTGGGTTCTCACTGTGCCATTGTAAGGAATTGCTGGCAAAGAGGAGGAGCAATTGGAATTTGTCAGTGCAGGAGTTACAGCACCAGGGAAAGGGAAAAGGAGTAAAAGAGAAAGGGGAAAAAAAATCAGAAGATTTTGCTTGCAAATGTGGTGCTCAAATTGTTGTTTTACCACCAGGCTTGTCACCTTGATCCAGCTGGGTGACAGCAAACCAGCTCCAAAGTGTAAATTTAACCATTAAATCTAATCATTAGCTAGGGCTCTGAATTCAGGGAGAAATGAGATGAAAACAGTAAAATAAAAGATAAAATTAAAAAAAAAAGGCATTTTGATTCTATTTGAGGTGGGAGGTGGGGGGCAGAGGGGTGGTTGATTGATGTGTAGAGAAATTAACCTCCATGGAAGTGCTGTGCTGGAGGTGATCTGAGTTATGCATCCGAGAATTCGTTAAAATAAACTCTTCAGTGTTGGAAACATCACACAGAGAGCAGGGCCAGGAGGATGAGCAGAGGGCTGGAGCTGCTCTGCTCTGAGGACAGCCTGAGAGAGTTGGGGTTGTGCAGTGTGGAGAGGAGAAGGCTCCCAGGAGAGCTTCTTGTGGCCTTGCAGGATCTGAAGGGGGCTCCAAGAAAGCTGGGGAGGGACTTTGGAGGGTGTCAGGTAGGGATAGGAGCAGGGGGAATGGATCCAAGCTGGAGGACAGGAGGCTTACATTAGACCTTAGGAAGAAATTCTTCCCCATGAGGGTGGTGAGAGGTGGCAGAGGTTGCCCAGGGAGGTGGTGGAAGCCTCATCCCTGGAGGTTTTTGCAGGCAGGCTGGAGGTGGCTGTGAGCAACCTGCTGTGGTGTGAGGTGTCCCTGCTCATGGCAGGGGGGTTGTCACTGAATGGTCTTGAAGGTCCCTTTCAACACTGACAGTTCTGTGATTCTATGAATCCAGTGGCTGGACTCCATGATCTGAAAGGTCTTTTCCTACCAAAAATGATTCTATGATTTTGGGGAGCAATTCATTAGGCTCTTGCACGGGTAGGGCCTTGGGCTGTAAGTGAAGCAGGAAAAGCTCTCAAGGGGAGAGTGCTCTAAAGTAAATCTGAAGCAGCCCTCACTGCTTCTTCGGACCTCTTAACATCACAGAACCACAGAATTGTTTGGGTTGGGAAAGCTCTCTGAGCTCAGCCAGTCCAAGCAGAAACCCAACCCCACCATGGCCATCAAACCCTGCCCCCAGGGGCCATGGCCACAGGTTCCTTGAACCCCCCCAGGCATGGGGACTCCATCACCTCCCTGGACAGCCTCTTCCAGTCCCTCACCACTCTTGCAGCAAAGAAATTTTTCCTCCTCTCCAATCTAACCCTCCCCTGGCACAATTTCAGGCCAAATCCTCTCCTATCACCTGATGTCACAGAAAAGAGACAGAGAAGATGGAATCCAACCAGCAACCCAACCCCACCATGGCCATCAAACCATGTCCTAAAGTGCCTTGTCCAGTCCAACATCAACCCAACACCACCATGGCCATCAAACCATGTCCCAAAGTGCCTTGTCCAGTCCAACATCAACCCAACACCACCATGGCCATCAAACCATGTCCCAAAGTGCCATATCCATGACCTCTAAGATTATCAAGTCCTGTCATCAACCCAACTCCACCATGGCCATCAAACCATGTCCCAAAGTGCCTTGTCCAGTCCAACATCAACCCAACACCACCATGGCCATCAAACCATGTCCCAAAGTGCCTTGTCCAGTCCAACATCAACCCAACACCACCATGGCCACCAAACCCTGCCCCAAGTGCCACCTCCACACCTTTCCTGAACACCTCCAGGCATAGGGACTCCACCACCTCCCTGTGCAGCCTGTTCCCATCCCTGACCACTTTTGCAACACAGAAATTGTTCCTCCTCTCCAACCTCACCCTTTCCTGACATAATTTCAGGCCAGTTCCTCTCTTTCTATCACCTGCTAGCAGGGAGCAGAGCCCAACCCCCACCTCTCAGGTTGTGTTGGCTGCAGCCAGAGTGATGCCTTCAACCCAGGGGTTAACGCCAGGCTGATGCTCTCTTAAAGGAAGACTGAAAAAAAAAATCCAACCCAAAAAACACCTCTGAAGGCCAAAAATGTGCTGCCAACTGCACGTAAAGAACTCCAAGTGACTTCACCAGGAGTTTCCTCAGTGTGTGTGCATCCAGGGGCAGCTGTGGGAGCTGGGAGGATGCATCACAGCCCAGGCAGGCACTGGGGCAGCATTGACATTCTGTTTATTCATTATTTCCAAGTGTCGATAGAGGTTTCTCTGCCTAATCTAAAATGATTTGCTTGTCACATTTTTAATGAAGGCTTTTAATTACCCTTGATATACACTATTGTATCCTGTCTGCTTTTGCACCACTGGCTTCTTTTTTTGCTTTTTCCCCTGCTTTTTTATTTAGCTAAAAATCCCCTGTCTAGAAGTAAAAGTGGGGGGGGAGAAGCTGCCTGCCTCAGGGCTTTGACCAAGCACCCCCTTTCTGATTGCCTTTTTGTGTCTGCAGGAGGGGAGGGAGGCTCTGCAGAGGGACTTGGGAAGGTTGGATCCATGGCCAATGTCAGCAAGAAGAACTTCAGCAAGGCCAAGTGCCAGGGGCTGCACTGGGGGCACCACAACTCCCAGCAAGGCTGCAGGCTTGGGGCAGTGTGGCTGAAAGCTGCTGGCAGCAAGGGAGCTGGGGGTGCTGATGGGCAAGCAGCTGGAGAGGAGCCAGCAGTGTGCCCAGGGGGCCAAGAAAGCCAAAGGCCTCCTGGCTGGGATCAGCAATGCTGTGTCCAGCAGGAGCAGGGAGGGGATTGTCCCCTGGCACTCAGCTCTGCTCAGCCCACACCTGGAGTGCTGTGTCCAGCTTTGGGCAGCTCAATGCCAGAGAGATGTGGAGGTGCTGGAGCCAGGGCAGAGCAGGGCAAGGAAGCTGGGAAGGGCCTGCAGAAGAAATGTGCTGGAGAGAGACTGAAGGAGCTGGGGATGGTTAGTGTGAAGCAGAGGAGGCTGAGGGGAGACCTCCAGGCTGTCTGCAGCTCCCTGCAAGGAGGTTGTGGAGAGCTTGGTGCTGGTCTCTTCTCACAGCTCAGCAGTGACAGAACAAGAGGCAATGGCCTCAAGCTGCCACTGGGCAGGTTCAGACTGGACAGCAGGAAGAAGCTTTTGCCATCAAGAGTGTTCAGAGCTTGGAATGTGGTGGGCAGGGAGGTGTTGGAGTGCCCAAGCATGGCTGTGTTTGCAGGGGGTTTGGCTGTGGTGCTTGGGGCTGTGGTTCAGGGGTGAGCCTTGCAGAGCAGGGTTCTGGGTTGGACTTGGTGATCCTGAGGGTCTGCTCCAACCTGAATGGTTCTGTGAGTCTGGGATTCTTTCAGCTTGGAGCAGAAAGCATGAAAGGAAAGACCTGTGTCAGGCTTGCAGTGTAGGTGAAGGGACAATGGACTTTGTTTGATTGGAAGATACCTGGTGAAAGGTGTCCCTGACCATGGGGAGACACTGGAAGAGGTTGCCCAGGGAGGCTGTGGCTGCCCCCTCCCTGGAATTGTTCCAGTCCAGGCTGGATGAGGCCTTGAGCAAGCTGGGCTGCTGTGAGGTGTCCCGGGGGTTGGAACTGGATGATCTTTGAGGTCTCTTCCATCCCAAACCATGAACCGCAGGGAAAAGGTAAAGGAACCTGCAGAACACAGAGACCAGAAAGCAACTGGATACCCATCCTGGTGCCCAGTTTCTTCCAGCCTGGATAAGACAAACCTCAGATATTAAAGCAGCGTTGATTTTTCAAGTTCCAGCTCTCCTTTTAATTGCCTTAATGAAGCAAACCAACTTCTGGTATAGTTAGGCTGATGCCCAAACTCACCACATTCATCATTTGGTATTATTTTTTTTCATATGGAGGGGGCTGGGGGTAGAAGGGCTCCCATGTAACAAACAACACTTTAAATGAACACAATAAATAAATAAATAAATAAATAAATAAATAACAATTCCACACACACACCCCCAATCTCCTAGGTACTAATTTGCCATGGATTGTATTTAAGTCCTCATCCATTATGTGAATTAGAAGTGAAACAAACACTGGCATCAATACTCTGTTGCAGCCAAGCCCAGCCTGAGATCCAAAGCCAGTGTGTGTGTGTCCTGGACACTTGCTATTGATGCTGTCCTGAGTATCAAGCTCATCAATAATGGAAATAATTGCATTTTAATAATTAAAAACACCTCCCCCATCCACCACACCCCCACCCCTTTCACCCCATCCCCATCATTTTGCAGAGGTAGAAATGATGACTTTGTTCCCTCCCCTGCAGTTTGTCTACCTCCCAAAGACAGGAGGGATTCAGGTGGTTTCTGAGCACACACAAAGGAATCTGCTGCTGTTCAGGTGGCAAAGGCTCCACCGTCCCTGAAACATTGAATCATAGNAAAGTCCCTCCCCAGATTTCTTGGAGCCCTCTTCAGATCCTGGAAGGCCACAAGAAGCTCTCCTGGGAGCCTTCTCCTCTCCACACTGCACAACCCCAACTCTCTCAGGCTGTCCTCACAGCAGAGCAGCTCCAACCCTCTGCTCATCCTTGTGGCCCTGCTCTGGACGCTTTCCAGAGCAACCCAAATCCTTTATTGTTCCTTTCCACTCCACTCTTCAGCCACACCTATTGCTCTCTGGACTGGCTGGAGAGCAGCCCTGAAGGAAAGGCCTTGGGGGTGCTGGGGGAGGAGAAGCTCAGCAGGAGCCAGCAATGAGCACTTGCAGCCCAGAGAGCCAAGCAGAGCCTGGGCTGCAGCAGGAGAAGTGTGGCCAGCAGGGCAGGGAGGGGATTCTCCCCCTCTGCTCCCCTCTGCTCAGACCCCTCCTGGAGCTCTGTGTCCAGTGCTGGAGCCTCTGTTCCAGGAAGGACCTGGAGGGGCTGGAAGGGACCTCCAGACATCATCCAGTCCAACCCCCCTGCCACAGCAAGCTCACCAAAAGGATCATCCAAAGTCGACTTAATTCAGCTCCACTTTTGCACCCCAAAGACTTTTCCCTCGGTGATGAGGTCCTGGAAGATAGCAGCAGGTCCTTCCCTTCCTGCCCAGCTTCTCTTTCTTTGAAGAGGGAGGGAAAGGGGGAGGAATGGAACTACCTGAAGAGAATAGAGAAGCAGGGTGCTGGGGTAAGATGGATTGCTCGAATTTCCCCACCAATCGCCGCCCCCCCGCGCTGGGCGCAGCATTGATGGATGAAGTCTTTAAGTCGTCAATCTCCCATCAGAAGCCTTTTTCCTAATGGCTGCGGAAGGGCTGCTGCCATCCAGGCGCTAAGCGACGGAGCTCGGCTTGGCTTTACAAACTCGAAGAGAGACCTCTAAGGCTGCGATTTGCTCCCCCGCCGAAGTAGCTTCGGGAACCGCTCCCGACGGCCGCTCCCTGCTGCCCAACGTTTCGCTCCAGACGCGGCCGCGGTCGGCGCAGCGCCGCCGGCCGCGGGCAGCTCCCAGGGGCACATTCCTAGCTTAGGTCATGGGGACATAGCCTCCCCCCACCACACCCAGGCTGCTGGGCGATTTGATGTGCTGGGCTCCTGGGTGGCTTTGATGCTTTTTTGGTTTCTTTTGGTTGTCTTCTTTCTTTCTTTTTTTTTCCTCTTATTTTTTCTTTTTTTCTTTCCTTTTCCTTCTTATTTTTCTTTCTTTTCCCCCTTTTTCTTCTCTTCCTTTTCCCTTTTTTTTTCTTTTCTCTTCTTTTGTTTCTTCTTTTATCTTCATCTTTTTCTTCCTCTTTGCTTTTCCCTCTTTTTTCCTTCTTTTTCATCCTTTTTTTACCTCTTTTTATTTTTTCCCTTTTTTCTTTTCTTCTTTTTTCTTCTTTCATCTCTTTTCTTCTTTTTTCTTTTTCTTATTTTTCTTTCTTTTTCTTTATTCCTTTTCTATTTTCTTTTTTCTTCTTTTATTTCATTTCTCTTTTCTTTTTCTTCTTTTTTCTTTTTCTTCTTATTTTTATTTCCTCCCTTTTTTCTTTTCTTCTTTTTTCTTCTTCAAGTTCTTTTTTCTCCTTTTTTCTTCTTTTATGCTTTGTTTTCCTTTTCTTGGTTTTTTTTTCTTCTTTTTTATCTTTGTTTTCTTCCTTTTTTTTTTTTTTTCTTCATTGTTTTCTCCATCTCCTTCTTTTACTTTCCTTAATTTTTTTCCTTTGGTTTATTTTTTGTTCTTTTTCCTATTTTTTTCTTTTCTTCCTTTTTCTTCTTTTTTCCTTTTTTTTCTTGTTTTTCCATCTTTTCCTTTCTTGTCACTTTTCCTTCATTTTTTCTTTTTTCTTTGTCTATCTCTTTTCTTCTGTACTTTCTTTTTCTTTCTTTTTCTTCCTTTTTTTCTATCTTTTCTTCTTTCTTTTTTGTCTTTTTGTTCCTGCCCATTCCTTGAAAGAACTACAAGCAGTTGTTTTCTCTTCAGTTATGTTTTTGAAGCACTAAATCGTTCATTGCCAGAAATCTGTGTTTGACTGCAAAATCAGTCTGCTCTGACCTTCACTTTCCTTCCCCTGCTTCACTTCCCTTCTCCTTTCTCACATGTCTCGTCCCTCACTTTCTTTCCCTTCCTTCACTTCCCTTCTCCTCTGTCACTTCCCTCTCCTCCTTCACTTCTTTCTCTTCTCTCACTTCCCTCTCCTCCCTCACTTCCCTTCCCCTCCCTCAATTCCTTTCATGCTTTTCACTTCCCTTCCCCCTCAGTTCCCTTCCCCTCCTTCACTTCCCTTCTCCTCTGTCACTTCCCTTGCTCTCCTTCCCTTCCCTTCCCCTATCCATCATCATTAACTCCAAACTAAATGACCAAAGCAGACCTGAGTTCAGCACCTGCAGATCCAGGTCCCTACATGGATGCTATCAGCATGACCCTGCAGTCCCCTTCCTCTCCTTCTTCCAGGGGAAGGCAAGAAACACAAGGAGCAGCTCACATCAAGGGAAAGACAGCCAAGCAATTAGGATTCCAGGAAGGAAGGAATTTGGAAGGAAGGGGAAGGAAGGAAGAGAGGAAGGAAGAGAGGAAGTGAGGAAGGAAAAGAGGGAGGAAGGAAAAGAGAGAGGAAGGAAGAGAGGGAGGAAGGAAGAAGAGAAAGGAAGGAAAGAAGAGAAAGGAAGGGAAGAAGAAGAAGAAGCCAAAAAGCCAATAAGAGAGAGTCCATTCCCCAGCACGAGGAGCATCTTGATTTCAAGTTTTCTTCCAGGAGTGGTTAATATTTGATGAGACCACACAGAGTATTCCTCCACTGACAGTTTGCTAAATAATGTACTGTGCAGGAAAGTATCAGACAAAAGCAGGAGGAGGAGGAAGAGAAGGAGGAGGAAGAGAAGGAGGAGGGAAATTGCTTTGTTTAGATTAAAAAAAAAAAAAAAAGAAAAAATATATTCTCCAAGCTGGCTGCTGCCTGACTGCAAAGCACCAAACTCTGGGAGGGTCAACGTTGCCCAGGGCAGTGGTGTCCCAGGAATGAGAAGAATGCTTCAAGTTTTTGTCGGGCTAATTATTATTACTTTATTTTTTGTCATCCCCCCCTTTTTTTCTCTGTTCCTTGAGGAAAAGCTAAGAACATGCTGCAGGCCTTCAATGGAGCAAGAGAAAGGGATGGGACAGGAGCAGGCAGTGTGAGCTTGCAACACAGAAGGCCAAGGACAGCCTGGGCTGCATCCAAAGCAGCACTGCCAGCAGAGCCAGAGAGGTGATTCTGACACTTGGCTCTGCTGAGACCTCACCTGCAGTGCTGTGTGCAGGTCTGGAGCCCTCAACACAGGAAGGACATGGAGCTGATGGAGAGGGTCCAGAGGAGGCCAGGAAAATGCTCAGGGGGTTAGAGCAGCTCTGCTCTGAGGACAGGCTGAGGGAGCTGGGGGTGTTCAGCCTGGAGAAGAGAAGGCTCCAGGGAGAGACATTAGAGCAGCCTGCCAGGACCTGAAGGAGACTCCAGGAGAGCTGGGGAAGGACTTTGGACAAGGGCTGGGAGTGCCAGGAAGAGGGACAATGGCTGTGAGCTGGGAGAGGGCAGATTGAGACTGAAGATGAGGAAGAAGTTGTTGAGAGTGCCAGTGGGGAGAGCCTGGCACAGGTTGCCCAGGGAGGCTGTGGATGTCTCCTCCCTGGAGGTGTTCCAGGACAGGCTGGATGAGTCCTGGAGCAAGCTGGGCTGGTGGGAGGTATTCCTGGGCCATGGCAGGGCGTTGGAACTGGATGAGCTTTGATGTCTCTCCCAACCCCTTCTATGATTCTATGACCTTGAGGGTCCCTTCCAACCCAACCCATTCTGTGACTCCATGATCATTGTGCTGGGTGAGCCCCAGAGTGGAGCAGCAGCAATGCATGGAGTGAACCAAACCCACCCAGAGCCGTGCAGCTCAAATTTATTGCCTTAAATAAGGCTGCAGATCACCAGTGCAGTCTTTATATGAGCAGTTATAAAATGGTTTGCCTCTTCCCATGGCATGACAACAGTAATCAATAGGATAAATCAGCAGCTGGCAGGACATCCTCCCTTTGAAATATCTCCCAGCTTCCCTCTGGCACAGGAGAAATCTGCAAGGGGAAAAGAAACAGAGAGCTGAAGAGGTTGAGAAAAGGTTTTGGAGAGCTGCTGGGGCTGAGAGTTGCACCCAAGTTAGGGCTGAGGCTGAAGAAGCTTTGAGCATCCTGACAAAAGAAGTGGAAGAGAAAATAGGTGAGCAGGGACTTGCTGGAGAGGGGACAGCAAAGGGACACAAAGCTGCTGAGGGAGTCCAGAGAAGGGCCATGAGGATGAGCAGAGGGCTGGAGCTGCTCTGCTCTGAGGACAGCCTGAGAGAGTTGGGGTTGTGCAGTGTGGAGAGGAGAAGGCTCCCAGGAGACCTTCTTGTGGCCTTCCAGGATCTGAAGGGGAGGGTTAGGTTGGAGAGGAGGAAAAAATTCATTGCTATGAGAGTGGTCAGGGATTGGAAGAGGCTGCCCAGGGAGGTGGTGGAGTCCCCATGCCTGGAGGTGTTCCAGAAACCTGTGACCATGGCATCTGGGGCCATGGTGGGGTTGGGTTGCTGGTTGGAATGGATGAGCTTAGAAGTCTTTCCCAACCCAAACCATTCCCTGGTTGGAATGGATGAGCTCAGAGGTCTCTTCCAACCCAAACCATTCCCTGGTTGGAATGGATGAGCTCAGAGGTCTCTTCCAACCCAAACCATTCTCTGGTTGGAATGGATGAGCTCAGAGGTCTCTTCCAACCCAAACCATTCCCTGGTTGCTTTCCCAACCCAAACAATTCTATGATTGTAGAAAGGAAAAGCAAGAAGTCCCTGGCACTGCTTCCCCCTGCCCTTCAGAGGCAATCCCTCTCCAAGTGTGAAGGAAAGGCTTCATTCCTCCTAAGATTTTGATTTCTTCATTCAATCTCTCTTGACCTCTAGAAACTTCTTAGCTTTAACCCACAAGGTTTGCACCTCAGTGTGTGGCAGCCAGAAAGCCAGAGCCAGCAGGCAGGAGGAGCTCTGTGAAGAGCCCCAGAGATCCATCAGCCATTGGCATGGATTCACTCAGGGCACACCAATTAAGAGCCACTGGAGTGAGCTCCCAGTTCAATGTATTTATTTATTTCATCACTACTTATTGAGTGCTGCTGGGGGAGGAAAAGGAATGGAAATGCCTCTTAAGAAGCCACCCAAGACATTCATTCAACCGCTCCTGGGTCAGACAGGCTCTGTGGGGAGCAAGGTTGGGGCAGTTAATAAACACTGACTGGGAGTGCTGGGGTGGGAATGACTAAATCCCCCTGCCAAGGAAGGGTCTCCTGGAGCAGGGCACAGAGGGACACATCCAGGTGGGGTTGGAGAGTCTCCAGAGATGGAGGCTCCACCACCTCTCTGGGCAGCCTGCTCCAGGGCTCTGCCACCCTTAAGAAGGGCTGGAAGGGAGCTCAAGGCTCATCCAGTGCCAACCCCCTGCCATGAGCAGGGACACCTCACACCACAGCAGGTTGCTCACAGCCACCTCCAGTCTGGCTGCAAAAACCTCCAGGAATGAGGCTTCCACCACCTCCTTGGGCAACCTCTGCCAGTCTCTCACCACCCTCATGGTGAAAAACTTCTTCCTAACATCCAATCTGAATCTCCCCATTTCTAGTTTTGCTCCATTCCCCCTGCTCCTATCCCTACCTGACACCCTCCAAAGTCCCTCCCCAGATTTCTTGAAGCCCCCTTCAGATCCTGGAAGGCCACAAGAAGCTCTCCTGGGAGCCTTCTCCTCTCCACACTGCACAACCCCAACTCTCTCAGTCTGTCCTCAGAGCAGAGCAGCTCCAGCCCTCTGCTCCTCCTCATGGCCCTGCTCTGGACACCTTCCAGCCCCTCCAGATCCTTCCTGGAACAGAGGCTCCAGAAGTGGACACAGTGCCTGGCATTACCCTGAGCCAGCTCAGAGTCCTGAAGCCCTCAGCACAAGGAGCACACCAAGAACCACACAGGAATTT
>VXBD01001315.1:126359-156189 GCA_013399975.1 Indicator maculatus | reverse complement strand
ACTTCTTCAGCAGTCTCACCACAGACGATGACGTCATCTGGTAAAATATTGTGAGGTTATTCTCCACCTCTAATCTGCTCTCATGAAACCCTACCTGGAGTATTGTGTCCATTTCTGGGGCCCCTAATGGAAGGACTTTTGAAGTGTTGAAGAGGGTCCAGAGGAGGGCCACAAAGATGATCAGAGGGCTGGAGCACCTCCCCTAAAGGACAGGCTGAGAGAGTTGGGGCTGTTCAGCCTGGAGAAGGCTCCAGGGAGAACTTAGAGCTCCCTTGAGGTACCTGAAGGGGGCTACAGGAGAGTTGGGGAGGGAGTTTTGACAAGGGCTTGTAGAGATAGGACAAGGGGGAATGGATTGAAGCTTGAGGAGGGAAGATTTAGACTGGAGATTAGGAAGAAATTCTTTGCAGTGAGGGTGGGGAGACACTGGAACAGGTTGCCCAGGGAGGCTGTGGATGTCCCTTCCCTGGAGGCATTCAAGGCCAGGTTGAATGAGGTCTTGATCAATATGGTGTGGTGGAAGGTGTCCCTGTCAAGGGTGGTTGAAACTAGGTGACCTTTAAGATCCTTTCCAACCCCAAAACTCTATGACTCTATGAATGCTTCAGAGAAAACAGAGCAAGCTTGGTCTAGTGGAAGGTGTCCCTGCCCACATCAGGGGGTTGGAACTGGATGATCTTTAGGGTCCCTTCCATCCCAAACCAGTCTATGATTCTATGATTTTATATGTGAGGGCCATAAAAAATCCAGTGGCTTGTTTCAGCCACCATGATAGCCAGCAGCAGAATGGAAACAACCTGCTTCCCACCTCCCAGCCAGAGGACCATGTTCCCCTGAAGTTTCTCTATTCCTGTCTTGGCTGCTTGGAATCCTCTGAATTTCTGAGTTGAATAAGTAATTTGCTAGGTACTGATGAATAAATCTAATGAGTGTTCCTGTGACCAGTCAAATGTGTGTGCTCTTTGCTTTCTCTCCATTATGCATACCCAGGGGGAGCAAAACTACTGGTGTTTTAAGTTTCTCAAGCAAATTAAAGGTCATTAACAGCCCTCTGCTGTTTACTACTGATGATCATTGACTGAGGAGGAAATGAGCTGAAAAGCAATGTTTCTAGACTGATCAGCTCTAGCTTCCATTTTTCTCCAGGGTCTCAAGGGAGGAGAGGTGAAGAAGGGGATTTATTAGCATTCTGGAGCCTTCAGTTGAAAGAGGAGAAAAGGGAGAGAAGAAAAGATTTGTCAGCACCCTCAGGGCTTTCGTATGAAAGACTAGCAGGAAATAACCACAAAAAATCTGACACAAAATATTAGAGAACACTTGGAAGTGATTTCCTCAGACTTGTCTGACGCTGAGGAAATCACAAGTTATCCCAACATAACTTTTCTCTTGTGTACCCTTGGCAATTCGTGAAATGAAACACAGAACCATAGAAATGTTGAGGTTGGAAGAGACCTTTGAGAAGGCCAATGGCATCCTGGCCTGGATCAGGAATAGTGTAGCCAGCAGGACAAGGGAAGCTATTCTGCCCTGTACTCAGCTCTGGCCAGGCCACACCTTGAGTCCTGTGTCCAGTTCTGGGCTCCTCAATTCAAGAGAGATGTTGAGGTGCTGGAAGGTGTCCAGAGAAGGGCAACAAGGCTGGGGAGGGATCTGGAACACAAACCCTGTGAGGAGAGGCTAAGGGAGCTGGGGGTGTTTAGCCTGGAGAAGAGGAGGCTCAGGGCAGACCTCATTGCTGTCTACAACTACCTGAAGGGAGGTTGTATCCAGGTGGGGGTTGGTCTCTTCTCCCAGGCAACCAGCAGCAGAAGGAGGGGACACAGTCTCAAGCTGTGCCAGGGGAGGTCTAGGCTGGATGTTAGGAGGAAGTTCTTCACAGAGAGAGATTTGCAATTGGAATGTGCTGCCCAGGGAGGTGGTGGAGTCACCATCACTGGAGGTGTTCAAGAGGAGCCTGGATGAGGCACTTAGTGCCATGGTATGGTTGATTGCTTAGGGCTGGGTGATAGGTTGGACTGGATGATCCTGGAGGTCTCTTCCAACCTGGCTGATTCTATGATTCTGTGATTCTATAAATGCCCAAAACTGAACCCAGAACTCAAGGTGTGGCCTCCCCAGTGCCGAGCAGAGGAGGACAATCACATCCCTTGACCTGCTGGCAGAAATTGCCTCCATGCAAATGCTATTTCAAGACAAGAAGAATAAGAAGCACTTATGTTCTTATCACAGCCCTGTGTTGCCTTGTCAGCTGCTAGTACTACTCAGGAATACCTTTTGATCCCCCTTTTTGTTGTGCAGTGATTTGAACACTGTTACTATTCTGAGCTGCTTCGTGATTTGGGTTTAAATATCCTCAGCTGATACCCATCAGTTTACAAAGGCAGGAATGCTGATTAAAATCAGAACAATTAGAAAGCAGCTTGCTCCAGCATGGGGAGAAACTAGCTTGTCTTTTTAGAGCTAGTTGGAAGATTTCCCATGAACTGGCTCAACACAGCTGAAGCTTTCCGTGGGATCATGATGACTGAATGGCAGCTATGGAGACCTGGAGATAGGTCTCAGCTACCTCAACTACCTCCAGACCTATCCCTCTGAATCATAAAATCAGAGGATCATTAACACTCGAAAAGACCTCTGAGGTTATTGAGTCCAACCATTGGCCTGAGACCACCATGGCCATTAACAATGTCCCCAGGTGCCATGGCCACAGGTTTCTTGAACACCTCCAGGGATGGGGACTCCACCACCTTCTTGGGCAGCCCATGGCCATTAACAATGTCCCCAGGTGCCATGGCCACAGGTTTCTTGAACACCTCCAGGGATGGGGACTCCACCACCTCCTTGGGCAGCCCATTCCCTTCTTGCTAATGGACCTCATATTTGCCAATCTCCAGCCAGCTGGCAGCTCTCTGAGCTGGTAAATGATGGAAAGTGGCTTGGTGAGCACTTCCTGCAGCTCCCTCAGTACCCTTGGGTCCATGCCATCTGGCCCCATAGACTTGTGTAGGTCTAAGAGGTGTAGCAGGTCACTAGCCATCCCCTCTTGGATAATGGAGGCTTCACACTGCTCACCATCCTTATCTTCCAGCTCAGAGGGCTAAGTATCCAAGTGAATAACTGCTCTGACTACTAAAAGCTGAAGCAAAGAAGATATTGAGCCCCTCAGCTTCAGCATGGCTTCTCTTACCAAAAAAANCACAACTACACAAGAATTCTCAAAAAAAAAAAAAAAAAAAAAAAAAAAAAGAAAAGAAAAAAAGAAAATAAAAGAAAAAAAATTAAAATAACCCCAAATCCCAATTTTCCTATAGGATGAGTAGCTTTATCCACTCATGCTTGGAAATTCCACTCAGCACAATTCCCAGCCTGCCACCATCCACAGCTCTGCAGTCAGCTCTGAGCAGTTACAATTAATCCAATATTTCCCATCTGCCATTTGGAAATAGCAGGACTTGAAATCAGTAAAACTCTGCTGACACAAGTGGAATGAGGTGAATCATAGATTGGGAGGGTTTGGAAGGGACCTCTGGAGATCATCAAATCTAAACCCTCCTGCCAAAGCAGCATCACCCAGGGCAGGCCACACAGGGACATGGAAAGTCTCCAGAGGAGACTCCACAACCTCTCTGGGCAGCCTGCTCCAAGGCTCCAGCAGCCTCACAGCAAAGAATTTTCTCCTCATGTTAAAGTGGAACTTCCTGAGTCCCAGTTTGTGCCCATTGCCCCTTGTCCTATCTCAGGACACCACTGAAAAGAGCCTGGCCCCTTCTTGACCCCCACCCTTCAGATATTGATAACCATTGCTCAGATCCCCTCTCAGCCTTCTCCAGGCTGAACAGCCCCAGGGCTCTCAGCCTTCCCTCCTCACACAGAGGTTCCAGTCCCTTCAGCATCCTAGCAGCCTCCATTAGACTCTCTCTAGCACATCTCTGTCCCTTTTGAACTGTCCCTGTTGAAGAATACTGCAGATGAGGCCTCACTAGAGCAAATAACATCAATTATTGACCACCGTGCTGTCCTTTGGCATCCATCTACTACCCACTAGTAGGCACTTGTAACTTGTATCAGCTGTGACAGGTCTGTATATTAGAAGAGTTCCTTTCCATTTTGAAGGTATTAAAGTGATCCAAAGGCTCTGTCCTACAATCTCCAAGCATCCCATTGCTATTCTTGCCACTGCCATTAATTATTGCTGTTCTTATCATTGCTATTCATTATTGCTGGGGTTTTCATTGCTATTAATTATTGCTGTTCTTCTCATTGCTCTTAATTAATTATTGCTGTTCTTCCCATTACTATTATTGCTATTATGATTGCAGCAGCTCCTGCTAGGGTTTTTTTTTCTCCCTCTAATTTGTTGCCAAGTCATGCACAGACACCAAAGAATTCATTATTTCCTTTGTCTTGCCACTGTTTCTAAGACTGACAACCACTCTTTTTAAATCCCAAGAGCAGCCATTTCCCTTTGAGAGCTTCCTCAAGGATAGTAAACTCTGAAAAGTCAATGCTAATAGTTTGTATTCACTGGGGAAACTGGTGGTGAATCAAACAAACCTCATTCTCTATAAACAGTTTTGACATTGTTCAAAGAAACAATTTTATCTTCTTTCAGGGCATCGATTTAGTGGCTCAGGAAAGGTTTATCTACAAGCTTTTCTCTCTTAAGCTGCCAGGTGAAAACCAGAGACTCTCACTTGGCTCTGGAAAGTTTGTTCTTGCATGAAACAACTATTGAATAGAACATGATGGCTTCTTGTTATAGTCTTTACTGCTGAAGAAGGTGAAGAGGTCCCCACAGCTGATGCATCCTGCAGGTAGGTTAGAAATCAGTTTGAAGCAAGTACAGGAGGTATTCAACCAAATAATTAAGGTAAAAATTAATAAACCACCAGGACCAAATGTTGGGTCATGAAACTTCAAGACTGAGTTGGAATACGTTGCTCAGGGAGGTGGTGGAGTCCCCATCCCTGGAGGGCTTCCAGAAACCTGTGGCCACGGCACTTGGGACATAGCCTAATGGCCATGGTGGTGTTGGGTTGCTGGTTGGAATGAATGATCTCAGAGGTCTTTTCCAACCCAAACAATTCCATGATTCTATGACTCCTGAGCCAAGCTGTGTAACCTGCTGTTACAAGCAGCCCTTGGACTGAAGGAGAATGACAAATTTAAGACTCACCTAGAGAAAGAAATCATAAAATCAGAGAATGGTTTGGGTTGGAAGGGACCTTATACATCATCTAGTTCCAACCCCCTGCCATGGGCAGGGACACCTCCCACTAAACCAGGTTGCTCAAGACTTCATCCAACCTGATCTTAAACACTTCCAGGGATGAAGCATCCACAGCTTCTCTGGGAACCTGTTCCAGGTGCCTGTCTCATCACACTCATAGTAAAGAACTTAATACCTAATTTAAACCTCTCCTGCTCTAGTTCCAAACCTTCAGAAGGCATCCTGGGAGTCAGACATCAGTGAGTCTGATTTTCACTGAGCCTGATTTCCACACTATGACAAGGAGTAAGAGCTTTGTGCTCTCGTTCTCCTCCAAGCACACTAAAGACTTAGTGAATTCTATGCATAGTAGTGTGGGGGATTTAATGTATGAGGGATGATCATCATGCAGGGCATTGCTTAGTCATTTTCTTCTATTTGCTCTGACAGTTTGCCATGGAAACCAAGACCTAAACCTCAGTAAATCTACAGAAAATAATAAACTGCAGCTTTATTTGGGATTAATAAGCACTTTATTTACTATTTTCCATGTTGTTTCCTCTGCCTTTTGAGTCATGAGAGAAAAATCAGTCCTCTTCAGTACTCTATTTTTATGGGGTTTAGACAGACTTACTGATGTCACATTGCACCTAAAAACATGATTCCTGCAGAGTGGGCAAAACCTTCCCTGAAGTTCTGGGCCTTCAGTTTCTCAAAGTCAAGCTTCATAATTACTGCAGTGCTTAAAATGTGTACCAAGAGTTGCAGTTTGGTTTTTTTCTGCCACTGATATAAAATGAGGTCCTTGCTCTCAGACTCTTTGTAGTCAAACAATTCTCAAAGGTTAATTCCTTTCAGAGGTTAATTCCCTTCAAAAAGGAAAAACTTTCAGAATCATAGAATGGCTTGAGTGGGAAAGGATCTTAGAGACAATCTAGTTCCAAACCCTCTGTCATGGGCAGGGACACCTCCCACTAGAGAAGAGGAGGCTGAAGGGAGACCTCCATGCTCTCTACAACTCCCTGGAAGGAGGTTGCAGTGAGGTGGGAGTTGGACTCTTTTCCCTAATAGTATGAGAGGGAATGGCCTGAAATTGTGCCAGGTGAGGGTTAGGTTGGAGATGAGGGAAAATTTCTTTGTTGCAAGAGTGGTCAGGGCTTGGCACAGGCTGCCCAGGGAGGTGGTGGAGTCCTCATCCCTGGAAGGCTTCAAGAAAAGCGTGGCCATGGCACCTGGGGCCATGGTTTGATGGCCATGTTGGGCTTGGTTTGCTGGTTGGACTGGATGATCTCTGAGGTCTTTTCCAAACCAAACAACTCCATGATTCTATGTGTTGTTTAAAGACTCTTCTAATGTTTCATCAATATCTTTTTGGAGAGAATAAAGAATTTCTTGTTATGATAGTGGATGACAAGCTTGGCACTTTTATTTGTGGGGAAGTATCTGCAAAGAATTTAAGCTGAAATGAGCAAGAGCTGCCTGGGCTTGCACATGCAGTGGATATGGCATTACCTCTCATATAAGAGGTTCTGCTCTTCAGAATTCTTCCTTTTAGGAGTCCTTGCCCATGGCAGGGGGGTTGGAACTAGATGATCTTTAAGGTCCCATCCAACCCAAACCATTCTGTGATTCTGTGATGTGCCCTAAATGTATTTGAGATAAATCTGGGTTAAATGTTTGCTGCTCTGGCTGGGACACCCAAACAAAGCACACCCAAGGTTTCCTTCCTTGTAATTTGATGTGCTCAGCTTTGAACAGGCAATGTTGTTGCTGTTGGTTTGGGGTTTTTTTTTATCCCATTGGGCTGAAATATTCATGAAAAAAATAATTGCAAAAATTGGATTTTTCTATCAACTAAACAAAGTGAAAACCTAGTAAATGGCTCAAGCTATTAACTATTAATCAAGTTGATAACTGGACATTATACTGCTATGAAAATAATGGTCTTGAATCACCTGAAGTGACTCAGTCCTGGAATAAAGCATGGAGCTTCTAAGTGATGATATTCTCTCTAGTGCTCTGAATGCTGACTGAGGTCATTGTGACGAATGGCTACCCAAATCAATAGCCAATGGATTAATAATGACTTCCAATTCTGCATTAAAAGGCTGGAGATCCTGGGCACCCTGAGTCCACAGGACATTCATGTTTTAATGTATGCCCTTAAAGGATGTGAAACTGCCAGTCCTCACTCCTTTTGGAAATATTTTCTAGTTGGATGTTGATGAGGCAGTAAAAGCTCATTAAATTAGGAATATTTACAAGGAGAGTGCACAGCCTTCTCTTTTCCAGACTCAACACCCAAAAATCCCTCAGCCTGTCCTCATAGGACAGGTTCTCCAGCCCTCTGATCATCTTGGACAGGCTGAGAGCTGGGTGCAGGCAAACCTCAGGAAGGTCAATAAGGACAAGTGCAAGGTCCTACATCTGGGGAGAAATAACAACAGGAACCAGGACAAGTTAGAGACTGCCCTGCTGGAAAGCAGCTCCACAGAGAAAGACCTTGGAGTGCTGGTGGGCAGCAAGTTCTGCATGGAACAGCAATGTGCTCTTGTGGCCAAGAGAGCCAATGGGATCCTGGATGTATCAAGAAAGGTGTCCAGCAGGGCTACGGAGGTTCTTCTCCCTCTCTGCTCTGCCCTGCTGAGACCACCCCTGCAATCCTGTGTCTAGTTTTGGGCTCCCCAGTTCAAGAGAGAGAGAGACCTGCTGGAAAGAGTCCAGCAGAGAGCCACGAGGATGCTGAGGGGACTTGAGCATCTCCCCTGTGAAGAGAGACTGAGAGCCCTGGGGCTGTTTAGTCTGGAGAAGAGAAGGCTGAGAGGGATCTGATCAATGCCTATCAATATCTGAGGGGTGGGTGTCAAGGGGAGGGGGCCAGGCTCTTTTGGGTGGTTCACAGTGATCAGACAAGGAACAATGGGTTCAGACTTGACCAGAGAAGATTTCAGCTCAACATGAAGAGAAACTTCTTTGCAGTGAGGGTGACAGAGCCCTGGAACAGGCTGCCCAGGGGGGTTGTGGAGTCTCCTTCTCTGGAGACTTTCCAAACCCACCTGGATGCATTCCTGTGCAGACTACCCTGGGTGATCCTGCTCTGGCAGGGGGGTTGGACCTGATGAGCTCTTGAGGTCCCTTCCAACCTGTGATACACTGTCAGACTGTGATGCTATGATCTTTGTGGCTCTCCTCTGGACCCTCTCCAACAGATCCCTGCCCTTCTTTTGTTGTGAGCTCCAGAGCTGGACCCAGTACTCCAGGTGGGGTTTCACAAGAGCAGAGCAGAGGGACAAATCCTTGTGGGTTTTCTTATCTGCACAACTCAGCATGGAAATTTGTAGTGCTGTGGTCTTCCAGAGCAAAGCCCTGCTTGACACGAGAGATAAAGAGATAAAGCCAAAATGGCACAGCTGTGCTGCTCTAAAACTTGATATCAAATCATTCCCATAAGAATTAGTGATCTCATAGTTTGATTGGAAGTGAAAAGTGAAGATGAAAGGAAGCAGAAATGAGCCCAGAGAAATCTGCATCAACATCCTTGCTGGTTCCAGTGGCAGAGCAATTTCTTCATGCACTCTATCAGTAAGGAAGGCTTCATGTGAACTTCACCTTTTGTACAGAGGTGAAATTAGGATGGGGTAAACTGGAAGTCTGAGTGGAAGCCACAGGTATCAAACTTCTTGTGTTGCAGCCTTCCAAAGGTTAAAATCCAGAGAGTCTTATCCCTTGTAAATCAGATCTTGACTGGAAAAAAGTCATCACAAAATATGCTGAAGAGTGCAGGACTGCACTGGGTGGCCTACATGGCCTCTGCTGTCTTTAAATTGTGTAATTCTCCTTAATGCTATGTTAAGGTTTTGAGGCAAAGCCAAACTCTCCTAAAATATTTGCCAATCCTTTTAAGACAGAAGGATAAATAAACACTCAAAGATCCATGGCTGGTAGAGGAGAGAGAAGTCCTGCAGGGAGGCCTTTCTTTTCCTCTCTTTTTTCCTGAACATTTCCTCTAAAATGCATCTAGGGCAATATTGTCTAAATGCAACCTCTCTGCAGGATTTTCAAATCCCTACCACTGCTGGGAGGACCTGAGTGGAGAGGGTACAAACAGATACCTGCAAGCAGCAGTGGCTTGGTGTAGCAGCAGCTCTCCTCACAGGGTGCAAGCACAGCAGGGGAAAAGGAGCACAGCAGCCTGGAGGGCGAGGGGCGAGGTGGTGTGGAAATGGTAGAGGAATGAACCTGGGCCACTGTGTCAGGAAGAATCACAGAAGGGTTTGGGTTGGAAAGGACCTTAAAAAATCATAGAATCATAGAATGGTTTGGGTTGGAAGGGACCTTAAAGAATCATAGAATAATAGAATGGTTTGGGTGGGAAGAGATGGTAAAGAATAGTAGAATTCTAGAATGGTTTGGGCTTGAAGAGACCTTAAAGAATTACAGAATGGTTTGGACTGGAAGGGACCTTGAAGAATCATAGAATGGTTTGGGCTGGAAGGGACCTTGAAGAATCATAGAATGGTTTGGGTTGGAAGGGACCTTGAAGAAACATAGATTCATAGAATTTTTGTGGTTGGAAGGGATGTTAAAGAATCATAGATTGGGTTGGGTTGGAAGGGACCTTAAAGAATCATAGATTCATAGAATTGTTTGGGTTAGAAGGGATGTTAAAGAATCATAGAATGGGTTGGGTTGGAAGGGACCTTAAGGAATCATAGATTCATAGAATGGATTCAGTTGGAAGGGATCTTAAGGAATCATAGAATCATAGAATGGTTTGGGTTGGAAGAGATGTGAAAGAATTGTAGAATTATAGAATGGTTTGGACTTTGGAATTACAGAATACTTTGGGTTGGAAGGGACCATAGAGATCAATGGTCCCTACCACTCCATGATTCCATGGTCTATGGAATACCATTCAAGCTTGTTTGCATCTTAGCTGGAGAAAGGCTCAAATGTACAGAATCCCTGCATGTTTCTGCAGCCAGGTAAAGAGCTGCATCCCAAATGAGCCCTTCACAATCCCTGCCTTGTGGTGTGTTGCTTCATTAAAGTAGCATGCACCACTCTCCCATAATGAGGTGTGTGTTCTGCTGTGGGTAATGGAACCTATTTTATTTCACTGTTGAGCTGTGTAAATCAGGAGACATGAAATTCAAAGAGACTTGTTTCCATTGCTCTTTCATTACCCTAATGCTGCATTCCTCCTGGTCACCCTGCTGAACCTGAAAAGGAAGCTTTCTCTGAAGAAAAAAAAATGGAGAAAAAATAGATTACACCAACCCTAGGCCTGTTAAATTAATAATAAGCAAATGATGAACAAAAAAAAAAAAAAAGAAATTGTGATTCATTATGCATTCTAGGACAAAAAAAGAATGATTTATACATTCCAAGTAATGTTATTTCTGCTGTAATAGCAAAATGAATCACTAGCTTTTTATTTTCTGCCATAACTCTCCAAACCCTTTTAACAAGAGGTTTGTCTCTCTCTTGATGTGCCTAGCAATGCCTGATGGAAGTTCTGGAAGTTTACAGTTATGGCACTAAAGCACCAGCCAAAAAAAAAAAATAAAACCAACCCAGGAATCACCAAAGGAATTGCTTTCAAATTCAATTACCTCTCAATTCTTTATACTTATTGTTGCATTGTTCCCTCAAGGTTCAGCTTAGGTGTTAGTATATGTCCAGATGTATTCCAGCTGCTGGATTGAATGGTGCCTGCCTCACAGGAACAAGCAGTTTACAGCATTTGCAGACATTTGTTCTCTTGTGCTTCTCAGCAAATGGTGACTCTCAACTGCATCCAGAGGAGCATGGCCAGCAGGTCAAGAGAGGGCATTCTGTCCCTTTGCCCTGCTCTGCTGAGACCCCACCTCAAATACTGCACCCAGTTCTGATGCCTCCAGCACAAGGAGAGACCCCACCTCAAAGACTGCATCCAGTTCTGGTGCTTCCAGCACAAGGAGGACACAGAGCTGTTGGAGAGAGTCCAGAGGAGGTCACAAAAGTGGTTCAAGGGCTGGAGCAGTTCTGCTGTGAGGATAGGCTTAGGGAGCTGGAGGTGTGCAGCTTGGAGAAGAGAAGACTCTGGGAAGACCTTGGAGCTGCCTTCCAATACTTGAAGGAATCCTGCAGGAAAACTTGAGAGGAGCTTTTCATGAGGGTGTCTAGAGAACAAGACAGGGAGGAATGGTTTGAAGCTGAGTGGGAAAATAGGTTTAGACTGGATCAATATGAGGGTGGTGAGACTCTGGTATAGGCTGTTCAGGGAGGTTGTGGATGCTTCATCTCTGGAGATGTTCAAGGCCAGGTCAGATAAGACCTTGAGCAACCTGGGCTGGTGGGAGGTGTCCCTGCCCATGGCAGGGGGGTTGGAACTGGGTGATCTTTAAGGTCCCTTCCAACCCAACCCATTCCATGATGTGATATGAGAGTGAGGCTGGGATATGCACCCTAAACCTCACGAGGTTTTACCTAAATTTAGCCTTGGATCTTGAAACTAAATCTCTTCATTTCTGATGCATTTTCTACTTGTGTTAGAAATCTTATTGCTGAGTTTTGACTGAGATCATAATTTGACAGCAGACCAGCGTGGGAAGATGCTCCCTTTCTGGTAGAACTATTAGTATCTTTGAAAATGAGGAAGGAATAAGCTGTCTAGAGCACTTCTTGGGTGTTTGCACTGTGCCCTGCATGCTAAAAGCTTGGCTGAAGAGTTCTTCAGTGCACTCCTGGCACAAGCAATGCAGATAATCCCACTGTCTTCCACCTCATGGTTCTGTCTTCAAAGGGAAGTATTTAACATAAAATGGGATTTACTTCCCCCCTAATCTGCCCTGGTGAGGCTGCATCTGGAAGATTATGTCCAGTTCTGGGCCCCTCAGTTCAAGAAGGACCTCAGGGAACTGCTTGAAAGAGTCTAGAGCAGAGCTACAAAAACAATGAAGGCAGAGGAACATCTTCCACATGAGGAGAGCCTGAGGGAGCTGAGGGCTCTGGGGCTTGGAGAGCAGGAGCCTGAGAGGTGACCTCATTGCTGGTGATAAAGATGTGCAGGGAGAGTGCCCAGAGGCTGGAGCCAGGCTCTGCTGGGGGATGCCCAATGCCAGCACAAGGGACAGTGGTGGAAGTTGAGGCATAGGAAGTTCCATGGAAACAGGAGGAAGAATTTTTTCCCTGCGAGGGTGACAGAACACTGGAACAGGTTGCCCAGGGGGGTAGTGCAGTCTCCCTCTCTGGAGACTTTCAAGACCCACCTGGCTGTGTTCCTGTGTGATCTGCTCTAGGTGCTCCTGCTCTGGCAGGGGGTTGGACTGGATGATTTCTCGAGGTCCCTTCCAGCTCCTAACATTCTCTGATTCAGTGATTCACTGATTTTAGTACCTAAATGTTAGGAATTAAGTGCAATTTGATTGCTCAAGACAGCCTGTAGTGAAAGACAGGCTCCTCCAGACAGCAATTCTTCCCAGCCTGCTGTTGGAATCTGAGTGAACAGCCAAGCTCAGGCAATTTCCCTCTCTCTTGTCCTCCTTCATAATAAATTCAAAGTGACTGCTGTAAAATACATATATTAGCCTAAAACTTTATTTTTACACCTTATAAAATGATTAAAAAATTGAAAAAACCCTGCAGTTGTTCCATATCTATTAGCTTTAGAAGTTTCTTAAAATAGATTTCCTTTTCCCTTTGTATGGATTTTGCATTTGATAATGTAACTCCAATTCTATTCTTCAGCCCTGGAATAGCTGAATAGGAGTTTTTCATTTACAAAACTTTCTTCTCTGTGTGCCCACATTCAGAATGGTTAAAATGGGCTCTTCCAAACATGAAAGAGCTTTACTGGTAATAGTCTCCTGAAAGCATAGATTCAGAGAATGGTTTGGATTGGAAGCGAATTTAGAGTTCATCCAGTTCCAACCCTCCTGCCATGGGCAGGGACACCTCCCACCAGCCCAGGTTGCTCAAGGCCTCATCCAACCTGGCCTTGAACACCTCCAGGGAGAGGACATCCACAACCTCCCTGGGCAACCTGTGCCAGTGTCTCCCCACCCTCACTGGCAAGAATTTCTTCCCAATCTCCAATTTAAATCTGCCTTCTTCCAGCTTCAATCCCTTCACTCTCATCCTTTCACTACAAGCCCCTCTAAAAAGTCCTTCCCCAACTTTCTTGTTGCCCCTTCAGGTACTGGAAGGCTGCTCTAAGGTCTCCCCAGAGCTTTCTCTTCTCCAGCACTAAATTTCTCCTAAGTCTTCATTTGATCTCACTATTATTAAAGTATCTTTGTGAAGCTATCCTGGGTTGGGCAGGTCCCACAGTTTTGTGATTTCTCTACTCCTTAGCAGGTTTCTCAGATTTCACTTCTTGTAACTGAAGGTTGCCTTTCATTACACCACAGCAGCAATCAACAGCTTCAGCAACTGTTCCCTTTTCCCAGCTCGTGTTTCACTCAGAAAACATTGCTAAATATATGTTAAGAGTATACAATCCAGAGATAAAGAGGAAACCAAAATATCTTAGATATTTATTGTTGCAATAAAAAGGGAATGAAGCTGGAGAGGAGACTTGAACACAAGGCCTGTGATGAATGCTTGAGGGAGCTGGGGTTGTTCAGCCTGGAGAAGAGGAGCCTGAGGGGAGACCTCATTGCTCTCTACAGCTCCTTGAGAAGAGGTTGGAGTCAGGTCTCCAGGTTGGGCTTTTCACTCAGGTAACAAAGGATAGCACAAGGGGAAATGACCACAAGTTGCACCAGGGGAGGATTAGGTTGGGTAATAGGAAAAATCTCTTTGCTGCAAGAGTGGTCAGGGATTGGAAGAGGCTGCCCGGGGGGTGGTGGAGTCCCCATCCCCGAAGGTGTTCAAGAAACCTGTGGCCATGGCACTTTTGGCTGAGATGACCTTCAAGGGTCCCTTCTCACCTGGTGCATCCTATGGCTCTGCGGAACCACAACGGAGAAAACTCAGCTTGTTAGCCTCTCCCACCATTGTTCCCAAGTCCTATTTTCCATCTGTATTCTGCTTGTTTTCAGCAACTCTCCCCTCCCCCAGTGTGCAATTCATCTGCCTTGGCAGCTGCTCTACCCTGCTGTACGTTTCAAGAAGGCAGGGTCCAGAAGCCCAGGCAGGCTTCCAAGAAAGCAGATAAACTGCTTTGGTGTCCCTGACTTAAAAAGTGGGTTAGTCACACTCTCCAAAGCTGGTCTCCCTGATTCTTTTCACTCACCCAGACCAACACACATCTGTGCTAGCTCACCTCTCAGATTGCAGCTCTTCTCCTCCCCTGGGAGTACAGCAACGAACCTAGAATCTATTTTGGAGTTTATTATTGAAACGGCACAATGAATTCCACTTCTTCTTCTTCTTTTTTTTTTTTCCTTTCTTTCTCTAAGGCAGCATGGAAAGCTGATTTAGGGATTAGGGTTATGTTGCTTCTCTTTTTTTAGATGCACTAAGTATTTGTCTATACATTTAAACCTTTATCCAGACAGAGAATAGGTAGGGAGATTAGGTGACCATCAGCTAATGAGGTTCACTGTTCCAAGGAGAAAGAAATCAACATGATTCTGATGACAGATTAAGGGCAAACTAGAAAGCTCATGACATAGAATCAGAAACATAGAAACACAGAATCCCAGAGTCATAGAAACACAGAATCATAGAATCCCAGAATGATAGAATCCCAGAATCATGGAATCCCAGAATCATGGAGTCCCAGAATCATAGAATCCCAGAATCATGGAATCCCAGAATCATAGAATCCCAGAATCATAGAATCCCAGAATGATAGAATCCCAGAATCATGGAATCCCAGAATCATAGAATCCCAGAATCATAGAATCCCAGAATCATGGAATCACAGAATCATAGAATCATAGAATCATGGAATCCCAGAATCATAGAATCCCAGAATCATGGATTCCCAGAATCACGGAACCCCAGATTCATGGAATCCCAGAATCATAGAATCACAGAATCATATAATCCCAGAATCATAATGGTTTCAGCTGGAAAAGACCTCTGTGATCACTGAGTCCAACCATCAACCTAAGACCATCATGACCATTAAACCATGCCCCAAAAAGGTTAACTGGAAATGAGTTTCTTGCAATTCACATTTGATCAAATAAAAGAAGAAGGCAACATCACACAATTAAAAGATGGCAGGTCCCTAAGCCTGTGGTGTGAAATGTGTATAGCCATGTGCTGAAGAGAAAAGGAGGAACATGGATCATAATATTTGGAGGCTCTGCAAATGAGCAGTGGCTGAGGCAACTGGGATTGCTCAGCCTGCAGAAGAGGAGGCTGAGGGGAGACCTCATTGCTCTCTACAACTCCATGAAAGGAGGCTGCAGTGTGGTGGGGGTTGGTCTCCTCCTTAGTCTCAGGTGATAGAAGGAGCGGAAATGGCCTGAAACTGTGCCAGGGTTAGGTTGGAGATTAGGACCTGAAATGGCCTGAAACTGTGCCAGGGTTAGGTTGGAGATTAGGACCAATTTCATTGCTGCAAGAGTGGTCAGGGATTGGAACAGGCTTCCCAGAGTGGTGAAGTCCCCATCCCTGGAGGTGTTCCAGAAACCTGTGGCCATGGCACTTGGGGCCATGGTGGTGTTGGGTTGAAGGTTGGACTCGGTGAAGTCCAAGGTGTCTTCCAACCAAAGCAATTCTATGGTTGTATATCTGAAATCCCTATGGATATTTGTCTCAGCCATGGCCACAACCTGAGAAGAAAAGCTTGTAAAGCATGAACAGCAAACAGAAGACAGGAGAGTTCCTCATGCCTAATGGAGACACTAGGCCTGGTTAAACACTGTGTTTAAGAAGGGTTTTGGTTTGTTTCCAAGTCAACACCACTGCTGATGTCCCTTAAGTGGCAGCAGCTTGCATCTGTAGCTGGAGCAGCAAAGATCTTTCTGAAGACAGTGCTTATTTTTAACAACAGGTAATAATCCGTGGCTTTGTGCAAAATTTTCTACAAGTCCTTACTGAGAGCCTTTGTCAAGCTAGAGGGAAAAAAGAAGTTACAGCACAGTAGCAGGGAATTTATTGAAGACTCTTTTCAAATGGCTCTTTGAACTTGTGGTGTATTTATGCTTAAAGAGCACCTAACCCAATTTTCCTTTCTTTTAAGAGGTAACCTTTTTTTTTTTTCTTTTCTTTATGATAAAAACACTGTGAAAGAGCTTTTGCTGTTCCCTTCTGAGAGCTTTCATTGCTATTGTTAAATCAGAAAACCAGCAGTAATGTCCTCTCAGGTTTGTAGAAATGTTCATTAACAACTTATTTTTCCTTCCATCCACTTCTCTTTGCTGATTAAACTGAAAGACAAGGAGCAAGGGATCTCATTAGAGATATTCACACAGCAAGTATTTATGTGTACACAGGTGCTAGAAGGAAATAATCAGGCAAGACTGGTTTCCTCAATGCAAAGAAAAATCAGCCATGCCTGTCTTAGATGAAGTGATTTTTTTTTTTTTTAGGGAGGGGGGAGAAGGAAAACTCTGGAAAAACAGCTAAAAATCTGAATTTTTAATTCTGGAAAAGCCAAACCCTTCACACTGCTTCTCACCTCCCTTAAACCTGCTCAGTTAATAACAAGAGGATGAGTTCCTTTTTTTCCATGTCAATTTTTTTCAGACCTCTTCTACTCATTGTAAAGGAAGTAAAAAAGAATAAAATTTTTAAAAAATAATAAAAAGAAAGCTTAACCCCCTTCTTTTCAGTCTCAAACAAATGTATAGTAGATTATACTTCTCACACTGGGTTCTACAATAGTTTATCACATTTTCTTAATACCTTCAAATAAAAGCAGAAATGTGGATTACTCTTTTTTTTTTTTTCACTTATCATTTGCTTGATGGTGCCATGAGCAGCCTGATCTAGTTGGAAATCATAGAATGGTCTCTGTTCAAAGGGACCTCCAAAAGTCACCTAATCTAACCCCCTCTGCAGTCAGCATGGACATCCTCAACTAGATCAGGTTGCCCAGAGCCCTGTCCAGTCTCACTTTGAATATCCTCAGGGATGGAATCTCAACTACCTGCCTGGGTAACCTGTTCCAGTGTTCCACCACCCTCATGGTGCAGAACTTGTTCCTAACACCCTATCTATATCTCCTCTTCTCTAGCTAATCATAGAATCATAGAATAATGGTCTGGGTTGGAAGGGACCTCCAAAGGTCATCCAGCCCAACTCCTCTGCAGTCAGCAGGGACATCCTCAACTAGATCAGGTTGCCCAGAGCCCTGATGAGTCTCACCTTGAATATCTCCAGGGATAGAGCCTCAGCTACCTCCCTGGGCAACCTGTTCCACTACCCTCAGGGTAAAAATCTTGTTCCTAACATCCAATCTAAATCACCTCTTGTGTAGTTGATGTCCATCCTCACTGCAGGGGAGCTGGACAAGATAACCTTCAAGAATCCCTTCCAACCCAATGCATTCTGTGCTCATGGGTGAGATTTTCTTCCAGACACAATTAGCTATTTCAAACTCATCATTTTTATTTAAGAATAGCCTTCCAGAATATAACTTAAAATAGCAACACTGAAGGTTTCCATACCAGTCCTCTAAAAGCTGCTTTAAATGTCACTTCGTGCAGCTGACCATTGTCTCTGAGTCAGCAGTGTCGACCTTTAAGAGTGTTAAAATTTTTTTTTTTTTTTGAGCAAAAAGCACTTGTGGCAACGATTTCTGTGAATCACAGCATAATGCTTTACTTCCAGAAAAATAAACCAAATCCAAAGCTTTTATTTTTTTTCCTTTTTTTATTTTTCTTTTTTGGAAGTTTGAAGTACCAAAACTTAAATGGCCAAAGGCCTATTGCAAAGGCTCCTCTGAAAATGTTAGGAAACATCTTAAAAGAGGGCTTGGGGTGCATCCTCTAGAAGATGGGTGGCAGTGATCATTCTGTCACTTTTTGGTTAGCAAAAGGTGGGAAGTTTTAGATTTTTCTCTGTCCCCTTTTTAGGCACAGTGCTAAATGTCCATTTAAACCTTCATTTCACCTTGCATGCACATAGTAGAGAGCACAAAAACACTGCAGCTCTGTAGTAAATCCAAATATTTTATTACTGTCTCCATTTAAACACTGATTTCACCTTGCATGCAAATAGTGGAGCACACATTAGAATTATGAAAGAAATAAAAATATTTTGTTAATATCTCCACTTAAACACCAATCTCACCTTGCATACAAATAGTAGAGAGCACAAAAACATTGCAACCCTGGAGTAAATCCAAATATTTTATTACTGTCTCCATTTAAACACTGATTTCACCTTGCATGCAAATAGTGGAGCACACATTAGAATTATGAAAGAAATAAAAATATTTTGTTAATATCTCCACTTAAACACCAATCTCACCTTGCATACAAATAGTAGAGAGCACAAAAACATTGCAACCCTGGAGTAAATCCAAATATTTTATTACTGTCTCCATTTAAACACTGATTTCACCTTGCATGCAAATAGTGGAGCACACACACATTAGAATTCTGTAGTAAATCAAAATGCTTTGGCACTATCTCCACTTAAAGCCTAATCTCACCTTGCATACACCTAGCAGAGAACACACAAACATTATAACTCCACAGTAAATCAAAATATTTTATCACTCTCCCCATTTAAACCTTAATTTCACCTTGTGTTCAAGCAGTAGAGAGCACACAGACATTATAACCCTGCAGTAAATCAAAATATCTCGATGGCTTGTTGTTCTATTTGTTTGCTAATATTAACCAACCAAGTCCTTCCCAGCTGGGATCGATAATAACTGAAAAATCCAAGTAGTTAAGATTTCTGATGAAGCAAGACTTAAAATCTCAAAGACATCAGGTGCTGGAAATTCTGTGACACAAACAGCTTGCAAAATGGAAAACTCAGCCTGGAAAAGAGAAGGCTTTAGGGAGGTCTTAGAGCAGTCTTCCAGGACCTGAAAGGGGCTACAAGAATGCTTGAGAGGGACTTTTGATAAGGGCTGGGAGTGATATGATGAAGGGAAGCTGGAAGAGGGGGAATCTGGACTGGAGATTAGGAAGAAATTCTTTCCAGTGAGGATGGTCACAGTCTCACAGTATAGCAGAGGTTGGAAGGGACCTCAGGAGATCATCAGGTCCAACCCCCCTGCCAGAGCAGGAGCACTGAGGGTAGTCCACACAGGAATGCATCCAGGTGGGTTTGGAAAGGCTCCAGAGAAGGAGACTCCACAAGTGGTTCACAGTGATCAGATAAGGAACAACGGGTTCAAACTGGAACAGAGAAGATTTCAGCTCAACATGAGGAGAAACTTCTTTCCAGTGAGGGTGACAGAGCCCTGGAGCAGGCTGCCCAGGGGGGTTGTGGAGTCTCCTTCTCTGGAGCCTTTCCAAACCCACCTGGATGCATTCCTGTGTGGACTACCCTCAGTGCTCCTGCTCTGGCAGGGGGGTTGGACCTGATGATCTCCTGAGGTCCCTCCCATCCTCTGATATATTGTGAGACTGTGATCCTGTGACTTGAAGTCCACTTTGGTCCTGCTGAATCCCTTCAGGCAGTATTGGGCTATTTCCTCTCGCTGCTCCATGTGGCTGTGTTGGCTCAGCAGTGTTAAAACAGGAGTAGAAAGCAATAAAAGTTTGTTTTGCTTTTACACAGTGTAAGCCAATATGTCCAGGCATACACACAGAGGCTTGTTCCCCTCTTTTACAAGGTGCCATTTTTACATGGTCACTTTTTTTCCTTTTTTTTTTTCCCTTTTTTTCCCCCCCTTTGAATAATGACTACATTATGCTGCTGGATGTACCAACTAACATAAGTTTTCTTTTCCTCTAACTAAAGATCACACTGTGAGGACTTTCTCTGCCAGCAAATGGGATTATTTATATCTAGTAAGAACTTCTATGAACTAGTTAGCCTTGCCAAGTGCTTACTCTTTCGCTGCAGATGGTTAGGGTAGGGCTGAGTTACTCTTTTAGAAGTTGCTTCTAGACTTGGAAATGTACATTGAGAAGAGAATACAAATTAGAGAGAAACCACAAGTGCTGTAGTCATCCAGTTCCTGAGGGAAGTTGTGGTTCTGTGAAATATAAGAACCATGCAACTGCTGAGGTTGGAAGAGACCTTTGAGATCATCAGGTCCATCTGCTTGCCTAGGGTTTGCAATCCCACCACTACTGCTGAGCCACTGCCACTAAACCACATTCCCCAGCACCACATCTCCCAGCACCACATCCCTATGTCTTTTAAATACCTCCAGGGATGGTGACTCCATTACCACCCTGGGCAGCCTGTGCCAGTGCCTGAATGGTCTGGGTTGGAAGGGACCTCTAAAGATCATCTAGGTCCTCCAAGCCCCTCTGCAGTCAGCAGGGACATCCTCCACTCAATCAGGTTGCCCAGAGCCCTGTTGAGCCTCACCTTGTGTATCTCCAGGGATGGGACCCCAACCACCTCCCTGAGCAACCTGTTCCAGTGCTCCACCACCCTCATGGTGCAAAACTTGTTCCTAACATCCAATCTAAATCTGCTCTGCTCTAGTTTGATGCCATTGTCCCTTGTCCTATCACTGCAGCCCTTTGTAAACAGATTGATTCCATGCTTCTTAGAGGCCTCTTTTAATAGCAGAATTTCTAATAAATGTAATATTTATTAATAATAAATTGTTATTATATTAATATATAAAATTATATATAATAATAATAAAATATTGTTCTATTAATGTATATTAACATATTGATATTATTTTCTAATAAATGGCATTTATTATTAATAAATGTAATCTTTTCAGAGATGCATGGAGCACACCCTTGGAATAAGTCTCAATTTAAGTAAGTGCTTCATGAGAGCTGATTTCTCTGCAAGTGAGCAGCAACAAGAGCTTCCTAATGCTTGTGGCTGCCCCTGGTAAGAGTGCTCAGCACACAGATTAGAGCCTGTAGAGGCTATCAAATTGAGTTTTGAAAAACAACAACAAAAAGCTACCTTGTCTCCTTCTCTGTGTCATTTTGATTTGGTTCATAATCACATCCTCTCTTTGACTGCTCTTTGGAGCTCCTCCATCCTAACTGATCTTTTGCATGCAGTGCAGAATCATTTCCTCTTTGAATCCTTTGATAAGTTCTACTTATCCTTCAGCATCACATGCAAGCTGCTTACCCTTGCCCTTACCTACACTATACTATCAATACTGATCTCTTGTTTCCTCCTTTTCTCTTAAATGCTTTTTATTCCACAGGCATTTTGTTCTCTCCCTCCTGCTCCTCTTATCACTTAAAAATAATCAAGAACTTTTATTATTTGTGTAATGCTTCAGCCTTCTCTCCCCCTGCATATTTATTTCACCTCTGTATCTTTTTCTTCTCTCACCACAGAACCCATTCCTGCCCAGCTCCCTTTGTCCACTCAGATCAGTGCTCCTACTTTAAATACTTTTATCAGAGAGTCATAGCAAGGTTTAGTTTGGAAAGGACATTAAAGTTCATCCAGTTCCATCCCCCCTGCCTTGGGCAGGGACACCTCCCACTAGCCCAGGTTGCTCAAGACATCATCCAACCTGGCCTTGAACTCTCCTATTGGCTGTCAGCCATCAGCTTGTTGCATGCTAGAAGCTGCCCAGAGATTCTTCTACCTCCTGTTTTAGGCAATCTCACCTGTCTGGGATGATGGATAAACTGCCGGAGGGTTTTCTTCCTCTAAGCTCACCTCATCTGGAGGATTCATTTTAAGGGCACTTCCCACATCTATGTGTATCAATGTGATTTGAACCACAGAATCATAGAATCATGGAAACAGTGAATCATAGAAACACTGAATCATAGAATCATGGAATCACAGAATCATAGACTCATGGAAACATAGAATCATAGAATCATGGAATCGTAGAACATAGAATCATGGAAACATAGAATCATGGAATCATAGAAACATAGAATCATAGAATCATGGAAACAGAATCATGGAAACATAGAATCATGGAATCACAGAATCATGGAATCACAGAAACATAGAATCATAGAATCATGGAAACATAGAATCATGGAAACATAGAATCATGGAATCATGGAAACATAGAATCATGGAATCATAAAAACATAGAATCATAGAATCATGGAAACATAGAATCATGGAATCACAGAATCATAGAATCAGGGAAACACAGAATCATAGAAACATAAAATCATGGAAACATAGAATCATGGAATCACAGAATCATAGAATCATGGAAACATAGAATCATAGAAACATAGAATCATAGAATCACAGAATCATAGAATCATGGAATCATAGAAACATAGAATTATAGAATCATAGAAACATAGAATCATGGAATCATAGAAACATAGAATCATGGAAACAGACTCATAGACTCATAGAAACATAGAATCATAGAATCATGGAATCACAGAATCATAGACTCATGGAAACACAGAATCATGGAATCATAGAATCATGGAATCATAGAAACACTGAATCACAGAATCATGGAAACAATCATGGAATCACAGAACCACAGAATCAGAGTACCACAGAATCATGGAAACAGAGAATGGTTCAGGTTGGAAGGGACCTGACATGTCAAATCAGTTTCGTCTAGCAGTTCATCCACTACTAGAGTTACTTAGGTGGTTTAGATAATTTTTTTCCCCCTTTTCGTTCTGGTCCATTGCTAGGGAACAGTTTGAAGCTAGGCACATGCTTTAATGCTTCTTCCAGCAGAAGGTGTTCTCTTGAACAAAGGAAAAGCTGATCTGAAGTCATGATACAAAGTCAGAATCATAGAATTGTTTTGGTTAAAAAGACCTTTAAGATCATTGAGTCCAGCTGTCAGCTGAAGACCACCATGGCCACTAACCCATGTCCCAAGGTGCCATGTCCACACCTTTCCTAACCATCTTTTCCCATTCTCCTTTCATTATGCAGAACCCAAATAATTTCAACATCTTCCCTAAACATTAAGTGCAAAAAATGCATTCAGAGACAGATGGACCTCTCTTACCCACATGAGCTTTTTGTCTCATCTCAGCTGCAAGCTGTTCAAGCCACTTTCCAGTAAGACCATTAGACCTCTCAGCTGGCACTGCTTCCACTTATCTTCTACATCCTCTAGTCCTGTTCCAATGTCTCTGATCTATTATTTAATTTGGCAGACAAACACACTCAACTGGCTCAAATACATTTTCTGGCCTCCCAAGCATCTTTGGCTGCCAGGATGTGAGAATATCCCTCAGCAAAGGAAATAAGAAGGTCTTGCTGTGTTCTCATTCATTAATCTACTGAGGAGCTTTCTTGTTTCCTTCTTAAACAACAGTTTGTGACTCGTCCACATCTTCCATAACTTAAAATAAAACCCACTTCTGCATTTGAAAAGCTGACCTAGAAGATTATGGTCTGCTGCTTTAGAGCACCTTGAGGCATTGGCAGCTCCCAGGGAGAAAAAGAAGAAGAAAAAAACAACAAAAAAGAGGCATTTCTAGAATACAGAAGCAAGGAATTTACCCAGGACAGCACATCCAAGCTTTTTGTCCTAAGAGCTTTGACCCCACAGTGTTTTGCAGCCACACAATGGCTTCCATGCAATGTTGATTTCATCTGTCAATATCTCAGTAAAGGGAAAGATTTAACATTAAAACTAGAAGTGGGTAGATTCAGATTAGAGGTTAGGAAGAAATTCTTCTCCATGAGGGTAGTGAGACACTGGCACAGGTTGCCCAGGGAGGTGGTGCAGCCAGGCTGCATGTGGCTCTGAGCAACCTGCTGTAGTGTGAGGTGTCCCTGCCCATGGCAGGGGGTTGGAACTGGCTGGTCCTTGAGGTCCCTTCCAACACTGACAATTCTGTGATTCTATGATATTTTAGTACCAGAGAGGAGAAGAAAATATTGTCACATCTGATAAAATCAAGATGCCAGTGAATCTCATTTAGCAAGAGAGGCCTCCAAGAAGGGCTGAACCGTGTCCAAAGAAGAGCAACCGAGCTGGTGAAGAACCTGGAACTCAAGGCTTATGAAGAACAGATGAGAGAACTGGGGTTGTTTAGTCTTCAGAAGAGAAGACTAAGGGGAGACCTCATTGCCCTCTGCAGCTCCCTCAAATGAGGCTGGAGCCAGGTGGGGTTCAGTCTCTTCTTGCATTCAACAAGTGACAGGACAAGAGGAAACAGCTTCACGTTGTGCCAGGGGAGGTTCAGGTTGGATATCAGGAAAAAATTCTTCCCAGAAAGGGTTCTCAGGCACTGGCACAGGCTGCCCAGGGAGGTGGTGGAGTCAGCATCCCTGGAGGGATTTAAAAGATGCCTGGATGTGGTTTAGTGGCAGTGGATCAGCAGCAGTGGTGGGATTGTGAGCTCAGGTGAGCTGTTGGACTTGATGATCTCAGAGGTCTCTTCTAATGTCAGCAGTTCTATCAAATTACCATAGAATTTGATATTCTGTGGTAATATCAAAATCTGCTGCACCATTTCTAAGGGTAAGAGTGAAAGGTACTCACATTGTGATAGAAAAGAGTGTCTGACATGGACTTAGGAAACAAAGACAATCAACAAAGCAGCAAAAATCACACTTTGCCTTGCAAAAGGTGGCTAATGCTAACTTCTTAACTACCTACAGCTTCTGATCCAAGCCACAATTAGAAAGTCTCATCAGAAGCTCTGTAAATTAGCACTGAAACTCATTTTGTCCTGTGGCCAAATGCCTGGAGACTGATTCAGACCTGTAAGGCAGCCTGGCAGCCAGCAGCCTGTCCTCACTGCCCTGATGAATTGCAAGCTGCATTCTCCCTGCTTTCACAATTTGTGCTGCTTTTATGTCCATGTCACTGGGAGCACTCTCCTCACAAACTCATTTACCACTAGATGCCACTAAAGGTCAAACAGGAGCCACCCCTGGACAGTGTTGTACTGATTACTCTTGGAGTCACTTGAATCACAGAGTCACACAACATGAGGGGTTGGAAGGGATCTTAAAGATCATCCAGAATCTCCTTCTCTGGAGACTTTCCAACCCCACCTGGATGCATTCCTGTGCAGACTACCCTGGGTGATCCTGCTTTGGCAGGGGGGTTGGACCTGATGATCTCTTGAGGTCCCTTCCAGCCTCTAATGTACTGTGATGTGCTGTGATCCAGTTCCAACCCTCCTGCCCTGGACAGGGACACCTCCCACCAGCCCAGGTTGCTCAAGGCCTCGTCCCACCTGGCCTTGTACCCCTCCAAGGAAGGAACATCCTCCACAACCTCCCTGCACAACCTGTTCCAGTGTCTCACCACCCTCACTGGAAAGAATTAATATTCTCTGCTTGAGAATCTTGAAAAGAACCTTAAACAGGTTCTCAAACAGCCTCTGACTTACACAGCTGGTTCTCACAGAGATCTCTTCAAAGACAAACCCCCCCATTTCCTCCATCTCAACTCCTATCAATGAGATATCAATAGCTATGACAATATTAAGAGGCCACCTCTACTCTTCCCAGTGTAATGAGGTCATACTTTCATTGCAGAAAGTTTGGCAGGCATCTGTAAAATTGTACCCATGCCAATCACAAAGAAAATAGAGCCTGAGGTGGTCCTGCTTTGAAAGCATCTCAACAATTGTCTCAAGGTTAGCAGAGGTAAAAGGTCTCATGGGGAAAAAAAAAAGTGCAAGAATAGGCTGTTTGATATCTCTGGGAAGGAATAACAATTCATCCTCAGGCTTTCATTTCAGGTTCTGTGATCATAGCACAGTCATGAGTGAGTATTAATGGGTGACCTGTAACACTCTAGGAAGAATCCAGGGGCGTGCAATGAGGATGAATTGGAATCTAAAGAATAAGAAGGACCAGAGGAATTTTATTCCTTTTGTCCATTAAAGAGACAGCTGAGTTGTGGGAGGAAAGATAGGCTACCATTCTTCACTTGGCTTAAGAAGTGGCAAAGAAGTAGAACCATAGAATGGTTTGGGTTGGAAAAGACCTCAAGGACCATCCAGTCCAACCAGCAACCTAACTTCACCATGGCCATTAAACCATGGCCTCAAGTGCCATGGCCACAGGTTTCTTGAACACCTCCAGGGATGGGGACAGAACATGAGTTAAGGTCCTCTGAGAACAGAGCTAGAGGCAATGAGCATAGATTGTAGCAAGGAGGATTTCTGTCAGACACTATCAGAAAGCAACATCAACTACCTGATGTTTACTGGGATAGCTTGCCCTGGGCTGTGGATCTACTGTCATTGATCTGCTTTAGGAACCAAGAAAAAGGTCACTTTAGAAAGAAACTCTTTCCACTGAGTGTGGGGAGACACCGGAACAGGCTGCCCAGGGAGGTTTGGATGTCCCCTCCCTGGAGGTGTTCAAGGCCAGGCTGGATGAGGCCCTGAGCAAGCTGGGCTGGTGGGAGTGTCCCTGTCCATGGTGGGTGGGTCAGAACTAGGTGATCTTCAAGGTCCCTTCCCACCCAAAGCAGTCTATGGTCTATGATTCTATAAACTTCAGCTAGAGGCTGAATGAGGCTGAGGGATCTTGCTGTTGGCAGAACAAATCCATCCCTTCACAGCATCACAGGATCAACCAGGTGGGAAAAGACCTGAGAGATCATCAAGTCCAACCTATTACCTAATCCCTAACCCCTCCTGACAGCTAAACCCTGGCTCCAAGCACCATATCCAAGCTTTTTTTGAACACCTCCAGGGATGGTGACTCCACCACCTCCCTGGGCAGCACATTCCACTGTCCAATTACTCTTTCTGGAAAGAACTTTCTCCTCACCTCCAGCCTAAACTTCCCCTGGGGCAGCTTCCTGTCTTGCAGAGCTTGGACATACTTCTGCCAACTCAAAGGAGCTTTATCTTTTAGTTGTTCTCCTGGAGGGTGTAACATAGCCTCAGTGGGCAGTTAGCTTGATCTGCTGACAGCAGCACTCTCATACCTTGGTGCAGGCAGTGCTCCAACTGATGTATGCACTCATGCATATTCATCTGATTAACTCTGCCTCTCCTCACTTCTCTATTTATTTGTACACAGCTAACACAAACACAATAAAAATGCAACATTAATTTCATATTCACATTTTTTATCCCTGCCTGATCCCCATCTCGTATTTCATGCCAAGGAAGTGGAGACAGAAGCCTCTGTGCCAGCAAAAGCTGGAGGTGTAACAGCACCAGTGCTCCCCAGAGGGGAGAAGATTCAGCTGCCACTCTTAGAGACATTTGGGAAAGCATCTGATAGATGTCTCACCTGGCTTCCCTCTTCTAGATTTGGTGACAGAAAAGACTCCTCTGAGTCATCCTTTTCAAATCAGAGTGCACTTGAAACATCCCACTCCCAAAACAAAACCACTACAAAGGCCATTCTGAGGGGGGGCTAAAAGAAAACCAGGGAGGGACTTTTTATAAGGGCTTAGAATGATAGGAAGAGGGGGAATGGATTGAAGCTGGGAGAGGGGAGATTTAGGCTGGAGATGAGGAAGAAATTCTCTACAGTGTGGGTGGTGAGACTCTGAAACAGGTTGCCCAGGGAGGTTGTGGATGTCCCCTCCCTGGAGGTGTTCAAAGCCAGGCTGGTTGAGACCTTGAGCACCCTGGGCTGGAGGGAGGTGTCCCTGCCCACGGCAGGGGGTTGGATCTGGATGATCTTCAAGGTCTCTTCCAACCCAACCCATTCTACCATTCTCTGTTTTTTTTCCCATTGCCAAGCACACTTCTAGGGCAACCAATATTCACTGTGCATTTAGGCCAATATCTTCTTATAAGCTCAGCAAAAAGAAAACTTTGCAAAATGCTTTTCTGAGTGCAGTTCATGTTGGGTTGAAAGGAACAGTTCAGAGGTATTGAAACCAACAGCTCCAGCCTTTTCCAGCAGATTTCATTCCCAGCCACTTGGGTCAAAAATAAAAGCCACAAAGCAGAGCCTCAATAAAGTATGGGCAGCAAGGAGCACTGTGGCTTTTGAGCAATACTTTCCTGCTTGCAATAGAGAGAGGTGAGAGGCAAGGGGTAGGGTTAGGGCACTTTTTGAAGCACTTTTTGAAGCACTTTTTGCTTCAAATCTCATCTTTCAGTGCCTGAGTAAAGTACATCAGGGGCTGCTCCAGACAAAAGTGTCCTTCACTCCTCTGTTGATAAAAGGGCAATGAAGGTGGTGAAGGGTCTAGAGAACAAATCTTATGAGGAGAGGCTGAGGGAATTAAAGTTGTTTAATCTGGAGAAGAGGAGGCTGAGAGGACATCCCATCATCCTCCCTGAAAGGAGGCTGGAGCAAGGTGGGGGTCAGTCCCTTCTCCCTAGTAGCAGATGATAAAACAAGAGGAAAAGGTCTCAAATTGTGCTGGGGGTGGGGGGATTAGTTTGGATAGCAGAAAAAATGTCTTTGCTGCAAGAGTGGTCAGGGATTGGCACAGGCTGCCCAGGGAGGTGGTGGAGTCCCCATCCCTGAAGGTGTTCAAGAAATGTGTGGCCATGGCACCTGGGGACAGGCTTTGATGACTATGGAGGTTGATGGTTGGACTCAATGATCTTAGAAGTCTTTTCCAACCACAAGAATTCTAAGATTCTCTAATTCCATGCTGTTCCATGCTAATTTATTAAAGAAAAAACCTACTGGTATGTCTCCAAAGAGTCTCTATATTTGCAACAAGCTTGTGGTCTCTTGCTGGGTGCCTGGACATGACTGCAGTAGGACATGACTCCATGAACAAGAAAGAGATCAAGATACCAGACCCTGATGAAAAACAACTCAAGGCACACCAGGGAACATTTAGGTTGGATGTTAGGCAAAATTTCTTCACAGAAAGGGTCATTGGGCACTGGAACAGACTGCCCAGGGAAGTGGTGGTCTCACCATCCCTGGAGGTGTTCAGCAGTTGTTTGAATGAGGAGCTTAAGGGCATGGTCTAACATCTGTGTAGACAGAGGTGTTAGGTTATGGTCAGAACTGATGATCTTCAGGTCTTTTCCAACCAGCTGAGTCAATGATCATATGAAAAGGATGCCCATGCAGACCTCTGGGACTGCTTCTCCTCTGCTTTATACTCTGCAATGGCTCTCCAGCAGAGAAACTTGGAGTAGGGTAAGAAGTAACCCTGGTAGTATTCCCAGAGCTCACCAGCAACCTTTTCTGTGTCTACCACACATGCTCTGTAAGTTGGGTCCATGTCCCAGTGGAAGCCAGGGACAAGCAGAGTCCCTCAGGGATCAGTCCTGGGACCAGTCTTGTTCAATATCTTTGTTGGTGCCATGGACAGAGGCATTGAGTGCACCCTCAGCAAGTTGGCTGATGACACCAAGCTGTGTGGTGCAGCAGACAGGCTGCAGGGAAGGGATCCATCCAGAGGGACCTGGACAGGCTGGAGGGAAGGGATCCATCCAGAGGGACCTGGACAGGCTGGAGAGGAGGGCACAAGCCAACCTCATGAGGTTCAACAAGACCAAGTGCAAGGTCCTACATCTGGGTCAAGGCAATCCCAAGCACAAATCCAGGCTGGGCAGGGACTTGGAGAGGGACAGGAGCTGGAGAGTAGCCCTGAGGAGAGGGACTTGGGGGTGCTGGTGGACGAGAAGCTCAACAGGAGCTGTCAGTGTGCACTTGCAGCCCAGAAAGCCAACCAGATCCTGGGCTGCAGCAAGAGAAGTGTGGCCAGCAGGTCAAGGGAGGTGATTCTCCCCCTCTGCTCAGCTC
>VXBD01001315.1:101452-125840 GCA_013399975.1 Indicator maculatus | reverse complement strand
AGTCTCAGGCTGGCCAGCTCTGAGACTGCACCCCCCTTCCATTCTCCTCCTGGCATTAGGCCTGGACAGGCCTAAGAGGCCTGAGATACTCCCCCACCGTTACCCGATAAGAGAGAGCATCTCCCACGGGGGCAGAGAGGGAAGAAAGAGAAAGAGAATGACTTTGCAGATGGATTTATAGGGCGCAGGATTTATGGGTAGAAATACGCCGTTCCCTGTGTCCACCCCTATTGGGTGGGCACCCAGGACACCAGAGGTGTATCTCATGTAGCAGTGGCAGGGGGCACCCAGCCTAAACTGCCACACTCTACCACACTTTGTACTTCCCAGCTGCCTCATGTGTCCTTAATGCTAGTGGTTGTCTGCAATGCTTCTGAGATCCTTCTCAGGCAGCTTCTGGCATGGCAATCTGCAAGCAAACTGAGCTCAGAGTGACTGCTGACTGCTTGCAAGGACAGGGTGAGCAGCCAAGGTAATTTCTGTGGACATCTGTCATGTAAATGTCCACAGCTGAGTTGTTCATTCTAAGTTTCCATTACAAGGAAAGGAGACAAATAGGCATAGCCAGAGCACAGCTCACCTAATTTATCTCATGCTTGAGTGCATGTCTGAAATAATCAGCTTCATTCAGCCTCTCTAATGCCATTTCTCCCTGTTGACCATAAAGGGAGCCTAGATGACTGCTGCAATGCAGAAATCTCTTGTATGAGCAGCTGGAGAGATAAGACATATCTCACTTCAGATCTGGACTCATCTGTGGGCTTCTAGCAGACCTGCTAATAATCTGACCAAGTACCCTTTAGATACCAACTTCTTAAGACTCACTCTCTCCTAACCAAGAGCCTCTGAACACTGGACACATGAAGACTGGGGGGGAAACTCAAACTTTCAAGTTAGTGTGGTTACTTTGTGCACTCTGGTTCTAACTCCAGAGGGCTGGCTTGCATCTGTTGCAGCCTGATCTAGTTGGAGATCATAGAATGGTCTGAGTTGGAAGGGACCTCCAAAGGGCATCCAATCCAAGCCTCTCTGCAGGCAGCAGGGACATCCTCAACGAGATCAGGTTGCCCAGAGCCCTGTTGAGCATCACTTGAATATCTCCAGGGATGGGGCCCTAACCACCTCCCTGGACAACCTGTGCCAGCATTCCACTACCCTCTTGGTGCAGAACTTGTTCCTCACATCCATTCTAAACCTTCCCTTCTCTAGTTTGAAGCCATTGTCCCTTGTCCTGTCACTGCAGACCTTGCAAACAGTCTCTCTCCATCCTTCTTGTAAATCCCCTTCAGGTACTGGCAGGCTGCTATTAGGTCTGCCTGGAGCCTTCTCCTCTCCAGGCTGAACACCCCCAGCTCCTTCAGCCTGTCCTCACAGCAGAGGTGCTCCAACCCCCTGACCACTTTTGTGGCCCTCCTGTGCACCTGCTCCATCAGGTGTGTGTCCTTCCTATATTGAGGGCTCCAGAGTTGGACACAGCACTCCAGGTGAGGTCTCAGCAGAGCAGAGCAAAGTAGCAGAATCAGCTCTCTATCTGCTGGCCACACTTTTGATGCAGCCCAGGCTGCCACTGGCATGATTCTATAATTCTGTGACTTGGTAGGACTGGTAAAACTGTCAGCCTTAAAAGAAAAAAGAAAAAAAAAACTCAGGCATGTACCAAAGACACTGAACACACCCAAAAAATGTAGAAACTATCATAATATTTTGTACTGTAAATGGTGTTGTTGCAGAATCCCAGTGAGTTCTCTTTTAACTGCAGACAATCTGCCTTTTCTTATGTCATTTCCCCCCCCCACCAAACTGATTATGAGATTTGCTGTGGGGTTTTTTTTATGTTTGTATGGGTTTTTTTGCCTTGTTTCCATGGTATTTATTATCCAGCCATTTGTTTTCTATTCTAGGTTGAGCACAGAATTAAAAAAAAAAAAAAACCCACCAAACTTGAGTGCTGGGACTGGATTACTACTTGCTGTAAATCAGTGGTATCAACTTCAGTGAAGTCAGTGCTTATTTATAGCACCTGACCTTTGCAATTTTAGGCTGTAGAACATCGCCAAGAAACCTTGGAAAGGAAGTCCATTGGTTTTGTTAGGCATCTTTGTGTCCATTTGTGTTGACTGCCAAAAATAAATGGATAGTATGGGGCTAAAAAAGAAAAAAAAATTGTTGTGCTGCCAGAATTCAGTCACTTAAAGCATTACCCAAAAAAAAAATAAAAGGGAAAATAAGGACAGGCTGGACAGCTCCAGGCTCATTGAACAAATGGCAAATGCAGGGACACAAAGATGGGTTTGTTTGCATAGAATGTGCAGAGAGTTGCAGCGTTTTTATCCCTTTTCAGTGGGAGATGGAGGTCCTACAGCTTAGATGCTACAGCACTCAGAGTGGGCAGGACCTGTGTCCCTTTTTTGATGGAAGATGGATGGAGGACATGGACCTGATGGAGAGGCCCCAGAGGAGGGCCATGAAAATGGTCAAGGGGTTGGAGCAGCTCTGCCACGAGGACAGGCTGAGGGAGCTGAGGGTTTGGAGCAGCTCTGCTAGGAGGACAGGCTGTGGGAGCTGGGGGTGTTCAGCCTGGAGAAGAGGAGTCTCCAGGCAGACCTAACAGCAGCCTGCCAGTACCTGAAGGGGCTACAAGAAGGCTGGAGAGAGACTGTTTGCAAAGGGCTGCAGGGACAGACAATGGCTTTAAGCTGAAGAAGAACAGATTTAGGTTGGATGATAGGAACAAGTTCTTTACTATGAGGGTAGTGGAACACGGGAACAGGTTGCCCAAGGAGGTAGTTGAGGCTCCACCACTGGAGATATTCAAAGTGAGGCACAACAGGGCTCTGGGCAACCTGATCTAGTTGGGGATGTCCCTGCTGCCTGCAGGGAGGTTGGACTGGATGCCCTTTGGAGGTCTCTTCCAGCCTGGCCCATTCTATGATTCTCTGTAGGTCCTAGAGCTTAGGTGCTACACCACTCTGCATGGGCAGTACTGTCTGGCACTCACACCTGTGAAAACCTACACTCAGTGATTCCACAGAGTTGGGGGTGGAACCTTGAAAAATCATCCTGTCCAAACCCCCTTGTCAGAGCAGGATGTTCACACAGGAACAGGTCAAGTTGGGTTTTAAATATCTCCACAGAAGGAGACTTCACAACCTCTCCAGACAGCCTGCTCCAGTGCTTTGTCACCCTCACAGTGAAAAAGTTTTATCCTCATATTCACATGGAACCTTCCATGCTCCAGCTTGCACCCATTGCCTCTTGTCCTATGCTTTGCACTACTCAGAGTAGGTTTTCTCTCTCTCTTTTTTTTTAACCTTCCCTCTCAAAAAAAAAAAAAAAAAAAAACCCACAAAAAACCAAAAAAACCAAACCCCCCCCAAACCCCAAACTCTGGGCTATTTCTTCTTTGAGACACACTCAACTGGACAACTTCCCCACCAGTGTGCTTATTTACCACCATGTGAAATGCTTCCCATTTGTGATGTTTTAAAATCCCTATGGCAACTGCAGCACTTGCTTACATGGGAAAGTCATTTTAGGAAAGTATTGAATTTATTTTTAGCTGCTTTTAGTGAAATCTAGCAGCTGGAAATGCAGTGAGCCAGCACCATGTTGCTAGCCAGGGCTTTGCAGAGGAGAGAACTACTGGTTTGAATCATAGAGGTGTTAGGGTTGAAAGGGACCTCAAGGATCATCCAGTTCCAACCCCCCCTGCTATGGGCAGGGAAACCTCACACTAGAGCAGAGCCACATCCAGCCTGGCCTTGAAAACCTCCAGGGATGAGGCTTCCATCACCTCCCTGGGCAACCTGTTCCAGTGTCTCACCACCCTCATGGTGAAAAATTTCTTTCTAACATCCAATCTGAATCTACTCATTTCTATTTTCATTGTTTCCTCACTGTGCAAGACCTCTCTCTGCCCTTCTTCAGCCAGTAAAATCAATGTAGATTTTATGAAAGGGCTGCTCAACATTGAAATTGGACTTTAAGATGTTGTGACACTACCATCATGATGATTTATATTCTGATGCTTATTATTGACTTTAATTCCGAGATCCTTGGTCATAACAATTTGAAAATCATTACTGAAATGGTGATGAATGTGATTGATTGTGAAAACTGCAGAAGAATAAGGATGACTGCATGTCTTGTGGAGAAGAAGAAGAATTCCTCCAGCTGGAGTCTATATCACAGACAGGACAAGAGGGAATGGATTGAAGCTTGAGGAGGGCAGATTTAGACTGGAGATGAGGAAGAAATTCTTTCCAGTGAGGGTGGGGAGACCCTGGAACAGGTTGTGGATACCTCCTGCCCAGAGGTGCTCCAGGCTGGATGAAGCCTTGAGCAACCTGGGTTGGTAGGAGATGTCCCTGCCCATGGCAGGAGGGTTGGAACTGGATGATCTTGGTAGTTCCTTCCAACTCAAACCATACTATGAATCTCTTAATTTGCAGGCCCCAAAATGATGAAGCTATTTTCTCCCTTCAAGGTATGTTGTGATAAATGGAGAAGCCACGAAGAAAATTAATGACAAACTTCCCAGGCCACCAGCAGCAGGAGTGGGACATAGCAGTGCTTGCTTTAGTAGAGGTAAAATGCTGGCACCACACCTGGAATACTGAGCTCTGTCTAGAAGTAAAGAGACCAGCTTGGGGCTCAACTTTTACTAAAGATTAGTACCAGTAGGGAAATGATCATGCCCCTGGACTGGCCACTGGTGAGGCTATGCCCTGAATCCGGGGCTCAGTTTTGGGCCCCTCACTACAAGAAGGACGTTAAGGGACTGGAATGTGTCCAGAGAAGGGCAGCAAAGCTGGGGAAGGGTCTGGAGGACAAGTCTGAGGAGGAGCAGCTGAGGGAGCTGGGGGTGTTCAGTGCGGAGAAGAGGAGGCTGAGACCTCATTGCTCTCCACAGCTCCCTGAGAGGAGGTTGCAGTGAGGTGGGGATTGGTTCCTTCTCACATGCAACAAGTGACAGGACAAGAGGCAATAGCCTCAAATTGTGCCAAGGGAGGTACAGGTTGGAGGTTAGGAAAAATTTTTTCCTAGCAAGGGTTCTCAGGCACTGCCCCAGGCTGCCCAGGGAGATGGTGGAGTCACCATCTCTGGAGGGGTTTAAAAGATGTGTGGATGTGGTGCTGAGGGATCTGGTTTGGTGGTGGTGGCTTAGCAGCAGTGGTTGTGAGCTCTGGGTGAGCAGCTGGACTCTGATCTCAAAGGTCTCTTCTAACCTCAGCAGTTATATGATCCTATGAGAAGCTGAGAGAAAAAAAAGTATATTGGGCTACTTTATCTGGGAAAGAAAGAATGTTCTCAGGATTGTTTTAGTTTCTATGAGAAAAAAGAAAAAAAATCCTGGAGGAGACAAATGCAAGACAAGCATGTGCATGGAAATTCCTTGCCTATTAGTGCAAGGAGTTAAGCATTTTGCCTGCAATCCACTGAAAGACATCTGGGAGGGACACACATTTATAGAGTGAATCAGAACAATTAAAAAGAAATAATATACATACAGTCTAATAAAAGTTTGTATTGCTGCCAAAGAGTAAGTCCTCATGCCAAAAATGCTCTGGAGCACAGCTGCCATCAAAAAGCTGCAAGCATTATGAAACATTCCATCTATACATAGAGAGTGCTTAGGGAAGAATCAGAAAAAAAAAACAACAAAAAACTATATTTATTCTTAGAGTTCAAGTAGATCAAATCATTATGGTTGTTTTATGCACAATAAGCAAGGCTCTGAGCATGCTGGCAAGCATTCAACACAGCATTCATGTTGCTAGAGGAGCGTGTTGGTCCTTAAATCCAAGAGAAAGGTTCCAAAAGAGCCTTTAACTTAAGTGGTTGAGACAAGCTAAACATTCAAAGTGACACAAAAAGGTCCTTGTGTGGTTGGCCATAAGCAATTCTGCACAGTGAGGGTGCTGAGACACTAGGAAAGGTCTTGGATGTCCTCTCCTTGGAGGTGTTCAAGGCCAGGCTGGATGAGGACTTGAGGAACCTGGGCTGGTTGGGAGGTGCTCCTGCCCATGGCTGGGGGTTGGAAGTAGATGGTCATAAAGGTGCCTTCCAACCACAGAAGCACAGAATCACAGAATGTGAACAGGTGGAAGGGACCTCAAGAAATCATCCAGTCCAGCCCCCTGCCAGAGCAGGAGCACCTAGAGCAGGTCACACAGGAACACATCCAGGCAGGTCTTGAATATCTCCAGAGAGGGAGACTCCACCACCCCCCTGGGCAGCCTGTCTCAGTGTTCTGTCATCCTCACAGGGAAAAAATTCTTCCTCCTGTTTCCATGGAACTTCCTATGCCTCAATTTCCACCACTGCCCCTTGTGCTGGCATTGGGCATCACCCAGCAGAGCCTGGCTCCAGCCTCTGGCACTCACCCTGCACATCTTTCGCTTTCTCTGCTTGAACTTTGCAAAGAAAAATTAAAGAGACAGTTTCAAACCATCACATTTATCCCCAGCAATGAGGTCACCTCTCAGGCTCCTCCTCTCCAAGCCACAGAGCCCTCAGCTCCCTCAGGCTCTCCTCATGCGAAAGATGTTCCTCTGCCTGCAGCAGCTTTGTGGCTCTGTGCTGGACTCTCCCTAGTTGCTCCCTGTCCTTCTTGAACTGAGGGGCCCAGAACTGGACACAATCTTCCAGATGCAGCCTCCCAGGGCAGAGTGGAGGGGGAGGAGAAGCTCTCTCAAACCCACACCATTCTGTTAATCAATGAAGTTCAAGATAATTGTGTAATCTCATCTGGCTGTAGAAACACCTCTGAGAGGTATGACAGAAAAGTGATCAGCTCTACAGATGATGTCCTCTCATCCTGAGAGAACAGCAGCAGCAAGAATCAGTCTCTGGAACTGCCTACCTTTTTTTTTTTTTTCTCTTAACTTCAGAATTAAAAAAAAAAAAGAGGATGAAGAGCTCAGGCTGTGTGGTAGCTTTTAGATAGCTAAAATTAGGTGGGATTAGTGTGGCCTAATTAAAAGCAGCTTGAAGCAAAGGAAAGCAGAAAATTCAGGTGTTCTGCTATGGGAGAAATCATAATTAGGGACAGAAATTGAAGCTTATGTGATGAAAGTGTGATAAATGAAGCAGTGTGATGAAAACTCTGCTGTCCATAAGGGAAAGCAAGTGTGGGTTCAGTGCCAGGCAAGGAAATGCAAGTGGAGAGGCAAAAGCCAGAGGCCAAGAGAGTTTGTAGAGGTAGGGAGATAGCAAAAAAAAAGGTTGAGCCATCAACATGAGTCGAACTATGACAGGGGACATCATGGAATCACTATGGTTGGAAAAAACCTCTTGGTCATCAAGTCCAACTTGTTGCCTTGGAGGCAGTAGCAGAGTTTTCTGTGCAAGAGTGGGAAGCAGGGACAGGAAGACTATGAGGATGGGGACAAGAGTCCATCTGTGAGGGAAGCAGCACAAGAAAAGGCACAGAAAAAATGGTAGAGAATTTGGAAGGAGTGTTAAAAAACAAACAAAACAGTAGAGAGAAACAACAGAAAGAAGAATTTTAAAAGCTGGGGGGAAAAATTAAACCCAAAGGAGGAGTGAGAACAGAAAAGATCAGATTGCAGGAGAGGAGGTGGCACAAAGTATTCAGAGGATTGGGACAGATGGACACAGAAGGGCTGAAAAGCAGTGTGAGAACAGCCTGCTGTTGCCACTTTGGCCTTGGGCAACTGAGGAACCTTGTCTTGGGGCAGAGATGTCCACATTTCAGCATCAGGAGGAGATGAGTAGCTGAAGCCTTCAGATCTAATCGAGCTCACTTGCCAGATAAATCCCACTGCTGATTCTTCAGCTGCTGGTGAAGATATTCCAGCAAAGGTTCTTTGCTGTTGGGCCCTTCCTCAGCTCTGACAGCACGACCACAAGCTGTGTGACATTTCAATCCCAAAGTGCAGATCACCCTGCACTGCTAAAGAAAGACAAGAACACAGAGATTGACTTCTTTTCTGCTCCTAGCACTTCGAGTTTTGTTCTCATCAGAGAATATTCATTAACAATATTACAATACACAAGATTGCAATGCTCAATATTAATTAACTAACACTAATTCCCACTCCTCCTCTCCTCTTCAGAAAAGATTATAAGAGTACCATGATGAAACACTTCTGTTTGTGCCCTTGTTCCTCTTCCATTAAATGTTTTAAGATGTGCTACTGCAATTAGGAACGAAATTATGGGAAGGTGAAAGACATCAGCATCAGTGGTAAACATAATATTGCTATGATAGAATCACAGAATTGTTTGGGTTGGAAAAGACCTCCAAGATCATCCAGTCCAATCAGCAAACCAACCCTACCATGGCCACCAAACCATGGCCCCAGGTGCCATGGCCACAGGTTTCTTGAACACCCCCAGGCATGGGGACTCCACCACTTCCCTGGGCAGCCTCTTCCAATCCCTGACCACTCTTGCAGCAAAGAAATTTTTCCTCATCTCCAACCTAACCCTCCCCTGGCAAAATTTCAGGCCATTTCCTCTCCTTCTATCACCTGAGGCTAGGGAGAAGAGACCAACCCCCACCTCACTGCAGCCTCCTCTCAGAGGGAGCTGTAGGGAGCAAGGAGGTCTCCCCTCAGCCTCCTTTTCTTCAGACTATAACAACCCCATCTGCCTCCTCACAAGACTTCTTCTCCAATCTCTTCACAACCTTCATTGCCTTTCTCTGGATGTGCTCCAGCACCTCAATGTCCTTCTTGCAGTGAGGGGCCCAAAACCTAACCCAGTATTCAGTCTATTAAGTAAAGAGGAAATAAACCCCACTGGGACTGGGAAGCAGAGTTTCAGCTTGTGTAGGTCCCTCAGCTGCTGATCTCTTCAGAATGTCCTGAGAGCTCATTCCTGAAAAGAAAAATGTTTCCATTGTCTGTTGTCCTACTTTTTACACAACCTAATTGAACAAAATAGCCTGAAATGAAACCAACTCTTCCTGGAGAGCAAGAGGAGAAGCTTGCTAGATTCCTGTCAGGCAATCAATTCAATGACTTTGAAAGACCTTTTCATGTCATCAGCATTGTGATATGGTTGCAGTTAAATGCTCCACACCCAACCTCCCCTCCCATGGACTGATAAATTTACAGAGGAGTGATGACTTCAAGTTCCTAGTTGGTTCCTAGATTTTATTGCTAGAACTTCCAGAAGGTTTAGGTTGGAGATGAGGGAAAATGTCTTTGCTGCAAGAGTGGTCAGGGATTGGAACAGGCTGCTCAAGGAGGTGGTGGAGTCCCCATCCCTGGAGGTGTTGCAGAAACCTGAGGCCATGGCACTTTGGGACATGGTTTGGTGGCCATGGTGGGGTTGGGTGGATGGTTGGAGTGGATGACCTTAAGAGCTCTTATACAAGCCAAGCAGTTCTGTGAGTCTGTGATCTCCCACACATCCCACTAAGTTCTGTACAAAACTGTATATTCAATCTATAAAATAAAAGCTGCAGAGACAATTGTAGAGGCCTTCTCCAACCAGAACAATTCTGATTCCATGATCTATCCTACAGATAAATCCTGGTGTCTGCCATATCACCCAGAACTGCCTGCAGGGTAGGCACTGCATGCCATACCAGGACAGGTTTTCAGCACTCCTGGCAGGAGGTGGTGTTGAAATCTCAGTGTTTATTACAAAACATTCCCATGGTCACTAACACATCAGGATCAGTCTAAATTTCACCCAGATGGATTCTTTCTTTCTCTTCAATCTTAGTTCTTTCAAATTCACATTCAGGTCTGCTGCTACCATTCCTATTGGCTGCATTATTAAGTGCTTAATGCACTGGCAGGGCAGACATGCAACAAAATGATCAGCCAGCAAGCATGCAGTACATATGATACATTTAAATTCCTTTTAAAAAAGGTTTCTCTTCACTAACAGAGGAAAAAAAAACAAAACCAAACCAAAACAAAACAAAAAAAACCCAACCCAGAAACATGAAGTACCTTCTACCAATTTATAGGCAAAACTGTTAAAATGAGTTCTGACTGCAGCATTTATTGTAAGAAGGCTCTCTGGGGGAAGCTAATTTTGAGGGAGAATTAGGAACTCTAATTTAATTTGTGGAGAAACAAAAGAGAGGTTTGGTGAGATGAACAAAGTGGGATAAACAAGGCTGCTGGCAACTGAGAGTTGAAAACTAAGCCACAGAGCTGTAGGATCTGTGAGAGCATCTTCCTGATTTACAGAGCAGCCAACCTCAAGGGATGCCTTAACAGGCTTCTGCTCCAAAAGGAAGAATTTTAAGTAACTTTTTCAGTAGATGTTGAAACCAGAAAGGCATTTGGATGAGGTTGCTGATGATATGAGGCTGGGAGGAGTGGCTGACACCCCACCAGCCTGTGCTGCCAGCCAGAGGGACCTGGAGAGGCTGGAGAGCTGGGCAAAGGGGAACATCAGGAGGTTCAACAACAAGAACTGTAGAGCCCTGCACCTGGGGAGGACCAGCACCATGAACCAGTGCACAGCAGGGGTTATCTGATGGAAAGCAGCTCCACAGAGAAGGACTTTGGAGTCATGGTGGGCACAAAGCCATCCAGGAGACAGCAATGAGCTCTTGGTATCCTGGAGGGCACTGAGAAGAGTGTGTTCAGCAGGACAAGGGAGGTTCTCCTCCCCCTCTACTCTATCCTGCTGAGACCACATCTAGAGTATTGTGTCTAGTTCTGGGCTCCCCAGTTCAAGAGGGACAGGGAACTGCTGGAGAACAGACTCTGAGCCAAGAGAGTTCTATCAGTTCTCACCGACTTTGCTCTTGGCTGAAGCTTTCCTTTGCTTCACAAGGAGGTTTTGAAGAGCTAATCAATACTTTTAGCAGAGGAGGTGATCCTCTGAGGCTTGAAAATATTTGTCTGTATATCCTTATTGCAAATGCCTGCCCAGTCCTAAAGGCAGGATTCAAACTGCAGCCAAGTATTTAGTCTTCACAACCAGTTTTGACCAAGAAAACCAAAAAATATCTGGAAAAGGACTTCACTTGGTTGTGTTTTGAAGTTCTGGGGTTCTACAAGGGTGGGGTTTGGTTTAGCATCTGTTTTCTACACAGCACAGTCACAGAATCACAGAATGCACTGGGTTGGAAGGGACCCTCAAAGGTCATCTTGCCCAACCCCCTCTGCAGTCAGCAGGGACATCTCCAACTAGATCAGGCTGCTCAGGGTCACATCAAGTCTGACCTTGAGTGCCTCCAGGGATGAAGCCTCAACCATCATTCTGGGCAACCTCTTCCACTGCTTATTTCCCTTCTTCCTGTCACAAAGTGACTTTTAGAGACAGCAATCATGGGTGGGTAGGATTCACCTCACTAACTTTAGTCATCCAAAATGTGAGCCCAGCTTAAGTTAATTCTGTACTTGCCTCTGTATTTTATACAAAGATTTGGGCACCTGCTGAGAATCTTCTGACCTTGAAGAGAGATTTAAGACAGGAGGCATCAGCTGGCCTTCAGAAATGACCAGTGGCCATACAGGAAAACTGTGAGCCTGAATCCACAAAGGAGTGAAGTAAGGGTAAGGAGAATCACAACCACATGATTAGCTTGGGGGTGATTTATCTTGCTTGCTTTTCTTTTTTTTTTTCCACTTTTAGATTAATAAAGGGCAAGATCCTCCTCACAGCCTGGGACTCACTGCATAAGATAGGAGCTTGCAGAGCCATGTGATGGAATTTGCTTCCTTTTAAAAGGGCAGATATCCATACTCACACAAATAGACCTGGGAGGGGATAAGTCTGCTTCTAAACAGCAAGAGAGAGGGAACAGTTTGGGGTTATATTTAGCCACTTCAGTTAGAAGTCAAATTAAAGGAACTTTGTCTGGACCTTGACTGCAGCTTGGTAGAGCAGGGTTGATGGTTGGATCTGATGACCTTGAGGGTCTTTTCTGACCTGAACCTGGGAATCTATGAACCCTCTGATTCTATGAACCTGTGATTCTATGAAAACAAATCAAACCACACCAAACCACAAACAAACAAGGCCAAGTGCAGGGTCCCACAACAATCCCAGGCAGTGCTACAGGCTGGGGGATGAGTGGTTGGATTGCAGCCTGGCAGTGCTGGGTGCCAACAGCGGAGCATGAGCCAGCAGTGTACCCTGCTGGCATGGAAGGTCAGTGGCATCTTGGCTTGTGTCAGGAGTAGTGTGGTTAGGGATGGAATTCTGCCCCTGCACCCCCAGCACTGTGCACAGCTCTGGCACCTCACTACAAGAGAGATCTTGAGGTGCTGGAGCAGGTCCAGAGGAGAGCAACAAGACTGGGGAAGGGACTGGAGGGGAAGGTTGATGAGGAGAGGCTGAGGGAGCTGGGGGTGTTCAGCCTGGAGAAGAGGAGACTCAGGGGGGACTCTACACACTCTACAACTACCTGAAGGGAAGCTGTAGTCAGGTGAGAGTCAGACTCTCTCCCAGGTGACGAGAGGGAATGGCCTGGAGCTGTGCCAGGGGAGGGTTAGGTTGGATGTTGGGAAGCACTTCCCCAGGGAAAGGGGAATTAGACACTGGAATGGACTGCCCAGGGAGGTGGTGGAGTTGCCATCCCTGGAAGTATTTAAGGGATGATTGGATGTGGCACTCAGTGACGTGGTCTGCTCCAGGTGGTGCTGGTAGGTCAGAGGCTGGACTTGATCACAGAGGTCTATTCCAGCCTCAATCATTCTGTGAAGCAAACAAAATAACAATAATTGAAAGGAAAGCAAACCAAAGCAAAGCAAAGCAAACCACATCTTTATGTAATCTCCTTCCTGCATTACCTTCTGAAGTGATCACAGCGAGGTAGGAGATGAAACATTTCCCTACAGCTCTGTGTGCCAATCAGCTTGTGCAGAACAGTCACAGTGGTAAATGACATGAAATGAAGAGCAATTCATGAATGAGTTCCACCCTTGCTGTGCAGGGACTGGGTAAACCCATCAAAACAATCAGTGCACACTTTGCTGTGGTTCCTCTGTGGTCTTTGAAATCACCACTGCATACAGCAACAAAACCAAAAACAAACCCCAGAATGTGCTAATATGCTCTGGGAGAAAAAAAAAAAAAACAAAAAAACAAAAAAACCCCCAACAAACTACTAAGCCATGCAAAGTAATTTCCAAGCAGAAGGCAAGAGAAGATCACATTTTCCAGAACCAGAAATAGCAAATACTGCCTGATTTAATCTGAATTCAGGGAGCCACAGTAGAGATTTTAATTTTTTTTCNTTTTATTATATGCTTTAACAGTTTTGTAATTTTATTCCAAACTATCTGAAAAAAAAAAAAAAAAAAAAAAAAAAGAACCAAGCAGTTGTGAGCTGCTGCAGGAACCTGTGGAAAAATTCTGAATTCAGATCTTGTCTAGCTAATAGCAAATAATGGTACTGGACAGGATGTTGATTTCAGTCTCTTTTTAAATAAGCAGGTTAGCAGAGTTCTTTAAGCATGCTTCAAGAGGGGCTATACGTAGAGGGTGCTACAGCAGGTGTGGAGAATCCTAGAATCACAGAATTGTCAGGGCTGGAAGGGACCTCAAGGACCATCCAGTTCCAACCCTCCTGCCATGGGCAGGGACACCTCACACCACAGCAGGTTGCTCACAGCCACATCCAGCCTGGCTGCAAAAACCTCCAGGGATGAGGCTTCCACCACCTCCCTGGGCAAACTGTGCCAGTGTCTCACCACCCTCATGGGGAAGAATTTCTTCCTAACCTCCAATCTGAATCTCCCCATTTCTTGTTTTGCTCCATTCCCCCCACTCCTATCATTACCTGACACCCTCAAAGAAGAATTGTTTGCATTGTTTGCAGGTGACTGAAGTAGATGCAAAAATATATCTCTTTTCCAAGCAGTGTACCCTGGGGATACTTGAAACAAATCTCTCACCTGAATAACAGCAGGACAATGAAGCAAGATGATGAGACAGGTTGTAGAGAGAGGCAATTCAAAGCATCTCTCTGGGGCTGGTGGTGACTCAGACTATGGGGAGAGCAAGCAATTTGCATCTCTCTGCCCACAAACATTTAAACCTAATGGCTTGCAGTGTGTGGCATAGAAGCAGAGAATTGATTCAGATGGAAAAGACCTCAGAGATCATTGAGTCCAACCAGCAACCCAACCCCACCATGGCCGCTAAACCCTGGCCCCAAGTGCCATGGCCACAGGTTTCTTGAACACCTCCAGGGATGGGGACTCCACCACCTCCCTAGGCAGCCTGTTCAAATCTCTGATCACTCTTGCAGCAAAGAAATTCTTCCTCATCTCCAACCTAAGCCTCCCCTGCCACAATTTCAGGCCATTTCCTTCTTAGTCTATCACCTGACACTATGAAAAAACCAAACCCCCACATCACTGCAACCTCCTTTCAGGGAGCTGTAGAGAGCAATGAGGTCTCCTCTCAGCCTCTTCTTCTCCAGATTAAACAATCCCAGTTCCTTCAGATGCTCCTTCCCAGCCCTGTTCTCCAACCCTTCCCCAGCTTGGTTGCCTTCCTCTGGACACACTTCAGCTCTCAAAGTCCTTCATGTGGTGAGAGGTCCACAACAAATCCAGTACTTGAGGTGCAGCCTCTCCAGTGCCCAGTACAGGGCACAATCCCTGCCCTACTCCTGCTGGCCACACCTTTGCTGCTCCAGGCCAGGATGTTGGTGGCCTTCTTGGCCACCTGAGCACACTGCTGGCTCATGTTCAGCTGCTGCCAACCAGCATCCTCAGGTACTTTCCTGCTGGGGAACTTTCTTGCTGGGGAACTTTCCAGCCACTCTGCCCCAAGCCTCCATCTGAAGCATCTGCCCCTTCTGTAAGGCTGTGTGTAGGTGCTGTAGTCCTTTCATGCACAGCAGACTGCAGCTAAACCAGTCAAAAGCAGCAGCAGCAGCAGCAAATGTGCAAATGAGCACACACCTCCCACTTACAGCTTGTGTTAACTCAGCTGCTGCCTGGAGGAAGAAGCAGCAATCAGTGGTGTGTGTGTGCTGTGTCTTGTTAAACAGCCAGGGCCACAGCACAGTTTTCTGGAAGCCTGCAGAAAGAAGCAGCACCTGATGTGCAGGCTGTGATGTAATTGAGTCTAGTATGAAACAGAGATGCTCCAGCATGGGCCAGCCATGGGCACTTACAGCCCAGAAAGCCAGTGGCAGCCTGGGCTGCAGCAGCAGAAGTGTGGTCAGCAGATGGAGAGAGGGGATCCTGCCCCTCTGCTCTGCTGAGACATCTCCTGGAGCACTGCATCCAGCTCTGGGGCTCCCAACACAAGAAGGACATGGACCTGAGGGAGCAGGTCCAGAGGAGGGCCATGAAGATGCTCAGGGGTTGAGCACCTCTGCTATGAGGACAGGATGAAAGAGAGAAGAAGAGGCTCCAGGGAGACCTTCTAGCAGCCTTCCAGTATTTGAAGGTGGCCTACAGAAGGCTGGGGAGGGCCTGTTTAGAACGGGTTGGAGTGACAGGATGAGGGCAAAGGTTTGACACTGGAGCAGGGCAGATTTAGGTTGGACATCAGGAGGAAGTTCTGCACAATGAGGGTGGTGAAACACTGGAACAGGTTGCCCAGGGATGGAGTTGAGACCCCATCCCTAGAGACATTTAAGGTCAAATTTGATGGTGCCCTGAGCAACCTGATCTAGTTGGAGGTGTCCCTGCTCACTGCAGGGGGTTGGATGAGGTGACCTTTGAGGATTCCCTCCAACCCATTGCATTCTGTGATTTTATGGTAAATATCAATTCATTAACTTCCAGAGAAAGCAATGCAGCAGGAATAAAGGAGCAGTTGGGATTGCCCTACAGGAAACAGGCATCATTTGACAAACTCCCTTGGCACTGTGACCTGAACAGATGTGTGCTTCAGCTCTGTTTCCTTGGCCTTCTCTGAAGTTCATTTGCTCCAGACAGATAATCAACTGCTGTTAAAATAAATTTGCCTTGGGTGAGCCAAATGGGTGGTTAGGGACTGCGAAGAGTCTGTCCCTTTCCCAGCTGGCAGCTTAGGGCAAGGATTCTAAGCACAGCAGCGTGCAGTCCATTCTGAACACCTCTCCTGGTGATGTTGATAGCCAAAGACTGAGCTCCTCCTTATTCCAGCAGCTGCTAAGTAGGTTGGTGACTCTGGTTGCTGGATCATTGCCCAGTTCCATATTGCTCCACAGTGTGGACAACTCACAGGTACCAATTGGAGAATAAATCTTATGAAGGAGCTGGGGATGGTTAGTTTGGAGAAGAGGAGGCTGAGGGGAGACCTCTGCTCTCTACAACTACCTGAAAGGAGGTGGTAGAGGGCTGGTGCTGGTCTCTTCTCCCAGGTAATTAGTGATAGAACAAGAGAGAATGGCCTCAAGCTGCCACTGGGTAAGTTTAAACTGGGCATTAGGAAACATTTTTCCCATCAAGAGTGGTCAGGGATTGGAATGTGCTGCCCAGGGAGGTGGTGGAGTCAGCAGCCCTGGATGTGTTTCAAGGTGGTTTGGATGTGGTGCTTGGGGCTATGGTTTAGGGGTGACCCTTGTAGAGCAGGGTTCATGGTTGGACTTGGTGATCCTGAGGGTCTTTTCTTACCTGAATGATTCTGTGAGTGTTAGCAACAGCTCTTGGAACTGCCCTCCACACAGAGAAGATCAAGCAGAGGCGGTGGAGTCCCCAAGCCTGGCTGTGTTTAAAGGTGGTTTGGATGTGGTGCTTGGGGATATGGCTCAGGGGTGAACCTTGCAGAGCAGGGTTATCAGTTGGACTTGGTGATCCTGAGGGTCTTTTCCAACCTGAATGTTTCTGTCTTGGGTTTATAGGGAGCAAGAGAGATGCTCTTTTATATGTGGGAGTAGATGCAGAATTGTGGGAGTGGAATAACACAAGATTGCACTTTCCACTCCACGCCTGGACTTCTCTGGTACTTGGAGGACTCTCAACTCCATGCTTTAAGGCATCCCAGTTCTTAAACCCATAACACAAATCCACAGAGTGTTCTGAAATCAAGAAACCACACACAGCACCAAAAATAAGAAGAGCTTCATGCAGACAGCAAAGCAGGACTCCTGCTTTCGAGGCAAAGATGGTGCAGTGAGCTAAAGCAGCTGTGTTACCTTAGGTGAACTTCTGGGAGCACTCATCATCACCTCTCCTGTTTTAGGCAGGAGGAAAATCTTGGTTGGCTTTATTCAGTGCTGTAGAACTCCCCCATGGAATGGGACAAGCCCTTTTTGCTTCAGACATAAGCATCAGAAGCCAAGCAGCATGGAGGGATGATACAATCCAGCTTTGGCACTCATCCTTGCAAGCCTTGAGCTCACAGAACTCATCTGCTTCAGAGCTCTTGAACTCATACCTGCTGCAAACAAGGTCCAAAATCTGCATCTGGCACATTCTGGACCAAAGGCTCTGACTGAAGCTACTCTGCTTCACCTGCACTCATTTGAATAATAACTGAGGTAACAACTGAGAATAAAAATGTCTTGAAGCTCAAGCACTTGTCTGAAGGTAAGGAGAAGTGCATTAAACCTCTTCAACTAATTTGCATCATTTTGTTCAAAGGGAAATAGCTTCATCAAATTGGCCAAGAAGAGTCTCCTCCTTCCCACTTCCAGCCTGTGCTGAAGTGCAATGCTAGGGCATTCTTGGGGGCTATAAATGGTTGCTGCCCAGGGCTCCTCAGGTAGAAGAAGATAATGATGTATTTTGTGGAGAAGGGATAGACTTAATAAACAGGGAGTTAGACTTAATAATGAGGGAGTCCTTAGGCAGCCTTTCAGTACCTAAAGGGGGTCTATAAGAAGGATGGGGAGAGTCTTCTTAACAGGGCCCCTCGTGACAGGACAAGGGGTGATGGTTTTTAACTAAAAGAGGGGAGACTCAGCCTAGACATAGGGAGGATGTTTTTTACAGTCAGGGTGGTGAAACACTGGAACATGTTGCCCAGAGAGGTAGTAGGTGCCCCATGTCTGGAAACATTAAGTTCAGGTTGTCTGGGGCTCTGAGCAAGCTGGCTCTGGCCAGTCTCATCTAGTGTGAGGTGTCCCTGCCCATGGCAGGGGGGTTGGAACTGGATGATCCTTGTGGTCCCTTCCAACCCTGACTGATTCCATGATTCTATGATCTAAAGACATCCCTGCTCACTGGAGAGGGTTTGGACCAAATGACCTTTTAAGGTGCCTTCCAACCCAACCCATTCTATGGCTCTATGCTTTTATGAAAGCTCCATCCAGCAGTTTAACTATTTCCTTTCTCTTTTACAGCAAACTTGACAGTTCATAGCTGCAAAACCAGCAGCCCTTGTCAGAACTGTATCTTCAGACAGCAATGCCTGCAAAACCAACAGTCCTTTTCAAACCTATATCCTCAGACAGCAATGAGAAGTAAAGGCTTGAAGTTAAGGCTTAAATATATATATAGAGAGAGAGACAGAGAGAGAGTACTTAGAAATCAAGTCCTGCCCCAGGCCTCAAGGAAGAAACACAAAAGAAAGCTCAGCCCACATTTGGAACTGAACTTACACTGAGCCTTTCCTGAGCAGCACTTACTTTGGCACCTCTGGTTTCCAGCAGGGACTGGAGCTGGAAATGACCCTGCTCTAACAGAAAGACTTTTCTTCTGGTATTTCCAGCTGAGATGCCAAGTGGAAGTGCTGGGATCTGATAAGAAACTTTGCTTTCACAAATGTTTATCCAAACCTGACCTGGACTACAAAAGGTTTGGATATCTTTGCCAACTGATACTCAATGAGTTAGCAGAAGCCTTCACCATTTGTACTCCAGCATGCAGTTGTTATTTTCATAGGAAGCTTCCAGCATTTCATAGACGCCAAAGCCATGAAATCATCCCTGGTGTGGATTAGTACAGTGGGGCCAGTCCCCTTCAATGTCCTAATCAATGATCTGGGGGGAGAAAATGGAGTGCACCCTCAGCAGGTTTGCAGATGACATCAAGCTGGGTGAGATGTTGATCTGCTGGGGGGTAGGAAGGCTCTGCAATGGGATCTGGCTGGGCTGGATCCATGGGCTGAGGTCAGTTGTGTGAGGTTTAACAAAGCTAAGTGCTGGATCCTGCACCTGGGTCACAAACCCACCATGAACACTGCAGATATGAAGCAGAGTGGCTGGAAAGCTGCCTGGCAGGGAGGACAGCTGCTCAACAGCCAGGTGAATGGGAGCCAGCACTGTGCCCATCTGGCCAAAAAGGCCAACAGCAGCCTGGCCTGGATCAGCAATGGTGAGGCCAGCAGCAGGGAAGTGATTGTGCCCCTGTGCTGGGCACTGCTGATGCTGCACCTCAAATCCTGGACTCAGTTTTGGACCCCTTGCTCCAAGAAGGACATTGAGGTGTTGAAGCAGATCCAGAGAACAGCAACAAAAGTGGTGAAGGGTCTGGAGAACAGGGCTGGGGAGGAGCAGCTGAGGGACCTGGGGGCATTTGGCATGGAGGAGGCTGAGGGGAGACCTCATTGCTCTCTACAACTCCCTGAAAGGAGGCTGCAGTGAGGTGAGGGTTGGTCTCTTCTCACTAGTATCAGGTGAGAGGAAATGGCCTGAAATTGTGGCAGGGGAGGCTTAGGTTGGAGAACAGGAACAAATTTTTTGCTGCAAGAGTGGTCAGAGATTGGCACAGGCTGCCCAGGGAGGTGGTGGAGTCCCCATCCCTGGAGGTGTCCAAGAAAAGTGTGGCCATGGCACTTGGGGGCATGGTTTAATGGCCATGGTGGTGTTGGGTTGCTGGTTAGACTCACTGATCTTGGAGGTCTTTTCCAGTGAAGCAGTTCTATGATGCCATGATACTTGAGCAGCAGCTGTTGAAAATACAGCCACTCTCTACCAGACCTCCCAGGCAAAAGGAACACATTTGAAATGTCTGTCTTGTTTCCTCTTGCTTTTAAATTACAGTGAGGGAAAAAAAAATTGAAACCACACCTTCATGAGATTTTCAATTCTGAGCCTTGACTTTACCCTGCACAGAGTTATTTTCTCTATTTACTCTGATTGTATCCTTTCTTATTTATGACTTTTGCATGCAAACAGGCTTTTGGAGAGTTCATCAGTCCCAGCTGGCTGTTTTCCACTTGATGTCAATGATTCTTCATTCAGCCATTTATCAGAGCTCTTTTCACTTGCATCCAACAGCTGATGTCACCAAGCAAGAGTTACAATTGCAGGCGTGAAAATGAAAAGGAGAGCAAAAAGCTTTCAAGTAATGAAAATTCTCTGCTGTTCTAAGAGACAAAGGTGGCAATAAGAAACAAGAAGACAACACAGCAGGATTCCAATGGGAGCAAAATTATGGCTCAGCATACTTAATGGTCACAGTTGTCAGCAGTTGCTTCAGAAAATCATGCTCCTGAAACTGCAAATGTAGAATCATTAGCCTTGGAAACACAGAATGGCTTAGACTGGAAGGGCCCCTGGAGACCATCTGCTCCAACCTCCCTCCCATGGGTAGGGATTCTTCTCAACTAGACCACTTTGCTCAAGGCCTCATGCAACCTGGACTGGAAACCCCCCAGGGAGGAGGCAGCCACAGCCTCCCTGGGCAGCCTGTGCCAGAGTCTCACCACCCTCCTACTGCAGAACTTCTTCCTCAGCTCCACTCTAACCCTGCTCTGCCTCAGCTTCAAACCATTCCCCCTTGGCCTGTCTCTAGACACCCTCAGCAGAAGTCCCGTCTGCAGCCTTCCTGCAGGATCCCTTCAGGTCCTGGCAGGCAGCTCTGAGCTTCCCTTGCAGCCTTCTCCTCTGCAGGCTGCATACCCCCAGCTCCCTCAGCCTGTGCTCACAGCAGAGCTGCTCCAGCCCTTGGATCATCCCTGTGGCCTCCTCTGGACTCTCTCCAGCAGCTCTGTGTCCTTCTGCTGCTGGGGACACCAGAAGTGGAGGCAGGATTGGAGGTGGGGTCTCAGCAGAGCAGAGTACAGATAGAGATAAAGATGATAGAGGAGGAAGAGATAAAGATATAGGTAGAGATAGAGACAAAGATAGAGATAGACAGACAGATATAGAGATATAGATAGAGACAGAGACAGAGATGATAGAGATGATAGAGATAAAGAGAGAGAGATAGAGATAAAGAGAGATGATAGAGAGATAGAGAGATAGAGATAGAGATAGAGATAGAGATAGAGATAGAGATAGAGATAGAGATAGAGATAGAGATAGAGATAGAGATAGAGATAGAGATAGAGATAGAGATAGAGATAGAGATAGAGATAGAGATAGAGATAGAGATAGAGATAGAGATAGAGATAGAGATAGAGATAGAGATAGAGGTAGAGATAGAGACAGAGGTAGAGATAGAGGTAGAGATAGAGATGTGTGTGTCTGTATATATATCTATATCTATATATATGAATGAATATTTCCCTTTTCCAAATCAGATTTATGGAGTACTCTGCCTGGGATCATATTCTAATACATTTGCATCTGACAGTTCTAATTTAGAATATTTAAGCAAGAAGTAGATGGGGAATGTGGCATAAATTAAGATTGATGTGAAAGATTCTTTTCTTTGTTAGCTGTAAACTTATATAAACTGTATAAAGACGTTTTCCTTATAAGCTTTAAATTACCTTCCAAGTCAAAGGGATGCCAAATTGCTCTAAAAATGAGGTTTTCTGAGGTAAGAGGCATTGGTTGCTTTAGAGCAGTCATGATGCTCTTGAGTTGCAGGATGTGCCACCCAAATCCCTCTCCATATTAACTGTTGCTGACCTTCAGCCACAGAAGGCAGCTGGTAAGGTGATTTAATTGGGCAGCTGCTCTGAAGAAGCTGAAGCCAAATGCAGTCCATATTTAGGTGGCCCAACTTGCTCTCAGCACTTACTGGATTTAATGGTGGATTTCCTTAGGAGATTGTAAGGGTGATGCCACATGGGAATTCCTAAGTGTTGCCTTTCACTCCTCCAAATGCCAAATGTGAGGCTGTTTTCACCTACATCTCTCCTGTGGCAGGAGTGGCATCCATAGGAGAAGTTCTTCCTGTGCAGTAACTGGCAAACATTTTCCCAAACACCTCGTGGAAACACATTTCTTGGGAACTGGAAAGGAAGGGAAACTATTAACCAAGTGTAAATGTGGTCCTATTTGTTATGCACATTGCATGGAATTTTTTTTCCCCTTTTCTGAGGAAAATCACAGGAAGAGTGTGGGTGGATTGGCTCATGTCTGAAAAGACTTCTCTCAGTTAAAGTCAAAGCCAACAGCAGTTGAAAGCAGGGGCAACAACAAAGCTGCTGAAGGGCTAGAAGAACAAGTCTTGTGAGGAGCAGCTGAGGGAACTGGGGGTGTTTAGTCTGGAGAAAAGGAGGCTGAGGGGAGACCTCATTGCTCTCTACAGCTCCCTGAAAGGAGGCTGCAGTGAGGTGGGGGTTGGTCCCTTCTCCCTAGTCTCAGGTGATAGAAGGAGGGGACATGGCCTGAGATTGTGCCAGGGAAGGTTTAGGTTGGAGATGAGGAAAAATTTCTTTGCTGCAAGAGTGGTCAGGGATTGGAAGAGGCTGCCCAGCAAGGTGGTGGAGTCCCCATCCCTGGAGGTGTTCAAGAAACCTGTGGCCATGGCACCTGGGGCCATGGTTTAATGGCCATGGTGGTGTTGGGTTGATGATGAGGTGCAATGATCTTATCTTAGGAGCTTTTTCCAACCAAAACAGATCCATGATTCTGTGCTTCTGTGTTTCAACAGCATGCTAAACAACAGGACAAAAGCAAGCAAATAAAGTGGAGTTTGCTCTTACAGTTGACTATGCTGAAATTTTACCACTTCCAGTACAAAGGCAAAACCCTTTTTCAGTTTCTGCTTCTGGAATTGTGTCATCCTATGTATCTATGATTCTATAATTCCATGTTTCTATGATTCCATGATTCCATGATTCCATGATTCTATGATTCCATGATTCTAAGATTCCATGATTCTATGATTCCATGATTCTATGATTCCTTAATTCTATGAGTCCATGATTCTATGTGTGTTCTTTTACTTTGTGTGATTTTTTACAAACAATGATTCTAAATCCCTCTAAAGGCTTTTAATTGACCAGGATGAAAAAAACCAAAAAAACCCCAAAACACTACAAAGACCTGAACAACTGGGTTGGAATCTAATAAAGGGAAAAAAGTGACATCCCAGAGCTCCAGGTAGAATTCCTCCAGTCTTTTACCAAGGTGCAGCAGAGGAGAACACAGTCTACTATTTTTAATCACTCTAATACCAAGAGGATGAAAATACCTTTATTTATTTATTTGCAGTTTCACAGCTCTGTGTAGTCTGTGTGCATAGAAAGAAAGGGGGGGGGGAGGGAATAAATAAAAGACAGGCATGATCTTCAGAGGCATGAAAGGTGACTCTTGGGAGGCTTGTTTCCCCCCTTTTCCTGTAGCATTTTTTACTCTAGCACAAAATCTTCTGGAGCCAGCTGGTTGTTTTGTTCACACTGGCTTTCATTGCCTCATCCAGTGAATTCATTACAGCTCCCTGCCTGAGGGCTCAATTTTCAGCTGCACTGAGCATGACCCATATCGGCTGTGGGAAAAGGGAAGCCAAGGCTCCGTGGGTGCCTCACACCCCTTCCCACGTCCTCAGGATGCCATGGGCTGACCCAGCAACCCTGCTGCCCGGGCAGCCCTGGCTCTGTGCTGCTGGGGCTTGTGGCTTTGCTCTGCCAACAGGAGCTGGCTTGCCCCGACGTGAATCCTGCAACAGGGCGTTGCAGTGGAGAAGAAGCTGCCGTGAAGCAACGCTGGTTCTGGCAGGACAGGACTCTCCTACACTGGGGGGGATCCTCCACATAACCTTCCTGGGAAATGCTGCAGGGGCTGATCTTGCAACCTACAGAGAACTTTCTGGAAGCAGGCTCTGGAGCGGGGCAGTGTTGTTTCTAAGGTAACCAGGCTCCAAAGTCATTTCATTTCTTGCTTACACGCTGGAGATGCAGTGCTAGAGAGGAGCTGTGTGGCAAATGGATCCTATTTGCTCCCGTGCTCCGAAAGGACAAACAGTTCTCTGTTTTTAAAGCTCTTTGAATGAGATTAGTGGTTGCAGAGACGGAGCTGTGTCCGTTTTCCCCTCAGTAGCAAGTGGGTGGCTGCCTCCCACGCTCACGTCCCTGCCACATTTGGCAGCACGAACACTCTGGCAGCAAGAATTCCTCTAAGAGGTCTCAGCACTGTAAAGTAGCTTCACTCCTCCCTAAAAAAATTGTTGGAGGGGAGTAGCTCTTTCCTCACCCAGCTCTCACAGTACACTGAGCTGTGGTCACTGCTTACCTGTCTCAAGCCAGCTCCTCCTCACTGCTAGGAGCCTAAAACCTACCAAATCAGCAATACAGAAGGGTCCTGGGCCAAGGAAGAAGAACAAGCAAGATGAAAACATCATAAAGACCCCATGCTGGCACAGCACACTCTGACTCATACTTTCCACTTGTAAATGTCATCCATTAGGTTAAAATAATAATAATAAAAATCAGC
>VXBD01001315.1:83577-96338 GCA_013399975.1 Indicator maculatus | reverse complement strand
ATTTTTTTTTTTTTTTTTTTTTTTTTACAGCAAATATTTCTCTTTCCCTTGCCGAGTCACCTTTAAATATTTGTTATTGCTATATAAATGCTCCTGTGTCCTTTGTATGGTGATCCTTCATTTTCTCCAGATGGCACTGCCTGCACAAAGACATCAACCAAAGCCTAGAATCCTTTCTGCTTCCATTTGACTTGTCCCAGTGATGCAAGTAAACAAATCTAGGACACAGCTTCACTGACAGAATCAGAGAATCACAGAATGGGCTGGGTTGGAAGAGACTTTAAAGATATCTAATTCCAATTCCCCTGCCACAGGCAGGGACACCTCCCACCAGCCCGGCCTGCTCAAGGTCTTGTCCAGCCTGGCTTTGGACATCTCCAGGGAGGGAACACCCACAGCCTCCCTGGGCAAACTGTTCCAGTGTCTCACCACCCACACTGCAAAGAATTTATTCCCAATATCCAGCCTAAATCTGCCCTCTTCCAGCTCAAAGCCATTCCCTCTTGGTCCTGTCACTCCAAGCCCTTGTAAAAAGTCCCTCCCTAGCTCTCCTGTAGCCCCTTTCAGGCACTGGAAGGCTGCTCTAAGGTTTCCCTGGAGCCTTCTCCTCTTCAGGCTGTTCAAGCCCCAACCCTCTCAGTCTGTCCCCAGAGGAATCATATAATCATAGAATCATAGAATCAAGAAGGTTGGAAGAGACAGTTGCTCCAGCCCTCTGACCATCTTGGTGGCCTCACTTGGACCCCTTTCAACAGTTCTTGTGCTGGGGGCCCCAGAATTTATTGCAACTTCTGTATCTTGAGTTGCTGAGGTGGAGCAAACTTACAAGATGTCAAATTTGGATGGTAATTGTGAGAGACTTTGGTAATTTTAGCTTTCAGCTATTCTAGAGCCATCACTGCACAGCCAAGATAGGTCCTTAGGCAGGTAAAGGTGGCTTATTTCAGTTTCACTGCTTGTAAGCAACACTTTCAATGCCACATGGCAGTGAAGAAGTGAGAGTGCTGGTCATGGAGCACCAAGGTGAAGCTCTCTGGGGTCACAAAGAGGCCACCTCTATTTTGCACTGGCATGCTAGCACTAAAAGCCTTGGCAGATGGTTCCCATGGAGCATATTCTGTTAGATTAATTCAAAGGCAGAAAAAGGCCTGGGAAGCTATAAGAAGAACTGCATCCACCAAAGTAATAAGAGGCACAGGGTGCCAAAGAGCAGCCAAGAGAGAAATGGTCAGAAGGTGAAGCGCTTGGCTGCAATGACTACTCACTTAATTAGCAATATCCCTGATCTAATAAAATCATCACACGCTGAATCATCTTGCCCCAGCTCGTTCAGCAGAGATGTCAATCATGCAAGAAGTGGACATTTGTGCTTCTTTCCTCCTAATTCCTAACAACATTTCTCTATTTGTATTTTATTTTGTTGGGACATGAGCAGCCATACCTCCAATGACAGACCCTCAGGCAAACCCTTGTCCAGAGAAAGGCCACAAGGATGAGCAGAGGGCTGGAGCACCTCTCCTATGGAGACAGGCTGAGAGAGTTGGGGCTGTTCAGTCTGGAGAAGAGAAGGCTCCCAGGAGACCTTCTTGTGGCCTTCCAGTACCTTAAGGGAGCCTACAAGAAAGCTGGGGAAGAACTTTTTTAGGGTGTGAGATAGTGATAGGACTGGGAGGAATGGATCCAAGCTAGAGGAAGATAGATCTAGATTGGATGTTAGGAAGAAGTTCTTCCCCATGAGGGTGGTGAGACACTGGCACAGGTTGCCCAGGGAGGTGGTGGAAGCCTCATGCCTGGAGGTTTTTAAGGCCAGGCTGGATGTGGCTCTGAGCAACCTGCTCTAGTGTGAGGTGTCCCTGCCCATGGCAAGAGGTTGGAACTGGATGGTCCTTGAGGTGCCTTCCAACCCTGACAATTCTGTGATTTGAATGCAGGATCTCCTTGGCTCCCTGGCAACTGCATTGTTCTCATCTAATAAAAAACATTGAGGGGGGAAAGTCAACGCTATAGAAAAAAACAAATAACTTGAAGCACTTTTAACAATTGTGGATTAGTGCTGGCATGTTTCAGAACTAACTGCTGAGCAACCTAAGAGGACTGCAGGACTACACAATTATTTATGACAGGCTTTTACCTTTTTTATTTTAAGTTTATTTTCTCCTAAATGGATGGTGGTAGTTGAAGGCCAAAGGAATGCTGTGAAAATGAAGGAAGGAAAGCAGCAGAATGCTTTTTTACAAGACAACTGGCCCTCCATCCTCCCTCACCCATGAGCAACCATAGCAAGCATCTCCTGGGAGGACCATTATTCAAAGGTGTTTGGACTTCTGCAATCTATGGCTGTAAATAGAAAGAATGAAGAACCACGAATAGAAATGAGTAGGAAACTGTTTATTCCCATTCCCAGAATATGTTCAAGGAAAGAAACAGTTTTCCATTCCATATTGGGATGAAATTGAGGCCTTTTAACCTTTTTTTTTTTCTTTTGAGCAAGGGAAAGCTTTAGGTCCCCCCCACCCCTCCCACCACACAATCACAGAATCAATAAGGTTGGGAAAGACCTCAAGGAGCATCAAAGTCCAACCTGTCACCCAAGACCTCATGACTACTAAACCATGGCACCAAGTGCCACGTCCAATCCCCTCTTGAATACCTCCAGGGATGGTGACTCCACCACCTCCCACATCCTGCTGCTCCCCTTCATGTCTTCCAGAAGAGCTAAGTGATTTGGGTGCCATCCTCCAAGGACAAGAAGCTCCACCAGCCTGATGCATTCACAGGCCTCTTCTCACTACTTGACATCCCTGCCATGCATTGCTGAAGGGTGTCCAACCTGCAGGATGAATCTGAGGTCAGATACAATTACAGAATCACAGAATGTTAGAGGTTGGAAGGGACCTCCAGAGACCATCAAGTCCAACCCCCCTGCCAAAAGCAAGGCAGGTCCACACAGGAGCACATCCAGGCAGGTTTTGAAAGTCTCCAGAGAAGGAGACCCCAGAGAAGTCACACACAGAAGGCTGACTGAGCTTCTCCACACTCACAACCTGCTGAGTCTGGAACAGATTGAGATCCACCCCCAAATAACAGAAAGGTGTCACAGGAGTGAGAGGTGTCAGGAGTGTGGCTTTACAAGCAGCAAGGCTGTTCCTAACTGCATTCACACACAACCCCTGGGACAATGCCAGTGCTGTTTGCAAAGGTAGATGCAGGGAAATGGGAGTAGTAAATCGTAGAATCATTGAATGGTTTGGGTTGGAAGGAAGCTCCACAGGTCATCCAGTCCAACCCCTCACTCTTCACACCTAAAATATTCCACCCTAGAGCTCAGAGGCATTTCCAACCAGCACCTTCCTGATGCTGTGTCTGTGATGTACAGTTTGAGAACCAGCCATGACTCTTTGGTGCCCATTCCAAACTTGATTCATCAGTTGGAAAGTCAGAAAGTCATCAGCAAAACTCATTCATCTTTCAGCAGTCCATGCTGACAGGTACCCACCACATCCCTCTGCTAGACCACATTGATTCAGCCTCTCTACTCACCCCCCAGCCTCCTTCTGCTACAGGGTTGAGCAGAATTTGCTGTTTTGTTTGAACCCCTGCTGCCATTAACAGGACCCCAGCTGCCTTCCCCCCCACACACACATAGCACAGTGAAAAATGGAAGTGAGAGTGCAAAGGGAAGCCCACAGAAACAGGTCCTACACTTCTGTTGCAGGAGTTCTTCCAGAAAAAAAAAAAATAACTGAATGAAGTACACCTAGGAAACATGTTCTTACATCAACAGTGTCACTACTAACACATGCCCCTGAGCAACTCACAGAGTAGTGCTTGCTTCACATTTCAGTCTTGAAATATCAGCATCACTTTCTGCCTGCATGCTGCTGTCCTGCTTGAATTTCACTGGTCTGCCTGCATGTCTACAAGGCAGCATCTCCATAACTCTTAGGATCCTCACACTTAGCATCTTAGTATCTCCATACTTAGTAGTAGCACCTCCATATTAGTATGTCTGTATTAGTATCTCCATACTTAACTTTAGTATCTCCATGTTAGTATCTCCATACTTAGCATCAGTGTCTTCTTACTAGGATCTCCATATTAGTATCTCCATACTTAATAGTAGTATCTCCATATTAGTATTTCTATATTAGTATTTCTATATTAGTATTCCCATACTTTGCATTAGGATCTCCACATTTGTATCTCCATATTGACATCTCCATATTAGTATCTCCATACTTAGTAGTAGTATCTCCATATTAGTATTCCCATACTTAGCATTAGTATCTCCACATTTGTATCTCCATATTAATATCTCCATATTAGTATCTCCATACTTAGTAGCAGTATCTCCATATCAGTATCTCCCTGTTAATATCTCCATACTCAGTATTAGTATCTCCATCTTAGTATCTCTGTATTAGTATTCCCATACTTAGCATTAGGATCTCCATATTAGTATCTCCATACTTAGTGGTAGCATCTCCATATTAGTATCTCTATATTGGTATCTCCATACTTAGCACTGGTCTCTCTGTATTAGTATCTCCATATTAATATCTCCATACTCAGTATTAGTATCTCCATCTTAGTATCTCTATATTAGTATTCCCATACTTAGCATTAGTATTTCTATATTAGTATCTCTATATTAGTATCTTCATACTTAGCATTAGTATCTCCATATTAATATCTCCATACTTAGTAGTAGTATCTCCATATTAGTATCCCTGCATTAGTATTCCCATACTCAGCATTAGTATCTCCATGTTAGTATCTCTATATTAGTATCTTCATACTTAGCATTAGTATCTCCATATTACTATCTCCTATTAATATCTCCCTACTTAGTAGTAGTATCTCCATATTAGTATCCCTGTATTAGTATTCCCATACTTAGCATTAGTATCTCCATGTTAGTATCTCCATATTAATATCTCCATACTTAACATCAGTATCTCCATATTACTATCTCCTATTGATATCTCCCTACTTAGTAGTAGTATCTCCATATTAGTGCCTCTATAGTAGTGTCTCACTGCTCCATATCTCCACATCAGTGTGTCCATACTGAGTATCTCCATCAGTACACAGGGGCAATGGTTTTAAACCAGAGCAGGGGAGACTTAGATTGGGCATTTGCAAGAGGTTGTTGACTAGGAGGGTGGTGAGACACTGGAAGAGGGTGGTGAGACACTGGAAGAGGGTGGGGAGACACTGGAAGAGGATGCCCTGAGATGTGGTGGACACCTCCTCCCTGGAAGTCTTTCAGACCAGCCTGGATGAGGCCTTGAGCAACCTGGGCTGGTGGGAGGTGTCCCTGCCCATGGCAGGGGGGTTGGAATGGGATGGTCTTGAAAGTCCTTTCCAACACAAGTCACTCTATGGTTCCATGACCCTATGGTGCCATGATTCTATGGTTCCATGATTCTATGGTTCCACGATTCTGTGATTCTGTGATTTGCAGCACACTGCCCCATCACTGTCCACATCTTCTTCCCATTGGAATATCAGCAAATCTGTAGAAATCCAAGTTCATCACTGCATGCTAGCCCTTGGGTTCCATGACTGGAGGAAAATATTCCCATGCCTAACATGAACAGCAGAATTCATTTCCCACCCCCACCCTCCACCTCCTCCAGTAAGGGATTTGCTGCTCTACCAAATCACTCCCATTTCTTCTCAAATGGAGGACTGCTTGTGAGTGTTGGGGTTGAAATCTGGTCAGTGCTATCACAGCCAGCAATGAAGGATACCAATAACAATAAAAAGATACTTTAGAAGCATTTGAAAGATGATCACCCTCCATAATCATTAACAATCTGTCACTTACTGGCTTTCTTTGGGCACAAAGTCATCAGCACCACCACTAACAGCTGCTGCCACCCTGAATGTCAGGGAAGGAGAAGGTTGGAAGGTTCTGGAGAAGAGAAGGCTCTGAGGAGACCTTCTTATGGCCTTCCAGTGTCTGAAGAGGGCTACAAGAAAGCTGGAGAGGGACTTTTGAGGGTGTCAGGGAGAGACAGGACTGGAGGGAATGAAAAAAAATAGAAATGGGTAGACTCAGACTGGATGTTAGGAAGAAGTTATTCACCATGAGGGTGGTGAGACACTGGCACAGGTTGCCCAGGGAGGTGGTGGAAGCCTCATCCCTGGAGGTTTTTGCAGCCAGGCTGGATGTGGCTGTGAGCAACCTGCTGTAGTGTGAGGTGTCCCTGCCCATGGCAGGAGGTTGGAACCGGCTGATCCTTGACCCTTCCAACCCTGACAATTCTGTGGTTCTGTGTTTCTAAAATTCCACCCCAAGTTTTCAGTTTCCCAGACTGAATCTAGGGCCTACGAGAAGGATGGAGAGAGACAGTTTGCAAAGGTCTGTAGTGACACAACAAGGGGCAATGGCTTCAAACTGGAGAAGAGCAGATTTAGGTTGCCTGTTAGGAACAAGCTCTGCACCAGGAGGGTAGTGGAACACTGGAACAGGTTGGCCAGGGAGGTGGTTGGGGCTCCATCCCTGGAGATATTCAAGGTAAGGCTGGACAGGGCTCTGGGCAACCTGATCTAGTGGAGGATGTCCCTGCTGACTGCAGGGGGGTTGGACTGGATGAGCTTTGGAGGCCCCTTCCAACCCAGACCATTCTATGATTCTATGATTCTACATAAACTCCTCTGACATTCACTTTACAACTGGACTCACCATGAGAATGGAAATAAGAGAACAAAAGCTCCCAATGCCCCAGGGGTCAGCAGCATCTGAACATACTTGTGTGCTGCTGGGGGAAGTTAAATTGTGGTAATGCTCAGGAAAATAAGCTGTGAACACAAGTAGGTGAATCACCACTTTATGCCTCTTGCGTTTCAGATCAAGGCTGTGAAACATTTTAATCCAGGCAGTGGAGACAGCCTGGTCTGCACACAACTGAAACCAAGTGGAGCATTTGCAACGCCTGCAAACAGGGACAAAAGGAAACTCTTGACTTTCTTCCACACCTTGCAAATGCCAAAGGAACAGAGCAAATCCCCTGAGTGAAGTGCAGGACCTGAGAAAGGTTTCAGGTGCCTGCATCCGAATCCTCAACCAGCAGGATTTGTAGATGTGTCTTGGTGCCTAAACCCTGCTCACTTTACACGAAGTGCCTGGTCCATGAGCTGGGATTTCCTACCATGCTGCCAGGCAGAGCCTGCTTTGAAGAAAGCATTTTGTAACTCAGGTTTCCTGCTGCTAGGTTTGCTCTAAGGTGTGTTTGGAGGAGGCTGGGAGTGGGAGAACCGTGTTGCAAATGTGAAGGACCTGCTTTCATCTGCCATCAGTTTTGCCTCTGGGAAAGTCAAGGTCAGAAATGGAGAGTGGCCATGGTCTGCTTAGTGCCTCCCATAGTGACCAAGGAGCCAGGAAAGAGTCCTGAGCATGAACATTCTTGCAAGTTCTTGGTGGCTTCTGGCATGATAGGGACTGGCTCTCTTTAACTGCTGGATCTCTCTGTGGTTGCAAGAGAAAAAGCATGGTGGCCAAGAGAAAAAGCTTGGAAGACTTTCTCCTCATATAAATTCAAGTGTAAATATGAGTAGTCACCACAGCAACCTGGAATGAAAGGGCTCACAAAATCCACACAAGTCTCTTGAGACTTGCAGCCGATGTCCACAAAGAACAACTGTTCCTGAGGTCATCAGCTTTGCCGGGACATTGCTATGTCTGGTCAGAGCAGAAGCTGAGGCAGGAATGAACAAAGGAACTTTGTCCTGCTGTGCTTTCAAAGAGATCTGAATCACAGTGCCCAGCAAAGACACAGAATCATCATAGAATCAGAGAATCACAGAATCATGGAATCATTGAATCATAGAATCATTGAATCATAGAACATTAGAGGTTGAACGGGACCTCCAGAGATCATTGAGTCCAACCCCCCTGCCAAAGCAGCATCACCCAGGGTAGACCACACAGGAATGCATCCAGACAGGTTTTGAAAGTCTCCAGAGCAGGAGGCTCCACAACCCCCCTGGGCAGCCTGCTCCAGGGCTCCAGCACTCTCACTGTAAAGAAGTTTCTTCTCATGTTGAGGTGAAATCCTCCATGTTCAAGTTTGCATCCATTTTTCCTTGTCTCATCAGTGCACACCACTGAAAACAGCCTGGCCCCCTCCACTTGACACCCACCACTCAGATATTGATAGATATTGATCAGATCCCCTCTCAGCCTTCTCTTCTCCAGGCTAAGCAGCCCCAGGGCTCTCAGCCTCAAGTCCCCTGATCATCACTGCTGAGAGTTTCTAGGAATGGAGAGTTTCTAGGGATGGAGAACTTCCATCCTTACTCCTGGAGTTTCTTACAGTGGAACAAGTATCCTTCTGGAGAAACTGGCTGCTCATGGCTTGGATGGGTAAACATTGGGGGAAAAAAAATCCCAAATCCTTCTCTGGGACAATAGATCTCTGCACTACTCCCCCTCTGTGCCTTTGCCTAGCTTCCCTAATAGCCTAGCTGGATTATTTAACATGGCTCCTGCAGCCAAAGAGAAAGGGAGGAGGTCATTAGAGAGCCACAGCTAGAAATCATTTAGGTTGGAAAAGACCTTCAAGACCATCAAGTCCAACCATTATACAGCATTTCAAAACAAGCCCAAATGTTGCATGAAGTCTGTAGACTGTGGATTCCAGGATTGAGCAATGTTTTTGTTCTGACAACAACAGTTTAACTTTGTTAAAAAAAATACAATAAAAATCAGACCCATTAAAAAGCAGAATCTGAAGTTTATTTGTTGTTTGTTTTTTTTCCTCCAAGGTACAGCAGCTGTGGAAAAGAACATTTCAGTGTGAAGAACAGGCTGATTCACTGCACTGCTTCTGAGTACAGATTGTTGTCTTCTCCCACACACTCTTCACAAATTAGGAAGGAAACTTGAAAGGCACTGCAATATATGAGGGCTTTGATTGCTACTGGCTTAGCAGTAGTTCATAGAATCATAGAATGGTTTGGGTTGGAAGGGACCTTAAAGCTCATCCAGTTCCAACCCCCCTGCCAGGAGCAGGGACACCTCCCACCAGCCCAGGTTGCTCCAGGCCTCGGTCAGCCTGACCTTGAACACCTCCAGGGAGGAAACATCCACAACCTGCCTGGGCAACCTCCTCCAGTGTCTTACCACCCACACTGCAAAGAATTTCTTCCTAATCTCCAGTCTAAATCTCCCCTCTTCCAGCTCAAAGCCATTGCCCTCCCTCCTAGCACTACAAAATTCCCTCCCCAGCTCTTCTGTAGTCCCCTTCAGGTACTGGAAGGCTGCTTTAAGGTCTCCCTGGAGCCTTCTCTTCTCCAGGCTGTACAAGCCCAACTCTTTCAGCCTGTCCCCATAGGGGAGGTGCTCTAGACCTCTGGTCACTTTCCTGGCCTCCCCTGGAGCCACTCCAACACTTCCATGTCCTTCCTATGTCGGGGGCCCCAGAGCTGGACAGGGCACCCCAGGTGGGTTCTCATGAGAGTTGAGCACAACCTCAAATTCCCACTCTTCATCTAAAAGGGAATGGTTAATAAAATTTAAGAGATGAAGACAAAGCTGCAACTTTAAATGCCTCAAAGCAACCCTGGAGTCATGGTATGGCATGGCAATGAGTTCAGTGCCAGAGGTTCAGCTGTCCTTGGTAAGGCTTGAGGACACTTAGTCCTGAGACTTGGTCATCAGGTCCTGTTCCAGAAAGGCAGAGGACCATAGGACTGTGTTAAATTCTTGTGTTCAAATGGACTAAGCTCTGAGCTGCTCAAACTCACTGCTTCAGCTTCACCCAAACAACACTTCAAATGTCTATGAAACTGAAAAGTCTCCTACAAACCTACCCAGCCTCCTCTGTGCAACTGTCTGCAAGAAGAAGCAGCACAGAATCACAGAGTGCCAGCTTGGAAGGGACCCCAAGGCTCACCTGGTTCAAGCTTTCCAGGTAATAGAAGAGTTGCAATGAGCTGGCCCAGAGCCCTGCCAAGCTGAGTCTTAAACCTACTGAAGGGGAATCCACCACTCTCCCTGGGAGATTATTTCAAATGTTCTCATGGGGAAACATTTTCACCAAAATAAGAGAGAGCAGCAGAGTCCTAAGCATCTATACCAGGGCTTGTTTTTCTCTCCTCAAACTTTGTTTTTTTTTTAATCCACACAATGTATATTTAGTGCAGGAAACCAGCTAGGAAAGCTTGCCTGAAAGAAGATTTGGTTGCATTGTTTCAGATTACAAGTCAAATGTCAGAAGTAATTCATTCAGGAGGCAGCAGGATCCCTCCAGGGTTGTTCAACCCTCAGTTAAAATAATAAATAACTAACCCCAAAAGCTTTTTGTTTGCTTGGTTGTTGGTTGGTTGTTTTGGGGGTTGGTTTGTTTGTTTTACTTTGGTGGTGGTGGAGCTTTTTTGTTTGGTTGTTTGTTTTGTTTTGTTTTGTTTCATTTTTTTTCCTACAGGCAACATGAGAAAGCTACCAGAAAATTGCCCTCATAAAGTGCATCTTTTCCTGATTCCTCAGGTAAATTGCAATATATCACACTGTGACTCTGTCAACAGTCGCTTGGAATCATTCCTTGAGATTCTTAGACAACCAAACTTGTCTCTCCCCTACAGAAAAACAAAGAGAGCTGAAGCAAAGCGTAAGTTTGTAACAAAAGGCAACTGTCTTAGTCATAAATGAGAAGTTGGTCTGCACCTGAATGATCTACAGGCTCTTAGTGCTGAACTCCAGTGAGATTTTCTTTCTAGGGAGCAGTTGAATCATAGGATCATAGAAGTATTAAGGCTGGAAAAGACCTTTAGGATCATTGAGTCCAACCCATAGAATCATAGAATTATTCAGGCTGGAAAAGAGCTTAAGGTCATTGAGTCCAACCCATAGAATCATAGAATTATAGAATCATAGAATCATAGAGTCATAGAATCATAGAATTATAGAATCATAGAATCATAGAATCATAGAATCATAGAGTCATAGAATCATAGAATCACAGAATCATAGAATCATAGAATCATAGAGTCATAGAATCATAGAATTATAGAATCATAGAATCATAGAGTCATAGAATCATAGAATCATAGAATTATAGAATCATAGAATCATAGAATTATAGAATCATAGAATCATAGAGTCATAGAATCATAGAATCACAGAATCATAGAGTCATAGAATCATAGAGTCATAGAATCATAGAATTATAGAATCGTAGAGTCATAGAATCATAGAATCATAGAATCAAAGAATCATAGAATCATAGAATTATTTGGGTTGGAAAAGACCTCTAAAATCAAGTCCAACCATCACCCTAACCCCACCATAGCCATTAAACCATGTCCCCAAGTGCTGTGTCCACACTACTCTTGAACATCTCCAGGGATGGGGACTCCACCATCTTTTCTTTTCCTTTAAAGAAATCTGTTCTCACATAAGACCCAAAACTTCTTGATTTTATTAGACATGCAGTAGTTGAGGAAGCTGAAATAGACACCACAAGCAACACATCCTTGTGTTTGCAGCAATCCTGCAAGAGCCACGTGGAGAAGCCACCAGCCAGCTGTCAAGTAAGTACAAAACCAGTTGTGTGATGTCTCTGTGAGGGCACATTTGTAACATTCCAGCAAAAGCATAATTTATTCCCACTGGTACAGGTACTGTCAAGGTGCTCAACATCATCTTGGATTCACAAATCTTCTAATGAACACCAGACTTTGAGACTTGGTGAAGACAAGCAGGAGGAGACCACATCACTGTGAACCTTGGGGTTGAGTCCCAGGAAGGTGATTAAAGCAAGAGCAGCTGAATCATCACTTGGAAAAGACCTTTAAAGTCATTGAGTCCAACCCATAGAATCATAGAATCATTAAGGTTCAACCCCCCTGCCAAACAGGATCACCCAGGGCAGGTCACACAGATGGGGCTTGAAAGTCTCCAGAGTAGGAGACTCCACAACCTCTCTGGCCAGCCTGCTCCAGGGCTCCTGCATCCTCACACCAAAGAAGTTTCTCCTCATGTTGAGTTTTGGAGACTTGGACCTTCCTGTGTTGATCACCACTGCCCCAACTTTGTGGTCTATAGAAGGTCTTTTCAAGGTCAGAGTGAGGAGACCACAGATGTTAAAGACCCAAAGTACAGATGAGCTGAATATAGCAATTAGGATTTATTTGGGTATCAGCTATCACCTCAAAATAGCAGCATGCATGGTTGCTGAGAGAAAGAGCTACAAATATAGTTTAGAAACCTTATATAGTTCTATAAATAACCAGGTAAGGTTATATATAGACAGCTATGAAACAGATTGGTCACTACAAGGAGCTGTGTTCCTCTTCATATAGAGGGGAATGTCTGTGAGCCAGCCCTCTGCTGCAGGGCACTCATCACACTTTGATGGTCTGTATCTGAAAGTCTCTTCACCACTCATCAGAGTTCTGGCATTAGAGCCTTGACTGGCCTTCCCAAACAGAGCACACCAGCTCTCCAAGCTGCCACAGTGCAGGGAGGTAGAGGAAGGGACCTGTAGAGGTCCCTTCCAACCCAGACCATTATCTGGTTCCTCCTCAACATGAGGAAGAACTTCTTTACTGTAAGGGTCACAGAGCACTGGAACAGGCTCCCCAGAGGGGTTGTGGAGTCTCTTTCTCTGAAGACTTTCAAGACCCACCTGTGTGACCTGCCCTGAGTGATCCTGTCTGGCAGGGGGCTTGAGCCTTAATGATTCTATGATTCTATGGGTTGGACTCAATGACTTTAAAGGTCTTTTCCTGTGAGACCTGCACCAGATTCT
>VXBD01001315.1:34128-83480 GCA_013399975.1 Indicator maculatus | reverse complement strand
GAGGTCCTTTCCAACCCCTAACATCTTGTGAGAGGGAGAATCAGAATCATTGCCTAGGTGGTGATAAGAAAGTGAATAAAAGTGTTAGGCTGATGGTTGGACTTGATGACCTTAGAGCTCTTTTCCAACCAAAACAATTCCATGATTCTCTGATTCCTGTTTTGCTACTAGATGAGAGAAGTGGCAATTTGCCCTCCTGCATGCCACCCATGCTTCCAAACCTCAATCCCTGCCCTGCAAGACAAGAAGCAAACCTTCCATAACTGAGCTCCACAGACTGACCTGGAAGAATCCCTTCCATTTGCAGAAGCCTCATTAAAACAAAGCTTTCCTTCTCTTCTTGAGGGAAAGAATAAATTAGTGCACAGCTAAAGAAACTCTGGACTTTCTTAGAGACCTTGGAGGGTTGGGGGTTTTTTTTGGGTTTTTTTTTGAGGTAATTTACCCAGAAACATAGTTTCCTAAACATAGAAAGTTTCTCCAGGCTCTTTGAAAAACAGGTGACCCGAAAATAAAGAAGCCATAAAAATAAAAGCAATGCTCTTAAATCAACCATGAACTTGAGCTCTCCACAGCACAACTTTAACTACATTCTTCCACTGCTGAGCAATGAGAGGAATTCTGCCCTGCACTGAGAATGCACTGCATTTAAACTGATATTTCATGTGGTTATAGAAGTGTAGAAATAATACCTTCATTACTAGCAAAGAACTTAACCTTCTTAATTAACTTACCTCTTCAGCTTCCTTTTAACATACAGTGGGGATGGTATCAAGTCCTAATGTGTTGTATTTATAACCTGTTTTTTTCCTCAGATGCAAACCAAATAGCATCTGGGGGATAAAGATTTGCTAAAAAAAAAATTAGCTGCAGAGCTTCCCCTGTCACAGTATTCCTTTGACTTTCAAGCTATGGCCTCCCTTTTTAAAAAGCATATGCTGTGCATTGAAGCTACTTCATGACTCTTGGGAAGTCAAGTGAAAGATTATTTTAAGTTCTAGAAAATGTCAGGATATCCTTTCCTGATTTTTCTATTCCCTACATGAATGCAAAGGGAAAGATTCACAGCTGCAGCAGTCATGAGCCAGGCCAGTGACACACAGTCTGTAGGTTTTTTTTCCCTTCCCCCCTCTCCCCTTTTTTAACTTCTGCTCATTTTAATGGAAAGCACTTTATGGAATCAGAGAATTATTTGGGTTGGAAAAGACCTTGAAGATCACTGAGTCCAATCATCAAACCAACACCATCATGGCCCCACGTGCATGGCCACAGGTTTCTGGAACATCTCCAGGGATGGGGACTCCACCACCTCCTTGGGCAGCCTGTGCCAATCCTTGACCACTCTTGCAGTAAAGACATTTTTCCTCATCTCCAACCTGAACCTCCCCTGGCACAATTTCAGGCAATTTCCTCTCCTTCTATCCCCTGATCCTGGGGAGCAGAGCCCAACCCCCACCTCACTGCATCTTTCTCTCAGGGAGCTGTAGAGAGCAATGAGGTCTCCCTCAGCCTCCTCTTCTCCACACTAAACACCTCCAGCTCCCTCAGCTGCTCCTCTCCAGCCCTGTTCTCCAGACCCTTCCCCAGTTTTGTTGCCCTTCTCTGGACACTCTCCAGCCCCTCAATGTCCTTCTTGGAGTGTGGGGCCCAAAACTGAGCCCAAGGTTCCAGCAGTGCCCTCACCTCTGCTGAGTCCAGAGGTAGAATCCCTTCCCTGCTCCTGCTGGCCACACCATTGCTGATGCAGGTCAGGATGCTATTGACCTTCTTAGCCACCTGGGCACACTGCTGGCTCATGTTAAGTGGTGTGACTTGTGAAGATGCTATTTTCCTTTCTCAACTGTTCTCCAGTGGAACAAGGTCCAAAGTTTTGGTCTTTTTTGCCTCCTTTGCTTTACAGAAAGCAATGCAGTTGCATTGCGTGGGACAGAACTGCCCTGAGTTAGCATTGCACTGCCTGGGGCTGGGGCAGGTGACAGAGGAGAGGGTAGGGTCCATGAGAGATTAAAAACTGGGGGGGAAAAAGAAAAGAACTGAGGGGTGAGTTCATGCTGAGCCCCACACTGCTGCCATCCCCACTCTGGGGTTAAAATCAACCTTACTGTATTTGGAGTCTGTACACAGCAGCATAGAACACAATGAAGTTGCTGCTGTTTAGAATTACTCTCTGGGTCAAAGGAAAGGGAATTCATTCTTTTAACAGGATGCAGCACCAACATATGTTCAGAGCTAAGGTAATGCAAGCCACTACAAAGATTTTCATCCCTTCTCAAGGCAAGGATGGGGAATTGTCATGGATTTTATTTTCCAGAGCTGATTTGATATTCTATCCTATTAAACACCCTCACAGCCCCATGACCTGAATTTACACAACAGAGCTATCAGAACACAACTGACTGAACACAGAACCTACATTTCTGCAGTATGCAAGGCAATGTTTAGACCAAGTGGACAATATTTAGACCAACTCCACAATATTTAGACCAACTCCACAATATTTAAATCAACTCCACAATATTTAGACCAACTCAGTAATAACTGCTCTGTGCAGGGATAAAATTTCCCTGTTTCAGTGAAATTAAACCACATTCCTCTTCCCTTTTACATCACATTAAAAGGACCTGGCTGTTTAGTTTGCATCTGCTCTGCACCAAAGTGACCCTTTCATAAAGTCCATGCTGAAACTTCCATCCAGGACATTGTTAGCATCCTTCTCTTTTCATCTGAGGCTTTCAGTACATACAGTCTTTGCATTCATCTGTCAGTACCACTTAATAACTGCCTAATTAGTTAGGCAGTTACAAGATATGACAAAAAACCCCAGTAGAAGTCTCAAAGATATCATGTTCCTGTACATTCTCTAAAGACTGGTGGCTAGAAAGGAGGGAGGGACCCAAGTGGGTGCCAGGGAGGCCCTGCTGAGGGTTTCCATCTCTAGAAACTTCACCCAGTTCTCTAAAGCCGTCCCAGCAAGTGGTGCTTTGGCCCAACACAACAGGGAAAGGACACAGCAAGGAATTGCATGGTTAGGATGTAATTTCCCTCCTAATCTTATTTCTAAGATTGCTTAGGCATTTAATAAAAAAACCCAAACAACTATCTTCCCCTTGGGTAGGACTGCAAAAAACCAAATTTCCTCTCCTTTTCATTTATCACTAAACTAAAACCAGTGTCAGCTCTGAATTTTAATGACCTACTCCTCTACTCCTGTTTCCCAGCTTTGTTTACTTAATCAGGCAATCACACAATGGTTTAGATTGGTTTAGATTGACCTTAAAGATCTTCCAGCTCCAAGCCCCTGCCATGGGCAGGGACACCTCCCAGCAGCCCAGGTTGTTCAAAGCCTCATCCAGCCTGGCCTTGAACACTTCCAGGGAGGGGACATCCACAGCTTCCCTGGGTAACCTCCTCCAGTGTCTCCCCACCCTCACTAGAAAGAATTTCTTCCTAATCTCCAGTTTAATCTCCCCTCTTCCAGCTCAAAGCCATTGCCCCTCCTCCTGTCACTCCCAGCCTTTGTCAAAAGTCCCTGCCCAGCTATCCTGCAGCCCCCTCAGGTACTGGAAGTCTGCTCTAAGGTCTCCCTGGAGCCTTCTCTTCTCCAGGCTGAACAGCCCCAGCTCTCTCAGCCTGTCCCCATCAGGGAGGCTCTTCATCCCTCTGATCATCTTCATAGCCTCCTCTGGGCCACCTTAAGCAGTTCAATGTTCTTCTTGTGCTGGGGGCAGCAGACTTGGAGGCAGTGCTGCAGGTGGGGTCTGAGCAGAGCAGAGGGGCAGAATCCCCTCCCTGTGCTGCTGCTCTCCCTGCTCTGGATGCAGCTCAGCACACAGCTGCCTGCTGGGCTGCCAGGGACTGCTGGCTCCTGGGGAGTTTGTCACCAACTGACACCCCCAAGTCCTTCTCCTCCAGGCTGCTCTAAAGCCACTCCTTGGCCAGCCTGGATTTGTGCTTGGGATTGCCCCCACCCAGGTGCAGGACCTTGCACTTTTCCTTGTTAAACTTCATGAGGTTGGCTTGGGCCCCATTTCATTCTGTAGAACTTCATTAATGTATGCTGAGCATGATGTCTGACAGCCAACAGTGGCCACAGTCAGAGAGCCTGAGTCCTTTGAAAGAGCCAACATTTCAGCACAGCCTTTAACTGAACATGAAAGAATACCGAAGGGAAGGGGTCTGTGCTGTTGGGTCAGTGGGAAAGGGACATTTTGGTGGAAAACAAGATCAGGTCTCCCATTTGCATGGAATCATAGAACTGTGGAGATTGGAAGAGAACTTTGACACCAACAAGTCCAACTGCTTGCCTGAGGGTCACAATCCTGCCACTACTGCTAAGCTACTACCACAATTGTATGCCCAAACACAAATGACTTGGAAGGTTTCCTTGCTCTGAATGTTAACATCAACTACCAACAGCCACCTGGACAAATAAAATGCTTTTTTTTCCCTCATAGTTGGTTTTAAATTAATGTCCAGTGCCAAGGATTTTGTTCTTCAAAGTTTTGTTCTTCTTGTCAGTTTTGTTCTTCAAAGTATTTTCCCCCCTCTACTCCACTCTGGTGAGACTCCACCTGGAATACTGCATCCTGTTCTGGAGCCCCTAGTACAAGAAGGATCTGGAAGTGCTGATCCACCAGAGAAGGGCCATGAGGATGAGCAGAGGGCTGGAGCTCCTCTCCTATGGAGACAGGCTGAGAGAGTTGGGATTGTTCAGTCTGGAGAAGAGAAGGCTCCAAAGAGATCTTCTTGTGGCCTTCCAGTATCTGAAGGGGGCTACAAGAAAGCTGGGGAGGGACTTTTGAGGGTGTCAGGGAGTGATAGGACTGGGGGGAATGGAGCAAAAATAGAAATAGGTAGATTCAGATTAGATGTTAGGAAGAAATTCTTCCCCATGAGGGTGGTGAGACTCTGGCACAGGTTGCCCAGGGAGGTGGTGGAAGCCTCATCCCTGGAAGTTTTTGCAGCCAGGCTGGAGGTGGCTCTGAGCAACCTGATGTGGTGTGAGGTGTCCCTGCCCATGGAAGGGGTTTGGAACTGGCTGGTCCTTGGGGTCCCTTCCAACGTTGACAATTCTGTGATTCTATGAAATACCTCCCTTAAAGCCTTGGAAAGAGCAGGTCAAAGGACTGCAGTGATGTGCATCAAAAGAGCTTCTCCTCCTCACTGAAAAATCCCTACTAGACAGCAACTGAAACCCAAATAACAACACACAAAAGCCAAACAAACCCAGACTAGGAGGACATTGTTGTAGCTTGCTGGGTCATTTGATACTGCCTGCTACAGTTCCTTTCTCTTCCAGCCATGCACGAATGATCCTGTGAATTTGGAGTTTAGAGAGCACAGGTTGCCCAACAAAAAGTACAGTTGCTCATGAATAATTTGGATTTCAATGTGCATGTGCAGAAAATGGCTCAACACAAGGCTGTTTTTCCTGTGTCAAAGCCATCTGTGACTCCACACTGTCGTCATGCATGCTGTGGGGGTCACTCTGCAAGAGCAGCAGCACGTGAAGGGCCATGGAATGGCTCTATGAAAAGCCACTTCAGGATGCCAAGGCACAGTTCCTGGAAATGGCAATGATCTGAGGGCTTGAGGAACAGGGATGTGCTTGCAAAGCCTGCAGGTGCTGGAATCAGCTGCCTTTTCCATGCTGAATATAGTTGTACGTGAGGGTTTGGTTCACTGCAGTGACGCTGTTAGCATGTTGGGGGGTTTGCTGGGTTTGCTTTTACTTGGGGATGAGAAAGATGTGAGTCATGCAGCTTCTTCAGAGGAGAGCAGATGAAGTGTTGAGAGCACACTAATGATGGGGCAGGCCCAGAGGAGGGCCACGAGAATGATCAGGTGGTTGGAGCACCTCTGCTGCAAGGACAGGCTGAGGGAGCTGGGGGTGTTCAGCCTGGAGAAGAGGAGGCTCTGGGGAGACCTAATAGCAGCCTGCCAGTACCTGACAGGAGCTACATGAAGGATGGAGAGAGACAGTTTGCAAAGGGCTGCAGGGACAGGACAAGGGGAAACGGCTTCAAACTAGAGAAGAGCAGATTTAGATTGGATGTTAGGAGCAAGTTCTTTACTATAAGGCTACTATAGTGTTCCACTACTATAAGGGTAGTGGAACACTGGAACAGGTTTCCCAGGGAGGTGGTCGAGGCCCCATCCCTGGAGATGTTCAAAGCGATGCTCAACAGGGCTCTGAGCGACCTGATCTAGTTGAGGATGTCCTTGCTGACTGCAGGGGGGTTGGACTGGATGAGCTTTGGAGATCCCTTCCTGACCATTCTATGATTCTATGACCATTCTAGTATGTGTTCTGAACGTGTGATAAAAGAATCAAAGTGTGGCTCTGAGCCACTTTGGAATGGAACACTCTGAAGGATTATGTTGCACAGTTGTTGTTTTTTTTCTGTGCCTTGTTGTTTGTTTGTTTGTTTGTTTTTCCTTTGTAGGTGAATTCTGGAATCCATAAATCCCACATGGATCTCAGCAGGTCCAAATCTTATCCTGTAAGTTCTGAAGCATTGCAAAGAGGAGGTATAAACACATTATAAAGCTGAAACAGATTTTCTGCATCAAAAAGGACCATTTCCAGACAAATCAACCTTGTCTTCTTCCCCTCTAGCCTTTTTGCACAGGAATCTGAAGAACTCTGCTAGTCTGCATAAATATATTCATGAAAAGTTTTGCTGCAGCTTATATAAAGATCCTTCCATTTTGACACAAATCAAATTAATCCTCTTTGAGTCTTCACTGAAATGACGATGCTAGGCTAAATAAATCTCTTTGAATTCTCATTAACTGTTAGTACAGCTGATTCTTTGACTGGTTCATTAGCATACTTGGTGGCATATGCTCAAAAAGAGGAAGGGGAAAAAAAAACCCCACATATAAAAGAACCCTGCAATTTAATGCAAAATAGAACAAAGCTGTAGATTTCAGACTTTGCCTTCCACACACTGCAAAGTGCAGGGAGCAATGATCCGACTCGAGCATTGCAGGAGGTTCTTCTGAATTGCCATTCAAACTGCTTCTTAACTTTGACAAAGTATAAATTAATTACTCAGCTGTATGTAGATTCTCATCTGTCAAAGTGAATTAAAAGTGGGGAAAAGGAAAAACAAAAAAAGTGCCAACACAAGAAGGATATCAAACTGTTGGAGCTACTCCAGAGGAAGCTATGAAGAGGGCCGAAGGGCTGGGGAACCTCCTCTATGGGGACAGGGCGAAAGAGTTGAGGCTGTTCTCTGCAGAAGAGAAGGCTCCAGAGAGACCTTAGAGCAGCCTTCCAGTACCTGAAGGGGGCTACAAGAAAGCTGGGGAGGAACTTTTTCCAAGGGCTTTCTAGCAACAGGATGAGAGGGAATGGATTGAACCTCGAAGAGAGGAGATTTAGACTGGAGATTGGGAAGAAATTCTTTGCAGTGTGGGTGGAGAGACACTGGAACAAGTTCCTTGGGGGGGTTGTGAATGTGAACACCTCCAGGGAGGTTGTGAATGTGAACACCTCTAGGGAGGTGTTCAAACCAGTTGGATGAGGTCTTGATCAATCTGTGCTAGTGGGAGGTGTCCCTGCCCATGGTGTGGAGGCTGGATCTAGATGATCTTGAAGATCCCTTCCAATCCAGAGGATTCTAACTTTCTGTTATGACTCTATGGTAGGCTATGAAATATCTCCAGTGTAACATTAACAGATATCAGCAACTCCATTTGCTATTTCACAACACCACAACTTGTTGGCTCACCTTCCATGCTTCTTAGAAAGGAGGAGTTGTGTCTTTAACCCCTGACCCTCTCAGTCAGATGATTTTACATTGCAGCTTTCAAGAACTGGAAGCTTTCATCCAGTTCGCTGTTAGTCGCAGAGAGATACTAAAGCTACTATCTGCTAAAGAAAATTCATGATCTGGGTAAAACACTGCTCTGTTTAATAACCCAGTCTCCACTGAGAAGCTGTGTAACAGGAATGAAAGGAAGAAGGAAGAAATGTGCAAGCCCTTGAAGGAAAAGGAGCAATCCACAGCCATTTTCCACACCGAGTCTCAGCACCAGCAGAGACGCAGGGAGCTCTTTGCATTCCATTTCCATGATCTAACACTGCTCCATGGAACAAGCTCAGCTCCTTGGCTGGTGGCAAAGGTGGTGGTGGTGGGGGATTTCCAAGAGGTCTCCATTTACATCCAAGCCCTGCAGAGCCCAAGCTGAGTCTCTGTGATTGAATGTGATAGCTTGCACCACATCAGGCATGGCCACAGGCATCAAAGTGCCTGCCCAGTCTTTCAGGGGGAGAGGGTACTGTATTATTTAATCTCTCATTAATATGTTCCATGCTAAGCAGGGTGCCTGCTGTCATGTTTCTTGACTTCCACAAGCTAATTTGAGTTGCTGCTCCTTATTACATAATTGTACTGCAATGCAATCCTGGAGGCAGCTTCAGGATGTCTCTTATGGCTTCCCATCATTTATGTAACGTCCCAGAAAACCACTCCAAAGGATTCTCTAGACCTAAGATTTACTGGCTCTTCCCAGCCCAAATGAAGCAAAATTGCTTGTGGCAGGTCTGTTTTCACTGTGAAGCTGAAGCCCTGAACCCCACAGGGTTAATAAATTTGTGTTATTCCTGTTAATATTGCCGTGGAACACAGCTACTGCTTTACTTTATTATCCTTCTGTGATCACAAGGAGACTCCTTGTCCTCCCAGGACAGCCTTCAGAGGCTGATGATGCCTGGAGTGATCTCTGACAGGAAACAGTGATGGAGTGTGATGGAGTGCAACTCCCTTTCCTTCTGTGTGCCCACATTCTTACCCAGCTCCCTCTGTCCACTCAGATCAGTGCTCCTACTTCAACTACTTTTATCAGAGATTCATGGAGTAGTCTGAGTTGGAAGGGACCTTAAAGATCATCTAGTTCCAAACGCCTGCCATGGGCAGGGACACCTCCCAGCAGACCAGGTTGCACAAATCCTCATCCAGCCTGGTCTTACACACTTCCAGGGATGAGGCATCAACAACCTCTCCAGTGTCTCATCACCCTTGTAGTCAAGAACTTCTTCCTAATGTCCAAACTAAATCCACCCTGCTCTAGTTAAAACCATTGCCCTTGTCCTATCACCATGTGCCATTATGGAAAGTCCCTCTCCAGCTGTCATGCCAGCTGCATTGCTATCTGAGACACAAAAGCATTGGAACAGGCTGCCTAGGGGGTTGGTGGAGTCACTGTTCCTTTAGGTGTTCAAGAAACCTGTGGACACACCACTTAAGGACGTGGGTTAATGGCCAGGGTGGTCTTAGGATGATGGCTGGACTTGATCTGAGAGGTCTTTTCACTAAATCACGGAACGTTAGGGGCTGGAAGGGACCTCAAGAGGTCATCCAGTCCAACCCCCCTGCCAAAGCAGGATCACCTGCACCAGGTCACACAGGAACTCATCCAAGCAGGTCTTGAATAACCCTGGAGAAACAATTCGAAACAATCTTTTAAGTCCATGCAAAGCCCACGATTGTGAGACAAAAATCTTATTTCACAGACTCTCCTGCTCCCCACACATACAGAAATTTATCTGTGGAGAAGCTGGCTTTCTCTTTCTCTCTCCTTCTTATCCTGAGCTCGGGGAGGAGGAAGAGCAGCCGCAGGGAAGGGAAGGGAGCGCGGTGCAGCGAGCCCTGCGGAAGCCGGGAGGAAGCAGTCGATCATTTCAGCGAGAGCAGCGTGTCTTGGCGGCGGTCCTCACCACCACCCCCTCCATCCCAGCCTCCTCTGCCCCTCCCACGCTCACACAGCTCAAAAGCAGATGGAAAATACTCTGCCAAAAGGCATTGAAACACAGTGTTAGAAAGTTACTCTCTCCAGGCTGGAGAAAGTGATGGAGAACTCTGGCAGGCGAATGAAACTATTCACAGTCAGTGGCATCTTGGATGGGGAAAGCGGGGAGGGAAGAGGAGACTGGAAGAAGTTGAGGGAGGATTGTACAAGAGCCATCTGGAACACAGGAGGCAGATGCACTTCAGCTTGCTGCACTTCAGAGAGAGACCTGTGTGGCTAATCCTGGGTTAAGAAGCCATTTCCCAGCCTTCAGGAACTGTTTTCAAAGCTGAGAACACTGCAAAGCTGCCATGACCTGATGCTTATAGCAGAGCCAACACTGTCAGATCTGGCTCCCCTGGAGGGCTTTTACAGTCTTTAGTGGTGCTCAGATGCTGAAGGGACTGCATCTTACTCATCTGCTGTGTCACTTTTTACATGTGTTAGTTTCATTTGGATTGTGAAGGTGTGACACGGAGAAGAGATGCTGAGAGGTATCATCCCCAGCGCTTCAGGGATGAAACTTTCCTGAAGTTACTTTTTTCCCAGTTTCTTGTTTCCTTATATGTCTCTGACCTGTTCTCACAAGAGCTCAGCTCACTCTATGTTCAAAAAGCAAGGTGCCTTTTCCTCATATGACTTCCCTGCTTGTGAGAGAGTGAAAATTGAGTTCTGTCTCCCAACTCTTGCACAGGGAGAGAAGGGAGGAACCATGTGTGAGAGAGAACAGAGACCACAACCAGTGTTTTGATGAACATATTGAGAAACCATGGTGATGAGCACAGGAGGGCAACCCGGAAAGGCTGATTTGTTTCTTTGTGTTATTTCCTTGGAGCTTTAGCCACATGATGCTGGCAGATATCTAATGCATTTTCCACATGTCTCTTTGAACCAAAGAGAAATCAGATGGAAGTTGTCCTCATAGTACAGAGAATCACAGACTCATAGACTCAGAGAATCACAGAATCACAGAATGGTAGGGGTTGGAAAGCAGCCAGTCCAACCCCCCTGCCAGAGCAGCATCACCTAGGGCAGGTCACACAGGAACATATCCAGATGGGGCTTGAAAGTCTCCAGAGCAGGAGACTCCACAACCTTTCTGGGCAGCCTGCTCTAGGGTTCCAGCACCCTCATAGCAAGGAAGTTTCTCCTCATGTTGAGGTGGAACTTCCTGAGTTCCAGTTTGTGTCCATTGCCTCTCATCCTATCACAGGACACAAGTGAACAGAGCCTGGTCCCTTCTTCTTGACACCCACTCCTCAGATATTTGTAAGCATTGCTCAGATCCCCTCTCAGCCTTCTCTTCTCCAGGCTAACCAGCCCCAGGGCTCTCAGCCTTTCCTCCTCACACAGATTTTCCAGTCCCTTCAGCATCCTCATAGCCTCCATTGGACTCTCTCCAGTAATTCCCTGTCCCTTTTGACCTGACAGCCGAGAACTGGATTCAATTCTCCAGCTGTGGTCTCACCAGATCTCTGTATAGACACCGACACTAGAAAAAACAAAGAAATGTGGTGACAGCACATCTTATTTTCCCATCTCTTGATGACCATTTAACTCCAAGATCAATGATCTTATTAACTTCCAGAATACCATCAAGGTAAAATTTTTGGGTTTTAATTCATAGAAGATCAACTCAACACTAAACCCTTCAGAAGGGTTTGCAGGCACTTGCTTCTCTCTGTCCCCAAACAGTCCAGTCCAGCCTGCTGTCAGAGAATCATGGAGGCATAGAATCATAGTATCATAAAATCATAGAATCACAGAGTCATAAAATCATAGAATCATTGTATCATAATCATAGAATCATAAAAATCATAGAATCATTGAGTCATAAAATCATAGGACCATAGAATCATAAAATCATAGAATCATAGAGTCATTGAATCATAGAATCATTGAATCATAGAATGATAAAATCATAGAATCATTGTATCATAAAATCATAGAATCATAAAGCCATAGAATCATAAAAGAGTCATAAAATCATAGGATCATAGAATCATAAAATCCTAGAATCATTGATCAAAAACTCAGAGAATCATAGAATGCCCTGGGTGGAAAGGGGCCTCTAGATGTTCTCTGAGCTCTTCCCTTTCTTACCCAACTCATTTTAAGGAAGCAGTCACCACATGTTGCAGAAATATTCCAGGTATTGTCATTTTCCCATCCTCACAGTCTCCTATGACAGGAAACCAACTGCTTGGGTTGGTTTTGTTTTGGGGTTTTTTGGGGTTTTTTTTTGGTTGGAGTTTGCAAATAAACCAGCACCTGCCCCAGCAATCTAATGACCTGAAGGAACTGTTACATGATTAATCCTTTTTGATTTGTATTGCAGAAATCAGTGAAGTGCTTCAGCATCCTGTGGCTTACTCGTCCTGATGTTCTTTTTCAGCAAGCAGATTTGTCAGGCCAGAGCTCATGCACTTGGTTTTAAATCACTCAGAAAAATCTGAGAATGAAAAGTCATCATGAAAAACATCAATAATCAACTTAAAGCACCAGAATGGAATCAGTAGGGAGAAGATAAATGGTTGTCAGGAGTGATGTTAGGCATGTGTGGCTGGATAGAGATAAGCACCAAGCAGATTGCTTGTTTCAGCTTGATTTTGGTTTGAATTTGTTTGGTTTGGGGTTTTTTTTGCCTGAGGGATGATGAATGTCCCTCAAGACTGCTTGAAATGAATGTATTTGGCATGAGAGCGTTTGCTGTTTGGGATAGGGCTTCCACGGGAAAGACATTCAAATTATCCTTCCAAAAGAGTGTTCCATTAAACAAATATTGAAGAGCACTTTTCCTTCTGAGTTTGCACAAATATTTGCCAAAAGGACTCTGAGCAGAATAGAAAGAAAGAAAGAAAGAAAGAAAGAAAGAAAGAAAGAAAGAAAGAAAGAAAGGAAGAAAGGAAGATAAAGATAAAGATAAAGATAAAGATAAAGATAAAGATAAAGATAAAGATAAAGAAAATATACTTATTTCACCAGAATGCAGGGGTTTGAAATAGAAACTTTCTCCTCTTAATGCTAAAACATAGGGGTTTGAGGTGAAAAACAAACACAACCCTAACAAAATCCCAAGATCAGAATTAGGGTTTTTTTGGAGTTTTTATTATACTTAGGAGGAAATATTTAAAGATTTATATCTATATATCTCACAGTGTCACAGTATATCAGAGGTTGGAAGGCACCTCCAGAGATCATCAGGTCCAAGCCCCCCTGCCAAAGCAGCATCACCCTGGGGAGTCTGCACAGGAATGCATCCAGGTGGGTTTGGAACGTGTCCAGAGAAGGAGACTCCACAACCTCTCTGGGCAGCCTGTTCCAGAGCTCTGTCACCCTCCCTGTGAAAATAATTTCTTCTCCTGTTGAGCTGAAATCTTCTCTGTTCAAGCTTGTACCTGTTGTTCCTTGTCTTATTCCTGTGCACCACTCAAAAGAGCCTGGCCCCCTCCCCTTGACACCCACCCCTCAGCTATTGATAGACATTGATCAGATCCCTCTCAGCCTTCTCTTCTCCAGCCTAAACAGCCTCAGAGCTCTCAGTCTCTCTTCACAGGGGAGATGCTCAAGTCCCCTAAGCATCCTCCTGGCTCTCCCTTGGACTCTCTCCAGCAGGCCTCTGTCTCTCTTGAACTGAGGAGCACAAAACTGGATGCAATATTCCAGCTGTGGTCTCAGCAGGGCAGAGTTGAGGGGGAGAAGAACCTCCCTAGCCCTGCTGGCCACACTTTTCTTGCTGCACCCCAGTATCCCATTGGCTCTCTTGGCCACAAGGGCACATTGCTGTCCCATGCAGAACTTGCTGCCCTCCAGCACTCCAAGGGCTGTCTCCATGGAGCTGCTTTCCAGCAGAGCAGCCTCTGACCTGTCCTGGTGCCTGCTGTTATTCCTCCCCAGATGCAGGACCCTGCACTTGTCCTTATTGACCTTCATGAGCTCTGCCTGCACCCAGCTCTCACTGCTTCAAATTCTAGAACTTCCATAAATTTACATACATTAACCTGGGAAAGCTGAGATCATATTTTGAGTCAGGACTACACAGGACATCAACAGTTTGAGATCCATTCCTGCAATGGTGTTCTGGGACTCAGGGTCCTTCCCTTCTCCTTCAGAACTGTCTCCACAGGATTCCTTTCCTCTGACCCTATCAACAGAGGATTTGTGGTCCCTTATCAGGAAGCTACTGAGTCCCACTCTCTTTAATGACAAAAACCTCCACCAGCTTCACCCTCTGTGCCCAGTTTGGAGAAGACCCAATCATGCTGCAGACATTAAGCTGCAATATCATCCAAATGACAAAAACAAACCAAAACAAATCCCTTTACCAAAAGAAGCAGGAGCAACACCATTTCACATCCAGCACCAGCACCTGCTGTGCTCTCAGCTCCTTCTCCACTGCCAGCTCTTTCAGCAGAGGACACATTTGGGCTAAGGAGGAACCAATCCTCCAGATTAAAGCTTGGAGAATCTCTCCCACACTTGCCTCCTGCAAGGCACAGTGGCACCCAGATGAGCCTGGCCCACCCACTCCTCTGCCCTCCTTTTGAGCTCCACACCATCACACCTGCTCTCAGCAAAATGAAGGTTGCCAGTGCAGCTCCAGGAGTCTTCTCCTGGCAGTATAATCCAGCAGAGATGTTGGGCTTGCCCACAGTGCAGCTCTGATGCATCTACACAGCATGCAGGACACAAAGCTGCTCCACCCCACGAGGTTACTCCCATGCCCTGTGAATAGGAGACCACTTGGAGAGAGATGAGAAGAGATGCTCACAGAGATGCTCATGGAGCCTCCCCTACAAGCACCTGCTGTAGGCAACCTAAGCATGAGGACCATCTGCTTATCCTTTCTTTTCCAGCTCAAGCAGTGCTTAATGCCCTTTATGGATAAACCCAGGATCACAAAAGAATGCGGGGCAGAGGGGACTGGAGATCTCTAGTCCAACACCTTACTCAGATTCTTCCTAATCTCCAGTTTAAATCTCCCCACTTCCAGCTCAAAGTCATTGCCCCTGATTCTATGCCACAAGCCTTTGTAAGAAGTCCTTCCCCAGCTCTCCTGTAGCCCCTTCAGGTACTGAAAGGCTGCTCTAAGGTCCCCTGGAGCCTTCCCCTCTCCAGGCTGACCAGCCCCAACTCTCTCAGCCTGTCCCCATAGGGGAGGTGCTCCATCCCTCTGATCATCTTTGTGGCCTCCTCTGGACCTGCTCAAGCAGTTTGATGCCCTCCTTAATGCCCTACAAAAGCCTCTCTGCTCAGTTAAGATCTTAGGTAAACTGTATCCACTAACAGCAGGTTTCTCTGGCAGCCCAGTGGGCTGAGAACTATCAGCAGCAGCAGCAGATTTCCCTCCAGCAGAGCTGCTCTCTTCACAAGTGTTGAGAGTGGATGGCTGCAACTGCCCCATTTCCTTTTTCCCATCTCAAACATATGTGAGATGGAGAGCTGGCAGAAGAAGCTGTGCTGCAGGTACCTCCTCCTCCATGCAGCTATTTGGAGGAGGCCATGGAAAGAGAACAGGCACCATGGGGAGGGGAGGTGGGGGGGGAAAGGCAAGCAAAAAGCAGATTGCCCCAAAGCTGTTATATCACAAGGCAGGGAAATGATGGAGTGGCCAGGTATGAACTGAGAAATCCCTCTTCCCTTGTCAGATGTGCTCTGGTTTCATAGTACTACAACTTCATGTACAAGCTCTGACACCACAGGCAGAGCAACTTGATGTCAAATAAGAGCTAAATAGACTTGCAGCAGCAGCACCAGCAGCAGGTCTTTCATCAGTGTCACAGCACAAGCCCTACTTTAATGAGTTCAGACATGCTTTGTCTTTGCCACAGCAATATTGACTGAGCCTCTCTTTTAATTAAATAAATGCAGTACATAGAGAGAATTAGCTTCATGGAAACCTCTGCACCAGCAGCAAAATAAAAAAAGAGAGAAAAAGAAAAAGGAAAAATTCCTCCTACCCTAGCCCCCCCCTAATCACTCTGATGAACTGACTGTTCCCTGCTTAAAAAAAAAACCCAAAACAACAGAGAGTGTGCAAAGAGTGCAGAGTCACTCTGTCTTTAGGGGCAGAAGATCTAATGTGCCACCTTTTCTTCAGTGCTGATGGAACTGTGGGGTCAGTCTGATTAAGGAAAGAGAACATCTCTGTGATGAAGAAAGGCTGAGAGCCCTGGGGCTGGTTAGCCTGGAGAAGAGAAGGCTGAGAGGGGATCTGAGCAATGGTTACAAATAGCTGAAGGGTGGATGTCAAGAAGAAGCCAGGCTCTTTCCTGCAGGGCCCTGTTATAGGACAAGGGGCAACAGACACATATTGGAACCCAGGAAGTTCCACCTCAACAGGAGGAAAAAAATCTTTGGTGTGAGGGTGCTGGAGCCCTGGAGCAGGTTGCCCAGAGAGGCTGTGGAGTCTCCTGCTCTGAGAATCTTCCAAACCCAACTGGATTCATTCCTGTGTGACCTGTCCTGGGTGATCCTGCTCTGGCAGGGGTTTGGACTGGTTGCTCTCCAGAGGTCCCTTCCATCCCCTACCATTCTATCATTCTATGATACTTTATAGACTTTGATATTTATTTCCCTTTTCCTAGCTGTATTTGGAAGACCTGTGTGAACTCCCAGGTGGGTGGTAGGTGCCTATAGGTATGTTAATAGATACTAACAATGGAAGGGATTAGACAAAGGACTTCTGTTTGTATGGTGGAAAGGAGTGTTAACCCCCATGAAATGAAATGCACAGGTATTCATAGAATCATGGAATTGTTTGGGTTGGAAAAGACCTCCAAGATCACCCAGTCCAACCAGTAACCCAACACCACCATGGCCACTGAACCACATCCCCAAGTACCATGGCCACAGGTTTCTTGAGCACCTCCAGGGATGGGGACTTCACCATCTCCCTGGGCAGCCTCTTCCAATCCCTGACCACTCTTGCAGCAAAGGAACTGTTCCTCATCTCCAACCTAACCCTCCCCTGGCACATTTTCAGGCCATCATCAGCTGTGACAGCAGACTTGGTTCTGTCACCTCGTTCTGGACAGCCTTCCTTCCCCAGGGGTCCCTCACAAGTATTAATGTGCCTAGAACACCTTTGCAGTCTGCTACTTTCCTTGTCAAGAGCAGCTTGGGGTGTGCTTGGCTTTTTGCACAGCAGCTTTGTTACAACCTCCCTCAGCTGAACCAGCCCATAGCCCTGCAGGTCTCTGCTGGTTCACTCACACACACACTGCTCTCCCTGAGCTGCTCAGCTGCCTGACGTCAGCTCCCTGGAGGCTAACAATGTCATTATCATTACCAGACAAAGACAGTTAGGTAATTTTGTCTGATGGCAGTGCAGATATTGACCTGAACTAATGCATCCTTATTTCCCAGAGAGCTGCTGATTGTAGCAATGTGCCATGGCAGGGTTTGCTAACGTTACTCTAAAGGCTGTGTTCTTTTTTAGAAGAGAAAAAGCTTTTACATTCATATTCAATTTCATCACTTGACATGTCTCTCTCTCTCTCTCCTCTCTCCCTCTCAACTCACTAGGCTTGAAATTCTTTGGCTGTTGCAAGACAAGTGCAAGGTCTCAGTCTGTGTGAGCCTGTGGAGTATTTTTGGCAACCTCTAATTTGTACATCCTCTGGCCCTGCAGAGAAAACTACCAAGCCTATTCAAAAGCCTTCTATTTTTTCCCCCTTCAGGACAGCCTATAGAAATAGCTTCAGGGAAAGGAGCCTTGTAGCAGTGGTGACATCTGATGCAGCTCCTGACAGCACCTTGCACAGATCTGGCTCTGGGTTTTTGTGTTGCTGACTGCTGGCAGTGCTCTTGGAATAAAAAGTCTTTTGCCTTAAAGAGATTACAATTCCCACATTTTATTGCAGTTGCCTTGAAAAGCAGATAGATGCTGTGCATATAATAGCCATTACATAAACAGATTGTGGAAACATGCAAGTTTAAGAGTCCTTCTGGAATATTCTGTGATGATTATAACAAACACAGGTCTATATGCCAGCAGAATGATGTATGCTGGAGCTGCTGTCAGTAGAAAGCTTGTTGATAAATACTGGAGTGTAGCTTATTTAATGCTGCAGTCTGAGCTTTTGTGCAATATCCTCAAATCCAAACTTTGGTGCACAAATACAAATTGCTACACTGTATGTTGCAATAAAGCTGATTTATGCTGAAGTTGGGATCATATAACACTCCCTCCAGATGTTAGGAAAGCAACAAAATAAAAAAAAAAAGAAAAAAACCCCAAACAACCAAAAAAGGTAGCCAGCCCTGAAAAGGCAATCAGGCTTCCCTGAGACATGGAGCTTAGGCAGGGTTATCATCCTCTCCTAGCTAGGGTGGAAAAAAAACCAACAGAGACTGCTCAGCTGAGAAATCCAGACAAGCAGCCTCTGCCACCAGGGGAAAACACCAGTTTCCAAACACTGCTGAACTTCTTGTGATTCCATGACAGCCTTCCCATAGCAAAACATTTTATTTTAAGGTCATGTTCTCCATTTAGACTAAAGGAANCCAGGGTTGGTGACTCAACTACATCCCTGGGTAGCCCATTCCAATGCCTGACCACTCTTTGTCATCTATCATCAAAAAAAAAGTGTTCATTTTTACAGAAACCACAGAATCCTTTCAGTCAGAAAAGACCTTGAAGATCCTCAAGTCCAGTCATTATCTATCTACCTCTACAAGCAAATTCTTTGTTTTAAACAAGTCACAAAGATTCATGAGATCGCTTTTCATTCTGTATTTCAAGCATGGTGTGCTTCTGAAAGTCTGCACCATATTCAGCCATTCTTGTTCACTTCCTACTCAACTTAGAGAAACTTCTGGAAGTATCAATAAGTCATGCCACAAATGCTGCTGAACAAGGTTCTATGAATAGCAGGCGTCAGGTTTTAGCCCATAGAAAAATGACCAAAAAATTGCTTCACTTGAGTGCATTTTCAACAGCACTGCAGTTCATCATGCCCAAATTTCTTTATAAATATTAATTAGAGAAAAAACTCTGATGACAAAGCAGCACCTTCTGAGCTCTGGAGAGATGCCGTTGTACAACAGAGTTACAATTTTAATGCAGTTCTTTTAAAAAGACAAAAATGTTATATAAATAATATTAAATAACTTGAATTAATATGTGATATTTATGTATGCAAATAAATAAATGATGAAAAGAGAGGAGAGGAGAGGAGAGGAGAGGAGAGGAGAGGAGAGGAGAAAATAAAAGAGAAAAGAGAAGAAAAGAAGAAAAAAGCCAAGGGTTGAGGAAAAGCTGAGCCCCTTTTTAGTTCCATTTCAGCCACCACCAATCTGTGTGTGTAGAGGGGATGTAGTCTGACAGTGAGCATTGCAGGCAGAAGATAATTAAAAATGAACTCTCTGTAAATAGCATCTTGCCTCCGGTCATTGAGCTCGAGTTCTTCTATTGAAATGCTGTGTAATGAAAGGTACATGCAAAGCACATTTCCAACAGGAGGGACACTGAGCTCGCTTCTCCTCACCCAGAAACCTGCAGGAGAAGTAAAGCTGCACATCAGTGGGGCACCTAATATTGATAAGGAGCTTGGTGTATCCCCCCCAGAGATCACAAAGGGTTATTTTCACTCCAAGAATAGCAATAAAAAGCATGAAGCACTTGAGGCTGTGTCTGAATCTCCTGCTGACCAAAAGCAATTTAAGCAAAGAGGCAACCAGACAACTGCTACCTTGCTGAATAATTCCAGTCCCCCACTGCTGATCTTCCTCTACTTCAGAGCCCCAATCTCTTTTCACACACCAGAGTTCTTAATAGGAAGGCACAAATTAGGGGTTGGTCTGCTGGAAAGCAGCTCTGTGGAGAAGGACCTTATAGTCCTGGTGGATAAGAAATTCTTCATAGGACAGAAAATGTGACCTTGTGTCCAAGAAAGCCAAATGGTATCCTGGGGTGCACCAGCAGGTCAGGGGAGGTTCTTGTGTCCCTCTGTTCTGACCTAGTGAGACCACAGCTGGAGTATTGTGTCCAGTTCTGGGCTCCCCAGTTCAAGAGGGACAGGGAGCTACTGGACAGAGCCCAACAGAGGCTATGAGGATGCTGAAGGGACTGCAACATCTGAGTGAGGAGGAAAGGCTGAGAGCCCTGGGGCTGGTTAGCCTGGGGAAGGCTGAGAGAGGTTCTATCAATGTGTGCAAACACCTGGAGGGTGGGGGTCAAGAAGAAGGGGCCAGGCTCCTTCCAGTGGTGTCCTGTGATAGGACAAGGGGCAATGGACACAAACTGGAACCCAGGAAGTTCCACCTCAACAGGAGGAGAAACTTTGGTGTGAGGCTGCTGGAGCCCTGGAGCAGGCTGCCCAGAGAGGTTGTGGAGTCTCCTTCTCTGGAGGATTTCCAAACCCACCTGGATGCTTTCCTGTATGACCTGCACTAGGTGATCCTGCTCTGGCAGGGGGGGCTGGACTGGATGATCTCCAGAGGTCATGAGTTTTCCCTGTTGTCTGCATAGGATACAACTCCACTTTCCTGGACAGCAATGCCTTTGAACACTGCTGGGAAGTTTTATAATGCTCTGTTCCACAACCTTTAGCCTAACTTTTCCCCAGCTGGAACACTCTACTCATTGTAACCCCCAAGGATGACTGTATGGACAAATCATGCCAACAGCAATGAATCTTCAGGATATTTATCAGCCTTGTGCAGGATTAACTTGACATTTAAAACTAGGGAAGGTTTTACCAATTATGTTGGGTTGTGGGTTTGGGTTTTTTTTTTTCTTCTTTGTAGTTAATAGAGAAAGCATAATTAATGATCATGTAGTTGAGCCTCTGCAGCATCTTACAATTGATCCTCTATTACACTGGCAAAGTAAGAGGATAATGTGGCCAGCATTTAGTGAGCTGGCAGGAAAACACTTGGCACATCATCCCACTTGGGTTTCATTTGACAGAATTCACTCAAATGGCCTTGTTTGGGCATAATCTGGTGGAGTGGTTTGGGTTTAATTAAAACAAATTCAGATTCTTCTCCTTAGCTCTTAATATGGTTAAAGATAATTGTATTGCTCCTTTCCCTGGTGTGCCTCACAAGCTCATATTTGTACATCCTTGAAGGACAAGTTGGGGCAACAAAATATATATTGTAGCTGGGCTTCTCCTCCTGGTAACTGGGGGGGGGGATAAAATTGCCTTTGAGCACAAGGAAACTCTGACTGCTGTGAAACTTGTAGGCTGCTTTATTCTCTTTGTTGGCGTCCAAAGAGAAAATGAGATATCCATATGCCAGAACTTCATTTGGAGTAATTTGTCAACCTGAGATTACCAAACACAGGCAGACATACACACAGTCAGAGAACTCTTGAGGCTGGAAGAGACCTTTTGGCCACCTGCTCACCTAGAGTAGTTCCAACCATCATCTTAAAGATCAGCCAGTTCCAACCCCTGCCATGGGCAGGGACACCTCCCACCAGCCCAGGTTGCTCAAGGCTTTACCCAGTCTGGCCTTGAACACCTCCAGGGAGGGGACATCCACAGCCTCCCTGTGCAGCCTGTTCTAGTGCCTCCCCACACTCCCTCTAAAGAATTTCTTCCTCATCTCCAGTCTAAATCTTCTCTCCTCCATCTTCAGTCTGTTCCCTCTCATCCTCTCACTGCAAGCTCTTGTAAAAAGTCCCTTCCCAGCTTTCTTGTAGCCCCCTTCAGGTGCTGGAAGGCTGCTCTAAGGTCTCCTCAGAGCCTTCTCTTCTCCAGGCTGAACAGCCCCAAGTCTTCCAGGCTGTCCCCACAGGGGAGATTCTCTCTTTCACTGCAATGGCCATTGGGAAACCCAAGGCGTCAGATGACACAGTGATGGATGCCAACAGCAGAGTTAGTCACAGAGGATTTGTCAGCTCTCAGCACACCTCTCTCATTTCATTCCACTGTTGGTTTTCCCTTAAAGGTTTCAGAGCAACCTGTTCCAGTGTCTCCCAGGGCAACCTGTTCCAGTGTCTCCCCACCCTCACTGGAAAGAATTTCTTCCTAATAGGGGCCTGCAGGAAAGCTGGGGGGAGACTTTTCACAAGGACTTGCAATGCTAGGATGAGGGGAAATGGATTGAAGCTTGAGGAGGACAGATTTAGACTGGAAATTAGGAAGAAACAGTGCAAAGCAATCAAATCTGTAGAGTTGTTTCTAAATCAAGAAAGAACTTCTTTCAACAGGAAGGACTCCATAGGCTGGTAGCAGAGGTGGACAGGAGCAAAAGGATTCTGGATCCTTCAGCAGAGGTTCAGGTCCAGTTTCAGACTGAGGGAATATAGTCTCATCAGACTCAGAAACTCATTATTTCCCACAGGCATTGATCTAAAGGCTGCACCCTCTGAAGCTTTACTTTATTTATCCATCTCAATTTGAAGAAAAAATTTTGCTGTGAGGGTGCTGGAGCTCTGGAGCAGGCTGCCCAGAGAGGTTGTGGAGCCTCCTTCTCTGGAGACTTTCCAAACCCACCTGGATGTGTTTCTGTGTGGCCTGCCCTGGGTCATCTTTCCCTGGCAGTGGTTTGGACTTGGTGATCTCTGGAGGTGCCCTCCAACCCCTACCATTCTATGATTGTACGATCCTGATGCAGCAGACCTTGCCCCATCCAGGCTCTTTCTAAGGATATGTTCCCTTCAATGACTTTTTGTTTCAGCATTGGTTCCCCCCTGCCAAAGCCTTTTGGTGGCTGAACCAACCAAGACCTTCCAAAAGCCATACCACCACCCACAGAAAAAAAATCTAAAGTCCTAAAAATCAGTGATCCTGAAACATTTTCCAACTGGTCACAAACTTTCTTCCAAATTTCCTGGCCTCCCCCTTCACTTTTCACTATCAGTTTGCATTTTAGAATTTGTTTACTGCTTCCACCTTCAAGAAAAATAAAAAAAGAGGGGAAAAAAAGGGGAAAACAAAAAAGCCTCACACCTTTCAATTGATGTTTCTATTTTTGTTCTTGGATTCTTTCTTTCTCTCCCTGGATGTTGCAGTTTGGTTATTCCTGTGCAGTGTGGCTGCATGGGGATTTCTTTCATTCATTTTTAGTCACTTTCTTTTTCTATTTAATTTTTTTTTATTGTTATTATTTCTCAATTTGCTGCTTCACTGCATTTTTCAGCTTTGAATCTCCTCATTTCCTTCAGCTCCCATTTATTTTTGTTTTTCTGTTTCTTTATTCACTTTCACTGTTACTACTTTTTTATTATTATTATTCCTCTTTATTATGTCTCTCTGTGTGTTTATTTTCCATTTTCTTTCCTGTTTTTTTTCCTTTTTTCATGCTAGCAACAAAAAATATTTATTCACAGCACACTTCTACTATGATATTCCTTATTGTTACCTGCTCCTTAGCTACTATTTAATAATTAATAAGCAATTAATATTAGTAATTAATTATTGTTAGTTAATATTATTAAATAGCTACAGTAAGTAGTAAGTAAGTAAGTAGGAGTGTCAAAGCACTGAAAGAAAGCTCTCTGGATTAGATTTGGTGCTTAAATGAGGTCCACCCCCTTCATACCCAAAGGTTGATGGTAAGGGTCCAAAGGAGACCACAAAGATGATCAGAGTGCTGGAGAACCTCCCCTGTGGGGACAGGCTGAAGGAGTTGGGGCTGTTCAGCTTGGAAAAGAGAAAGCTCCAAGGAGACCTCAGAGCAGCCTTCCAGTACCTGAAGAGAGCTACAGGAGAGCTGGGGAGGGACTCTTTGACAAGGGTTTGTAGTGATAGGATGAGAGAGAATGGATTAAAGCCTAAGGAAGGGAGATTGAGACTGGAGATGAGGAAGAAATTCTTTCCACTGAGGGTGGGGAGACTCTGGCACAGGTTGCCCAGGGAGGCTGTGGATGTCCCCTCCCTGGAGGGGTTGAAGGCCAGGCTGGATGAGGTCTTTAACAACCTGGGCTGGTGGGAGGTGTCCCTGCCCATGGCAGAGGGGTTGGAACTGGATGAGCTTTAAGATCCCTTCCAACCCAACCCATTCCATGACTCCCTGATCTGTGCTCGTGCTTAGCACGCAGGATAGACTGCAGCTCCTCTAGGACATGAACTTCTCTCTGTGTATTTGTGAACAGTCAGCATTTACCCTGAGTAAATCAAGCACAATATTTACAAGAGAGGAGCCCTTTGACCAGCACTGATCAAGACACACCAGGGTTGCAGTTACTGAATGTGGTTCTGACATTGCTGTGTTGGCTTTGGTACGTGGTGGTGCCAGTAACTGAAGTTATAAATGAGTTATAAAAGAGTTTCTGCTTCCTGGGGGACTCATAGTTTGGAGATTGGATCATAACCTACCAGAAAGCAAGCAGACAGCTCCAAACTGTCTGGAAGGAATCATTCATTCTTTTTTTTCCCCCTTCTTCCTCGTTTTATGATTAATTTTGTGTCACATTACCTTTTTTCCTACAGTTTTTACACCATAATGTTGAGCCTGCTGTGAGGAGACTGGACTAAACTCCTTTCTGACCTGATTCTTTGATTCCAAGCATTATTAACAGTCAAAAGACCTTTCATAATGAAAAATCCTGGGAAAAGAAGAGTTTGAACATATGATTTATTTTTTTTTTTAGATACATATAAAACCTTTCTCCCATCCCCTGCCCCATGTTTCAATGAAATCAGCAAACTCAGCTGGTTTTGCTGTCTTTAAAATTGTATTTTCCAACAGGAAGACATCCCTAGGAGCAAACACTTCATTTGCACCCCAGAATAAGTATCTGAGAAGCTGGAACCATTACTTCTTGCAGTGCAGGAGTTGTACTTCTTGCCCAGATCAGGGCTCTCTTCTCATATTGGTAGCTCTTAGCAGTTTTGCCTGTCCCTAATCATAGAACCACCCAGGTTGGAAGGGACCTCCAAAGGTCATCCAGTCCAACCCCCTCTGCACTCAGCAGGGGCATCCTCAACTAGATCAGGCTGCCCAGGGCCTCACCTTGAATATCTCCAGGGATAAGGTCTCAGCCACCTCCCTGGGCAACCTGTTCAGCCACTCTCATTATAAAGAACTTGTTCCTAACACCCAATCTGAATCTGCTCTTCCTTATTTTCAAACCGTTGCCCCTAATACCTCTGCCAGCTAATGATCTGTGTGTGCAGCAACTAATACTCCTGAAGAAATGCTCATGTCAGGACTTGTTCTGCAGCTCCTGACTTCACTAGAAGTAAAATCAGCTCCTCTACAAACGAGATTCACAGGAGGGTATTTTTAAGCACATTTTTCACAAGAGAATTAAAGAGAGATGGGGAAACTTCAAAAATTAGAAGGCTGTTCTAACCCAAAGATCAGCTGAGTGTGTCATATGGTATAGAGAGAAAGTCTTAAGAGGTAACTGGGGGGGGGGTTAGCCTGGAGAAGAAGAGGCTGAGTCCTCCTCATTGCCCTCTACAACTCCCTGAAAGGAGGCTGCAGTGGGGTGGGGGTTGGTCTCTTCTCCCCAGTCTCAGGTGATAGAAGGAGAAGAAATGGCTTGAAACTGTTCCAGGAGAGGGGCAGGTTGGAGATGAGGAACAATTCCTTTGCTGCAAGAGTGGTCAGGGATTGGCACAGGCTGCCCAGGGAGGTGGTGGAGTCCCCATCCCTGGAGGTGTTCAGGAAACCTGTGGCCATGGCACTTGGGAATGTGGTTCAGTGGCCATGGTGGTGTTGGGTTGCTGGTTGGACTGGATGAACTTAGAGATCCTTTCCAACCCAAACACTTCTATGATTCCATAAATGATGTTGTAAATATTTCATCCTGGGTTTTGTGTGAAATTGCCACATTTTTGCAAAACTGGCATTTCAGAAGACTATTTTCTTATCACTGAGATTGACTCAGCTCCTGTTTGGGTGAAGGCTCAGCTCAGAGTTTTTGTTCGAAATGCCTCCCTCATATCCTGCTGCACAAAGCAAAATGATGGGGCATGAAACAAACCTGCACTGCAATGAAAATGCAGCAGGAAAGAGAGATGCAGCTCAGAGTCTGCAGCATCTCTGGGTTTATAGATGGCCTGAGTGCATAAAGGGTGAGCTGGAGACTCATGAATTCCTGAGAGATTCAAAAGAAAGCTGAAAGTGTTTCCCAGTGTGGCTGATGTGTGCAGTGTTGGCAAGACCTCAGGTTCATAGAACCAGAGAATGTTTCAAGTTGGAAGGGACCTCAAAGATCATCCAGTTCCAACATCCCTACCTTGGTCAGGGACACCTCCCACCAGCCCAGGGTGCTCAAGCCTGCATCCAGCCTGGCCTTGAACACCTCCGCAGAGGAGGCATCCACAGCCTCCCTGGGCAACCTGTGCCAGTGTCTCCCCACCCTCCCTGGGAACAATTTCTTCCTCATCTCCAGTCTAAATCTGCCCTCTACAAGCTTCAATCCATTGTTATCCATCCCATCACTAGAAACCCATGGAAAAGGCCCCTCCCCAGCTTTCTTGAAGCCCCCTTCAGGTACTGGAAGTTTCCTTTAGGGTCTGCCTGGAGCCTTCTCTGCTCCAGTCTGAACAGCCCCAAAGGTTAAAATGGTTTATGAGGAATATCTGTTCCAGTGGCAAATCATAGATGGGAAAATTAGGAATGGAATGATATGATCTCTGGGGAGATTCTGCTGCATTCTCTCATGCAATAAATAAAGAAAAATTAAAAATTACAAAGAAAAATAAAAAAGAAGAAGAAGAAGGAGAAAATATATATAAAAAAGGAAAAACTAATATTGAAGATTAAGTGGTAAAGCCACTCTGCCTTTCAATTTCTGGTGCATATAAGCCTTGCAATTGGTTTCATGGCAGGATATTCTGGAGGGCATGGAATTCTGCCAGAATAGGGTCTGGGAGGTGATGTGAAATGTCCCTGCAGCATTTTGGTTTTTTCCTTCATTTTACTGATTTCTAAGAACTAAACCAAACTGAAATTAGCCTAACTCACCAGGGCTCTGCTGCAGGGTCATGCTGATGCTCAGGTTTGCAGGTGTCAGTCCTGGGAGTAAGTGAAGCCTTGGGGCTCCAGAGATGACAGAATCACAGAACCACAGAAACATTCAGGTTGGAAAAGAGCCTCAGGATCACCAAGTGCAACCCAGAACCCTGCTCTACAAGGTTCACCCTTAAACCCTATCCCCAAGCACCACATCCAAATCACCTTTAAACACAGGGTTGAGGACTCCACCACCTCCCTGGGCAGCACATTCCAATCCCTGACCACTCTTGCTGGGAAAAAATTCTTTCTACTGTCCAGTCTGAACCTCCCCAGTGGCAGCTTGAGGCCATTCCCTCTTAAGAGTTCTATCACTAATGACCTGTGGGAGGAGACCAGCAGCAGGACAAGCTGAACCTGGAACAGGCTCCCCAGAGAGGTTGTGGAGTCTCCTTCTCTGGAGGCTTTCAAGACCTGTCTGGATGCATTCCTCTGTGACCTGACCTAGGTTGTATGGTTCTGCTCTGGCAGGGGGGTTGGACTCCATGATCTCCTTGGGTGCCTTCCAACCCCTAACATCCTGTGATCCTGTGATCCTGTGATCCTGTGACCCAGAGTGCTGCTAGTGAAGGCAGAAGTAAAGCAAAAGCTTCTACTTGTTTATTAAGGGGCAGAAGAACTCCTCAGTTAAATTAAATTCAAAGAATCAGGTAAGTGCCTCTCCAGCAGCTACAAGAATTGAAACTCCCAATCCTAAATTAAAAGGCAGCATCCTCTTCCCTCCTCCTCCCTCTTCCTCCCTCCTCTTCCCTCCTCCTCCTGTTTTTTAAACTCCATTGGATGGAGTTTTGGAGTGGTTTGGTGGAATCCTGGACAGCAGTTATCAGTTTCACAGAACCATAGAATCACTCTGGTTGGAAAAGATCTCTAAGACCATGAAATCCAACCATCATCTAACTCCAGCAGGGCCACTTCTCTTCTGTATTCTTGGACACCACAACCAGTTGGCTTTTAAACCCATCCTAAATCCCCCTGGAGTGGGGATTCAACCACTTCCCTGGGCAGCCTGTCCCAGGCTTTGAGAACCCCTTAGGAAGGGAAGTTTTCCTAATGTCTAACCTAAACCTCCCCTGGACTAACTTGATTACATTTCCTCTTGTCCTATCAGTTGTGCCTTGTGAGAAGAAACCAACTCCCACCTCACTGCAACCTCCTCTCAAGGAGCTGTAGAGAGCAATGAGGTCTCCCCTCAGCCTCCTCTTCTCCAGACTAAACCCCCCCAGGCTCCCCCAGCTGCCCCTGCCCAGCCCTGTTCTCCAGACCCTTCCCCAGCTCTGTTGCCCTTCTCTGGACCTGCTCCAGCCCTCAATGTCCTTCTTGGAGTGAGGAGCCCAAAACTGAACCCAGTACTCAAGTACAGGTGAACAAGCACAGACCTGCTGACCACACTCTTCCTAATCCAAACCAGGATGCTGGTGGCCTTCTTGGCCACCTGGGCACACACTAGCTCCTGCCCAGCCAGCTGTCCACCAGCACCCCCAGGTTCTCCTCTCCTGGCCAGTTTCCAGCCACTCTTCCCCAAGCCTGGAGCGTTCATGAGGTTGTTGTGACCCAAGTGAAGGACCCAGCCCTTGCTCTTTTTGAAGGCCATATGATCATCAAGCCAGCAGGTCCAGGTCCCATTGCAGAGCCTTCCTACCCTCCAGCAGATCAACCCTCCCACAGGAGGGGGAAATGACCTCATCCCAGCAGCTTGCAGAATGGGGGCGAGGAGGTGTTCTCAGGGTGTGCATGGGCTGGATTGATGACTGCTTGGTGCCAGGTGGTGGCATAAAGAGGAGGAGAGATGTGTCCCCTGGGAGCTGTAAACACTCCTGCATGAGCCTGAAGAGTGCTGCCTGTCAGTGCCTCTGCCAATAAAGGAGATTGCTGAAAAATCTACCGAGGTGACGCAAGCAGGAGCAGATCAACGTTGAGATGAAGGTAAACAAGAATATCTGATGGCTCTGGGGTAATCTCTTTACATTGAAAATGCCTCCAGCTGAAAGGGGAGGTTTATCCCCAACCTAGGGAAAACACAGAGCTACATGGCTCTGCCCTTCTTTATCCTGTCTCTTTCATCCAGCTTTCAGCTTGGCTGTTTGTTGGGAGGAGGGGACTGGGGTCGGGTTTGGTTTTTTTCTGAGGAGCCAAGGGGAGAGGTTGTGAATTGGGATGATTTTTTTTTTTCCCTTTAATGGTAAGTTTCACCCCAGCCTTCTGTGCTCTTCTCTGCAGGTTTGCTGTTTCAGTAATTTCTCTCCTTTGTCATCTTGCAGGACTGGCAGTGCAAGATTGATGTCATAAAATTTCGAGGGCAGTAGTTCACTTGCTCAGCTGGAGCGTGGATTTTAGAGGAAGAGTCAAGCTAATGCAGCCATCTAAGAGCTGAATAATAAAATGTCCCTTCATCTGGGTACTTAATTAGCTGCTTGCCTCCTGATTACAAAGATCAGTCCCCAGGAAGAGAGAAGCTTTTAGGTCTCAGCAGGTTAACTCCACACCAGAGGGATTAGACAGGACCCAAACTGTGTTGCTTAGTGTTCTCATTTCCAGGGCTGTGCTGGCATCCAGGATTCATCTGTTCTGCTCTGCAGTGAGGTGAAACATTGGTGGGACTGAAAGCTCTGACTTAATCCCAAAGAATAATAATAATAATTTTAAAAAAATTTTAAAAAGCTTCATTTGGGATAGATTTTGGCAGGTTGCTGAGTTAAAGCAAAGGCAAATATGAATATGTAATGAATGCTAAATTCTTGCCTCCTCCTGTGTTATCAGTGGGGACTATATTGCTTTGTCATACAACTGCTGCCAAAGGCTAATCCTCCACACTTGCAAAATCTTCTTATTCTAACTGCCACGGCCCTGCTGAAGCCCAGGGCTTAGGGCCCTAAAAATAGGAGCAGGATTACTCTAGGCTGCAGCCCACTGAAGTAGTTTAAAGGTTTTTCAGATAAGGAATGAAGGGGGAGGGGGAAAAAAAAGAAAAAAACAAAATAAATTTGTTCTTCTAAACTGTCAGAGCTGAAATTTTCCCATTTTAATCAGCTTCAATTAAAGATTTCATCCATGCCCTGTACAAAGGCTTCCAGCATGAATGGATCTCCTACTGCCTTAGGAAAATGAACCACCAGTTCAAACCAGTCAGGTACTGGTTTGAGCACCTTACCTCACCATTTTCACCTCTTCCTCAGCCCCTCCTGGCTTTATTGCATTGATTTTCAACCTTGCAGCAGCTTGAGTGGGGGCTTTAAGGAGGACTTAGGTACTTGGCAGCTGTAATTGCAATCTGAACCAATCCCTGCTCACATCTGGCCTAATCCTGGGCCTTTTGGGGAAAATCAGGCCAGGCTGAGCTTAAGTGCAGCCAAAGCTGAAGGCTCACCTTGCCTCTGAGCAGGCACTCAAGGATCTGGGGCTCAGCTGAATTTCAATGCTATAGAATGAACCAAAGACAGAAGAGGGCAAGGAGTTCTCCATGGGACAGCAAATGTGTCCCTGTGGTGAAGAAAACAAATGGGATCCTGGGGGGCATTCAGAAGAGTGTGGCCAGTAGGTCAAGGGAGGTTCTACTGCCCCTCCACTCTGCCCTGGTGAGGCCACATCTGAAGTGTTGTGTCCAGTTCTGGGCTCCCCAGTTCAAGAGGGAGAGGGAAGTACTGCAGAGAGTCTAACAGAGGCTCCAGGGATGGTGAAGGGACTGGAACCTCTGTGTGGTGAGGGAAGGCTGAGAGCCCTGGGGCTGCTCAGCCTGGAGAAGGCTGAGAGGAGATCTGAGCAATGGTTACAAATACCTGAAGGGTGAAGGATGTCTCTTTCCCTTCACACCTCAGTGTTCAGGAAACATAGCTCTGAGAGGGGAAATAGGATTTGGAATCAAGGAAGATGCAATGATATCTCTTCTTTCCTCAGTGAAACACCTTGCAGGTCTTTTCCTGTCACATTCCCTCTCCTTAGGTAACAATACCTGGAAAATATCCCTGTGAGTAATATTTGACTTATTTTATGTTTGGAAGTCAGTTCAAGGTTCCTGAGGTTCTCAAGAGGGAAGCTCAGAGGCAGGACTGAGAATGAGGCAGTAATGAGTATGACTTCCAAGTCTCCTCTCCTGTTTACCTTGGTCAAACACCAGTGCAGACCTCATCCAAGCCAAGCTTGTGGTGGCAAGAGTAAGGAGACAGCCTGAGAGAGTTGGGGTTGTTCAGTCTGGAGAAGAGAAGGCTCCCAGGAGACCTTCTTGTGGCCTTCCAGTGTCTGAAGGGGGCTCCAAGAAAGCTGGGGAGGGAGTGTCAGGGAGTGATAGGACTGGGGGGAATGGAGCAAAAGTAGAAGTGGGGAGATTCAGATTGGAGGTTAGGAAGAAATTCTTCCCCATGAGGCTGGTGAGACACTGGCACAGGTTGTCCAGGGAGGTGGTGGAAGCCTCATGCCTGGAGGTTTTTGCAGCCAGGCTGGATGTGGCTCTGAGCACCTGCTGTGGTGTGAGGTGTCCCTGCCCATGGCAGGGGGGGTGGAACTGGCTGATCCTTGAGGTCCCTTCCAACCCTGACTGATTCTGTGATTCTATCATACCTGTGATGGGTGAGGAGTTGCAAGCAGATTTGCTCAGAGAGTATTTTTCTCACCACTGTGCTCCAACCTTACCACAGAGTTTTGTTGTTCTTCACAAATGTACCTCATCAACCAAAGTCAATGCTAAACCTCAGCTCCCTCTGATGAGTCCCTCCAGTGGGACAGATCCTGTCCCTCCCAGCACTTCCACCTTTCTCTCCACTGCATTCTGCCTTTCTGCCATGCTTGTGTCACTTGATTCCAACCACAACTGACAGAGTAATTGGGAAGGTCTCAGTCACGATGGAGACTGCCTGGAAAATGTAAGCCATGGATTGGCAGCCAGGCAGGAATTCTCAACTGGGAGCCCAGTAGGCATTAGGATATAAATAGTGCACACTCCAGGCCAGGTCACATCTGCTTTAGGAACTCTATACTTGAACAGTGAACAAGAACATAACTTTGATTTCTACAAATTTCTGTGCCTGGCAAGTGTCAGGAGCACTTCTGCAGAGCAAACTCAAGCACCTTGCCCCAGGGATGAAGCAAGATGTCTGTGGAAATGCTAGAAGGCAATAGTGTTAAGGAAAGTGTAAATGAAAGCAAATTAGCTCTCTCATTTCAACAAATTCCAGATTTTTTTTTTTTCCCTTCAGGTTGGTATTCCTTGTGCTGTGTTTCTGAAATTAATAATACCAATGAACTGAAGCCAACTGGTAGTGACTCAGTAGCAAAAAGATAATGATCAACCAGATTTCATGCAGATAAACCTTCATTTTTGGAGTGTGGATACAGTCCTTTATCTGCAAACAAGACAATGCACAAGGTAGAGATGGGATAGCAAAACATGTTGACCACGATGGCCACTAAACCATGGCCCCAAGTGCCATGGCCACAGGTTTCTTGCACACCTCCAGGGATGGGGACTCCACCACCTCCCTGGGCAGCCTGTGCCAATCCCTGACCACTTGCAGCAGAGACATTTTTCTTCATCACCAACCTAACCCTCCTCTGGCACAATTTCAGGCCATTTCCTCTCCTTCTGTCACCTGAGACTAGGGAGAAGAGACCAACCCCCACCTCACTGAGACCTCCTTTCAGGGAGCTGTAGAGAGCAATGAGGTCTCCTCTCAGCCTCCTCTTCTCCAAACTTTCAGGCTTAATTTATATAAATTATTTAGAACTTTCAAATTGTTACAGATTTCTGAGTGTTCACAGGCTGGCAGAGAAGAGGTGAAGACCAAATGTTCTCCTCCAAATTTCCAGCCTCTTCTGATTATTGTTATTTTTCAGTTCTGAGACCTTAGCACTATGGTAAATACCAAGTGGATTGTCTTTTGTTGCTTTCTTTTTTTTTATCCTCTTCAAGCTACTGACAAGAAATGGCAAAAATTCTGTTTCTACACATTCCACCTTCCTTTCATCTTCCCCTAAATGAGCAGCTAGAATTTGCTCTTTCACCACATTTTAATCTCTGTGAGGCATCTCAGGCTCTATACTGGGATCTTTCTTTCTTGCATTCTCAGCTGATAGAGTATCTTCTGTTCTCCAGCTATTCAGCATATTCCTCTTCCCTTTCCCTTTGCTTTTTCACATCCCCTGCCACTCTGCTGAGAAGCAACCATCTGGTCAGTAGGGTCAACCTGCAGCCACCTTCAGAACCTCATATTATATGCTCTTATTTCAGGAAAAAAATGATCTAATCATGGGATTGCCAGCAGTGCTAGGGGCTATTTAATTCATCACTCTGCCCAAAAGTAGGATTAATTTGGTTTATGAGGCTGGAAATCGATGTTTGTCTAGCAAGTTCGAAGAGATCTCCAATAATGGAGCTGCAAAGACTTGCCAAGAAACCTACCCTGCTCTTTTAATGGGGACTAATGAAAAAAGGGAAACCAAAGCTCTAACCTGAGGATTTCTAAGAGAATCAGGAGCTCCTCAGATGATTGCAGATAAACTCCAATCCCCTCTGAACACCTGAGGATGTGCTTGTGTTTCACAGCAGGTCTGCTGGTCCACAGATCACTAAAACTGAAGACACAGAGGCTGTGGTCATGCATTTGAGAGAAATCACTGGATGCCAGGTTGGAAGGGACCTGAAGGACCATTTGGTCCAACCTGTTTGGAAGGGACCTCAAGGACCATCTGGTCCAACCTGCTTGGAAGGGACACCAAGGACCATCTGGTCCAACCTGCTTAGAAGGGACACCAAGGACCATCTTTTTAGACAACAGTAGAGTTGCAATGAGCTGGCCCAGCACCCTGCCAAGCTGTCTTCAAACTGCCCAATGGAGGGGGCTCCACCACTGCCCTTGGGAGATGATTCCAGTGTCTGACTGTGCTCATGGGGAACATTTTCTTCTGGAGTCCAATGAGAACCTACCCAGCAGCAACTTGTCCCCATCACAAATTCTCTTCTCCATGGGACTCCTTGTAAAAAGGGAGTCTCCATCCTCCTGGTATCCACCCTTTGTGTCCTGATCCATGGCAATAAGGTCTCCACTAACCCTTCTCTTCTCCAGAACAAGCCCAGCTCTCTCAACCTTAGTTCATATGGCACAGCTTCCATTCCTGTGATCATTCTCCTGGCCCCAAATCTAAGGAGAAATATTCACAATATAAACTTTTCCTTCAAAAAAATTATTTGCTTCTCTTTCACTATTTAAAAGATTAAAATCCTCCTCAAAATGATTAGGTACAGCTCATCCTTTGGACCTGTAACAGTTATGCAAAGAGGGGGAAAAAAAGGTGGAAATTTATGTATTTTTTCACACTTGGACCAAAATTGGATGTCAGGAACAAGTTCTGCACCATGAGGGTGGTAGAACACTGGAACAGGTTGCCCAGGGAGGTGGTTGAGGCTCCATCCCTGGAGATATTCAAGGTGAGTCTCAACAGGGCAACCTGATCTAGTTGAGGATGTCCCTGCTGAGTACAGAGGGGGTTGGACTGGATGACCTTGGAAGGTCCTTTCCAACCCAGACCATTCTATGATTCTGTGATTCTGTGATCTCTTTACCCTTTTGAGCTTAGGACCATGAGCAGCAAGATGATGTATCTTGGACATGAAATCAAAGTGTGCAAATCCATGGCTGAGTGTAGTGCAGCTTTCATGGAGAGCAGATCAGGTTATGAAAGTGAAACTGCAATAACAAAAAAAAAAAAAAGAAAAAAGAAAAGTTTCCCTCTCTATGAATTTTGAATAAACCTCCTGAAACCAAGAGGGTAACCAAAGCAATGTGGACCTTGCATGTGTGCAGCAAAGCAACTCTGCTGTTTTGCTTTGCCTGGAGCAGCTTTAAACCTGAAAGAAGAAGAAACCAAGCAAAGCAAGAAGCCATTCAGCATTCCCAGGGTATCCTTGAAGCTCTGGAAGAAGCTTAGCAATAATGAAGGGTCTGCAGGTCAGGGCCATGAAAAGATTATTCTGCAGAACAGAAGGATAGATGGAGAATATTCTCATAATCCCTTCCTCTATGGCTGGGAGGGTTGGGGCTGTTCAGCCTGGAGAAGAGAAGGCTCCAGGGAGACCTTAGAGCAGCCTTCCAGTACCTGAAGGGGCTCCAGGAGAGCTGGGGAGGGACTTTTGACAAGGGTTTGTAGTGATAGGATGAGAGGGGATGGATTAAAGCTGAAAGAGTGGAGATTTAGATTGGAAATTGGGAAGAAATTCTTGACAGTGAGGACAGTGAGACACTGGAAGAGGTTGCCCAGGGAGGCTGCCCCCTCCCTGGGAGTGTTCAAGGCCAGGCTGGATGAGGTCTTGAGCAATCTGGGCTGGTGGGAGGTGTCCCTGCCCATGACAGAGGGGTTGGAACTGGATGAGCTTTAAGGTCCCTTCCAACCCAAACCATCCAATGATGCTATGATCTTTAGAGGAGACAAACTTCCTGCAGTGCCCTAAAAAAATGAACCTATATCCTGAAAATATTCCTGCTGTGTGAAACTCATCTAGGTGGCTATTTTTTTTTTGTTTTGTTTCATTCGGGAAACACATTCAGAATTAATTTGTGGGCAGAAGGAGTTCATCAGAAAGCAATTAAAATATCACATTGACTTCAGAAATGCACTTGGGAACCTGAAGAGTACAACTGATAAAGAAAGAGAGGAGCAGAAGCACTTCTAGGAGGAAAAGCACAGTGCTTTTTGATGATTAAAATGTCAATTAGTTAAGACTTCTGGAAGCAGTAAGTGCTAATAACAGAGGGGTTAGAGACAGGAGCTGCTGGTAAGAACCTCTGCTTTGGATGGGGTGTCCCAAGTTCAGGGAAAAATAAACTCACTGAAGGAAAAAAACCAAACCAAACCAAACCAAACCAAACCAAACCAAACCTGCCATTTATTTATTCTGCACTTCTTACTGTAATTCATTTTCCTCTTGCTTTAAGTTATGGTTCAGTGGTAGTAATTTAGTTTTCATCAACTCTAAACTGGTCTAAACTGGTGGGAGGTGCCCCTGCCCATGGCAGAGAGGGTTGGGACTAGATGATCTTTAAGGTCTCTCCCAACTCAAACCATTCTCTGACTCTATGACTCATTATTTTTCTGCAGGATTATGCAGCTCTGTCAAAGCTTTGAATCAAAATAAGGAAGGACTTTTTAGGCTATCAGGTAGTGAGAGGACTGGGGGGAATGGAATAAAGCTGGAAGTGAGAAGATTCAGACTGGAAGTGAGGAAGAAGTTCTTCCCCATGAGAGTGGTGAGAGCCTGGAATGGGTTGTCCAGGGAGGTGGTTGAGGCCCCATCCCTGGAGGTGTTTGCAGCCAGGCTGGATGAGGCTCTGGGCAGCCTGATGTAGTGTGAGGTGTCCCTGCCCATGGCAGGGGGGTTGGAACTGGATGATCCTTGTGGTCCCTTCCAACCCTGACTGATTCTATGATTCTATAAGGCAGCCTGGGAGAAGATCTGCCCCACTCACTCACCTTTACCTTTCCCTGCACCAGCTGGAGGCCAAGGGCATCTGTGCCCTGCCATTCAAGAGGAGCCTGGAGGCACTTAGTGCCATGGTCTGGTTGATTGCTTAGGGCTGGGTGATAGGTTGGACTGGATGATCCTGGAGGTCTCTTCGAACTTGGTTAATTCTATAATTCTATGATTTTTTTACCCCCAAATTACCAATCTGACTTCTTCCTGCAACTGTGGCATTTCCAAGGCTTCCAGCTCCCCCCCACCCTCACAGATAGCTCCAAAAGGCAGCTGAGCCTGTGGCTCCTCCAGTTAGCTGCACCTCACACAAGCAATCCACCTCCACCCCCATCCCAGTGCAGGTCAGGGCAGCTGACTGGCCAAAGGGGTTACCCATGCTGGAAGTCTGCTTTTAGGGTTGCCTGAATGAAACTTTAGTTGCCTTGCAAACATTCTCTTAAACAGAGTGTCCATCAAAATGAACAGAGAAATTAAATGATATTCTTTTTCCTGACCAGTTGTAGTTTAGCCTCAGTTGCTAACCTAGAGGGAGGGTTTGATGATTCATAGCAGGAGAAGAACTCTTTAAAGTACATTTTGTACTGCAAAAGAACCAGGATAACCTTTAATTTATAGTATGAATCACCAAAAGACATATTTCACAGTTAATGTATCACACTTCCACTGTGTGATCCACTGGGCTGGAGGTGTGTCCTGTGCCTGTCTCCTGCCAGCAGCTCTGCATCTACAGTGGCACTTTGTGATTGCTGAGCTCATGCTGGGATTGACCTCCTACCAAGCTGGGGAAGGGTCTGGAGAACAGGGCTGGTGAGGAGCAGCTGAGGGATTTGGGGTTGTTTGGTCTGGAGAAGAGGAGGCTGAGGGGAGGCCTCATTGCTCTCTACAGCTCCCTGAAATGAGGTTGCAGTGAAGTGAGTGTTGGGCTCAGCCTGGTAAAGCAAAGTGCCTGCTCAGCAAGGAGCAGATTAGCTAAGGAAGCTACACTAGTTTGTAACTGAGTCCCAAGGAACAAGTGATGGAATGAGAGGAAATGGCCTCAGCTTGCACTACAGGAGGTTCAGGTTGGACATTAGAAGAAACTTCTTCACTGAAAGGGTTCTGAAACCCTGGAACAGGCTCCCCAGGGAGGTGGTTAAATTGCCATACCTGGAGGTGTTTCAAAGATGCAGAGATGTGGTGCTGAGGGACATGGTTTTGCACCACACTTGGTAGAGTTAGAGAATGGTTGGACTCAGTGATCTTAAAGGCCTTTTCCAATCAGAAAGATTCTGATTCTCTTGTCTGAGGGCCAGAAGCTTCTGCCTCATGGTAGAGGAGGATGTCCATATTGCTCCTGGCCACCTGAGAGGAGAAGCTGCACTGATCACCTCCTGTCTTGAGGCTGTTGCAGTCTGTACAGCTCAGGGAAACATCTCAGGAGTCATCCTGCAGCTGCTTGCAACCATCAGCCTTCACCAGGGAGAAGGTAATCTTGCTTCAGGCTTTGTGTTCTCTGCCTAATGAAGTCTGAAGTTATAGTGGAACTTACATAGCTCTAAAGACAGGTGACAGCTGGAAAGAAAAAAAAAAAGAAAAGAAGAAAAGAAAAGGAAAGAAAAGAAAGGGAAGGGAAGGGAAGGGAAGGGAGGGAAGGGCTGCAATCAGCTGCTNNNAAAGAAAAGAAAAGAAAAGAAAAGAAAAGAAAAGAAAAGAAAAGAAAAGAAAAGAAAAGAAAAGAAAAGAAAAGAAAAGAAAAGAAAAGAAAAGAAAAGAAAAGAAAAGAAAAGAAAAGAAAAGAAAAGAAAGAAAACCCCAAAAGGATGCAAGGGTGACAGATTCACAAGCTGGCCCCTGAGAGGTGGATCTAGCAGAGGCTTCACTCCCTTGTGGATCTATCCCAGAGGGATCAGTGAGCAGCACACCTGTTACAACAGCTGCTCTTGGCTATATCCAGTTTCCAGAAGTCCTTGAAAGCCTCTGGAGTGTTTGGAGCTGCCATGGGCTGCTCTGGGGAAGTTCCCTCCAGCTGGCAGGTTATGTCATCAGCGAGCCTGACTCTGCATGCTGTGACTTGTGCAGTCACACCAGCCCTGCACTTAAAGGACCTCTGCAGGGGGGGATCTCATCCTCCCAGGCAGTCTGAGAATGGAAGATGCTTTTTTCCTATATTTGGTTAGCATGCTTTGCACTCTACAAATGTTAATTAATTTCTTCTTCTTCTTCTTTTTTTTTTTTTTTTTTTTAATTATATCCTTCCCTGGAGTCCTTCTCCAACAAGCAGAAGGTCTCCCTGCTGTGCCTTGTTCCTCTTCCCATGTAGGGTTGCAGTGAACCTCATGTACCAGCACTTCTTTTCTTTCCTGGCTTTATCTCTGGCAACACTCTAGAGCTTTTACACTGATGACATCATCAAAGAGCTCTGCTTTGTCAATATCCTTGCAAATGGAGATGAGATATGACTGATAGATAGATAGATAGATAGATAGATAGATAGATAGATAGATAGATAGATAGATAGATAGATAGATAGATAGATAGGGAAAGGACTCAGTTACAAACTAGTGTAGCTTCCTTAGCTAATCTGCTCCTTGCTATGCATCATATCCTCCCCTGGAGCACAAAGCAAAGGCTGAGCAGGCACTTTGCTTCACCAGGCTGTGAAGTACTGCAACCTGCCCAATTTTGCTTGCTTGATGCATTTGCTTTCATGCTCACTGGTCCTGTAGGCTTTAGCCTGCTTGCCTAGCAGCTGCACCATGTTCTTCAAAGGGTACCATGACACCTGTGGATTAAAAAAAAAAAAGAAGAAGAAGAAAAAAAAGCTTGAGTCATGAGTTTTCCATGCTTTCAACATGCAAGAATTTCCTTCATTGCAGGATGCAGAGAGAAGGAGAGAGGACTTTGCAGCCTCACTGCTATCAGCTTCTATCTAGTGCTTCAGTCTTGCCTCAGTTCTGAGGCAGCTTTTTTAGCTCATTTTTGTTTTCATTTATTTTCTGCCACTAAGCAGCCAACCTTCAACACCTGGAGGGTGCTACCTTCCACACACAGCATGGTCACAACACCTCCTGCCATAAAGACGAACTCTACAGTTGCCAAAACCACAGCAAACCAGCTGGCACTTGATGCATTCCTGTTGCCTCTTCACAGCAGACAGAAGAGCAAGCTGCAGAGATAACTGCTCCCTACTTGCCTTTGGGAAGTCATTCTTCAAGTTTAGCAAGAGAAGGATGGCCAAAAAAAGGTGAATTAAATTGGCCTTTTATTGCCAGCACTCCAAAGTACACAAGGTTTAACTTATCCATAGTTTCAGCCCTAAGACCAGCACTACTGGAATAGACAAAAAATGGACCTCAAGACTTCCCTGAGTCTTGTGTTCTCCTCCAGCACAAGGTTTTTACTTGGCCCTAAAAAAGTTGGTTTTTGTTCCTGTGAATATTGTGTAACACACACAGAATCATAGTATCACAGAGTGGTAGGGGCTGGAAGGGACCTCTGGAGATTATGAAGTCCAAACCCCCTGCCAGAGCAGGATCACCCAGAGCAGGTCACACAGGAACACATCCAGATAGGTCTTGAAAGTCCCCAGAGAAGGAGACTCCACCACCTCCCTGAGCAGCCTGTTCCAATCCCTGACCACTCTTGAAGCAAAGAAATTTTTTCTCATTTCCAACCTGACCCTCCCCTAGCACAATTTCAGGTCATTTCCTCTCCTTCTATCACCTGAGACTAGGGAGAAGAGGGCAACCCCCACCTCACTGCAGCCTCCTTTCAGGGAGCAGTAGAGAGCAATGAGGTCTCCCTCAGCCTCCTCTTCTCCAGGCTAACCACTCCCCGTTCCCTCAGAAGACTTTTTTCTCTAGATCTTTCACCAGCTTTGCTGCTCTTCTCTGGACATGATCCAGCCCCCCAGTGTCTTGAGTTGAGACCTGTGAACTCCTCTGTATTCTATACTGCATTTGTTCTCTAGATCCTTCACCAGCTTTGTCTGCTCTTGCTTTTGAGGACTCCCTGCAAGCTCCTTCTGAATCTTTCCCTTTGGGCATTTGCAGGAAACATGTCTCTTGTTTTCGTTTTTGTGGTTTCCCTCCTCTGGGCCATGCTCTCTGAAATGCTGAGCTAAGTTCCCCACAGAGGTAAATGTACTTTTGCTTCACCAGCTTCCAAGGTGGGAGGTTAATTTCACAGCAAGTTGATGCTATGGGACATGGGTTTTAATTTTATCCCATCACAGGAAAAATGCCTATCAACACTGAGAGTGGTGAGAGCCTGGAATGGGTTGTCCAGGGAGGTGATTGAGGCCCCATCCCTGGAGGTGTTTAAGGCCAGGCTGGATGAGGCTCTGGCCAGCCTGATGTAGTGTGAGGTGTCCCTGCCCATGGCAGGGGGGTTGGAACTGGCTGAGCCTTGTGGTCCCTTCCAACCCTGACTGATTTTAGGATTCTGTGATAACATTTCTTCTGCTTGATGCTTCACAGGCCACCAGAATGAGAGCTTCTGCTTTTCAGCCTCCTTTGGTTACCACCAAGATATTCTTAGCAGAGAGCTGTTGATCATCTGTGCAAAGAGGAAGCTACCTGTTTACACTGGGTACATCCAGCTAGCTCCAAAATACTTCCTAGGCCTGGATTTTCCCCTCTGAACCAGATTGCAATTCCTTCTCAGTGATTTAATTGCTTCCTCTGCCATTTAATTACTTTGAGGATTAAGTGCAGGCAAGTGTATTCCAATAATAGGCTCATCTACAAAGAGCAGGAAGCTTTCCCTGTGGTCCAGGGAATTCACCACTTCCGACTGCAGCTCCGCTCCACAGCTATCAGGTTTCCCTTTGCCCCTGGGCTTTATATGTCACCTTGTCTGCTGGAGCATGAGGAAATGTCATGGGATGAGCTGCCTGCTCTTGGATTCACACACACACAGCTCCCCACAGGAAACAGCAAAATCTTTCTGCTCGTTGCAGGAAGAAGGTGCAAATGTTTCAGGCCCATGCACTCTGTTATTGATTACATGTCATTAGTATTAATGATGGCTGAGATACTTTCCATCCATACAGCTGTGATAACCTGAAAGCTTTTGCTTTCCTTTGCTTAGGGAGGATTTACAACTTCATCATTTCATCTTGGTCACACCTTGAAAATGCTCAGAGAAATGAAACCTTTAAAGACACCTGGAAAGCTTTGGAGGTCACTCATTGTGGCTGTTCTGCAGTAGAGGTTTTTGGCTGTGCTCTTGGCTTAGGGTGTCTCAAAGATGCCTTCACCAGGGAGATTTTGCAAGCAAAAAAAGTGTTTCATGAGTGTAAAGGGTCCAAGATTTTGGTGAGGTTCAATGAAAACTTGAAATTCCAGACTTCCATTTTCCTCTTCACAGTAGTAACAAAGGATGAGACTCCCACAGCCTATGTTGGGCAATCTAAGAGTGAGTTGCCTGGGCTACAGCAAGCATGCAGACTCTCTTTCTGGGCAATGGAGACAAGCTGACAGCTCCTGCCTGAAAGTGCTACAGGACAGAGGAGATGTCCCTTGCACCCTCTCTCATGAGCAGTGCACCCAGGATTTGCTAACTGCTGTAGGAAGGTGTTGAGGAACACTGCTGGTGGCTCCCACAGCAAAAGCTGGTGACCCTTCACTGAAACTGCAGCTACCACCTCCCGAGTGGGAGTCTTGAAACTACACTGATAAGCCTCAGGTTGAGGAAATTGGCCAGTGTCAATTTTCTTGCTCCTTCTTGATGTCTCTGAGTTCAGCCACCCTGACAAATTAATTTTCATTGCTCTATGATATAATCATAGAATTCATAGAATCATAGAATTGTTTGGGTTGGAAAAGAACTCAAAGATCATCGAGTCCAACACAACAGCATCAAACCATGTCCCCAAGTGCCATGGCCATGTGTTTCTTGAACATCTCCAGGGATGGGGACTCCCTGGGCAGCCTGTGCCAATCCCTCACCACTCTGGCAGCAAAGACATTTTTTCTCATTTCCAACCTAACCCTCCCTGACACAACTTCAGGCCATTTCCTCACCTTCTATCACCTGAGACTAGTAAGAGACTAACTCTCACCTCACTGCAGCCTCCTCTCAGGGAGCTGTAGAGAGCAATGAGGTCTCCCCTCAGCCTCCTCTTCTCCAAGCTAAACAACCCCAGCTCCCTCAGCTGCTCCTCAGAAGACTTGTTCTCCAGACCCTTCATCACCTTTGTTGCTCTGTCCACCCCTGTTTGTCTTCCAAAGTGAATTAAGTGATCATTAAGGTCCCTTCCAACTCAAGCCATTCTATGACTGCCTGATGAAAAGCAGCTTAGCAATGTCTGCACCATCCACTCACTTTTCAGCTCTGTGTTGTGTAAGGCTGCTGTAAGCTGCTTCTGAAGAGCTCTGGTTCTAAATTAGAGATGTAAATGTATGTGTATAAATATATATATATGTATAGAGTCATATACATGCACACTTGACATTTAAGCTGCATTGCTTTGAACTTTATCAGCTGAGAACCCTCCTTAAAGCTAAACCTTAACTGATTCGTAGCCAGAAAAAGTGCCACAAAGCATCTTCTGCCTTGTAAAGTCAAATAGCTACCAAGAGGAAAAACACTTCTGTGTTGCCTGGGAAGCCTGTGGGACGAATTCTGTTTGTTCTTCATGAATGTGAAGGTAAATTTAACATCATGGAATGAGAATTATTCTAACTCTACAGTTTACCTCCTTACTATTAATGCCACAGCAGATCTGGTCATGCTAGCACCATGTATCGTCTCTAGGAAAACAAACTTGTCACTGCAAGAGTCATCAGGACTAACAGAAAGCAGGAAAATCTTCCTCCTTTTTCTCTTCTTGTGGATGTTCCCTTCTTGGAGGTGCTCAAGGCCAGATCTGAGTTGGAAGGGAGCTTAAAGCTCATCCAGTTCCAACCCCCTGCCATGGGCAGGGACACCTCCCACCAGCACAGGTTGCTCCGGGCCTCATCCAACCTGGCCTTGAACACCTCCAGGGAGGGGATATCCAGAGCCTCCCTGGGCAAACCTGTGCCAGTGTCTCCCCACCCTCACTGGAAACAATTTCCTCCAGTGTAAATCTGCCCTCCTCAGGGGGTGACGTGGAAGCCTCAGTGGTGTTCAATTGCCTTTGTCTATGACACTTTTTCATCAGTTCCTGGCCAAAATTAGCTTATTTAAACCAGATTCTTGTAGAGAACCTCAGACAGATCTTCTGGGAGGATTCTTGAACTAGTTTGACAGGATTCCAGGGATTAAGAGGGAGCATTACCCCCTGCCTCCTCATGCCTCCCCATCTCTTCCCATGCCTCCCCATCTCTCCCCATCCTCTCAACAGCAAATCTGCAGAGTAGGGAAGGTGTTTGGGAGTTGCTCCTTTGCTTAAGAACAGTGAGCAGCTGCCCACAGCTTCACTGGGCAGGGGAGGAGACCACTGCTCCAGCTTCACCAAGCAGCATGCTGGGCTGAGACCTGGCTGCCCTACCTGGAAGTGCTCACACAAGCCAGTGGCACTTCCATGTTCTTGGGCTCTCTCTTTCTTACCACATAAGCACAGAAGGCACTGGCTCATCCCCCTTAGGGGCTACAAAATCTCATGGCCATGGTGGTGTTAGGTCAATGGTTGCACTCAATGAGCTTAGAGGTCTTTACCAAACCAAACACTTCTGTGATGCTGTGGAAATGTTGATGCCTTCTGAGTTTCTATCTGCACTTTTGTCAGTTTTAAGAGCTGAGGGGAGCACAAAGCCAGAAAAGTTTGCTAGGGCAACAGAATATCTCATTTTTTTAATTGCTTTTATTGCCCTTCTTTAATCATCAGGATGAATGGAAAGGGAGTTCCCATCCTCAAAGTAAGAGACGTGCAACTTCCAGACACAAAAAGGGAAACACCACATCCTATGCATCCTAAAGTGCTGACAGGACTGATCCAACATTGTCTCATCCATTGGAGCTCATCCAGGATGCTGCTGCAGGTGACTGATGTTATAAATAGCAACCAACTGAGCAACTCCATGATTTACATCAGCTGGCCCTCTGGGGCTTGCAATGAAACAGATTGTACTGTGCTCCACACAGATTAATGGGGTCCTATGATGCCATCCAAGTAATTCATTTGCAAAGTAGTGGGGACACACACACACATAAAAAAACCCAAAACCCTTATCCCATAGACATCAAAGCAGTAGGAAAATTTCTCAGCTGAAGACTAAGCAGTCTGCAATCAGAAAAAGAGGGCAGAGGGCTCCTGAGGTAAGTGTGATTAATTTCAAAACCTGCCAGGTCTAGAGCACTTTTCTCATTAGCTATTCAATCATTAATGACATCCAGAAGGCTCTGCCAGCAGCCAGGCTGAGGCACCAGCTATACTGAGCAGCCTGCTAAGAAAGCAGTCCCAGCAAAGAACAGGAATCAAAATCCACCTTTAAGTGGGAAAGCTACTGTGTGTTGTTGAACAGAGAAAATGACTTGGGAAGGATTATTTCCCATAGCTCCAGGGATGATTTAGTGTCATTTCAGATGACATGAGGCAAAGCTTCTTTGGTGTGAGGGTGCTGGAGCCCTGGAGCAGGCTGCCCAGAGAGGTTGTGGAGTCTCCTCTGGAGACTTTCAAGACCCACCTGGATGTGTTCCTGTGTGAGCTGCCCTGGGTGATGCTGCTCTGGCAGGGGTGGGTTGGACTGGATGATCTCCAGAGGTCCCTTCCATCCCTTGCCATCCCATGGTTCTGTGGCTCTGTGATTCTATGATGGCTCTATGATCATGGCTCTATGATCATGGCTCTATGGTAATGAAGAAGGAGCTGGTCAAATGTTCCAAGTCTAAGCAGTACATCAGGGGCCCACTGCAGCATGGAGGGACTATGCTTCCTGGGGGTGCCAACCCTTCCTATTCTACTGGCTCCATGTGAAGAGGAGGCCTGTGAAGATTTAGAGGTGACCTTTCCAAGGCACAGTTTGCATTGTGTTCAGTGATTGGGGCAAGGTCGTTTCCAGAAAGGCAAATTAAAATTAAGAAAATCTTTATAGGAAAGAAATAGAATCATGGAATGGTTTGGGTTGGAAAGGACCTTGAAGATCATCTAATTCCAACCCCCCTGCCATGGGCAGGGACACCTCCCACCAGCCCAGGTTGCTCAAGGTCTCATCCAACCTGGCTTTGGACACCTCCAGGGAGGAGACATCCACAGCCTCCCTGTGCAGCCTGTTCTAGTGCCTCCCCACCCTCACTCTAAAGAATTTCTTCCTCATCTCCAGTCTAAATCTTCTCTCCTCCATCTTCAGTCTGTTCCCTCTCATCCTCTCACTGCAAGCTCTTGTAAAAAGTCCCTTCCCAGCTTTCTTGTAGCCCCCTTCAGGTGCTGGAAGGCTGCTCTAAGGTCTCCTCAGAGCCTTCTCTTCTCCAGGCTGAACAGCCCCAAGTCTGCCAGGCTGTCCCCACAGGGGAGATTCTCTCTTTCATTGCAATGGCCATTGGGAAACCCAAGGTGTCAGATGACACAGTGATGGATGCCAACAGCAGAGTTAGTCACAGAGGATTTGTCAGCTCTGAGCATACCTCTCTCATTTCATCACACTGCTGGTTTTCCCTTAAAAGTTTCAGATCACCAAGTCAGTTCTGCAGACAGGACGGATCAGGAGACTTAGAAATTCTGAATTCAGCCTTTCTGACTCAGATGAGGAACACAGTCAGTGGCACTCCTCCCTCCACTGCCTGCTTTCAGAAAGCAGCCAGCTTTCCAAGCCTGCCCTTGGTATGAGGACAATTTGAACCTCCATCTGCCACTTCCTACTTCTGCTGATGGGTTTTGTCCTTTTCTTTTTGATAAATGGACAGAAGATGAACATGAGCTCATTCTCTAGGTTTTCAAACACAGAGCAAGTGGCTTTGGTTACCCTCAAGGTGTCAGCACAGATATAGAATCATAGAATCATAGAATCAGTCAGGGTTGGAAGGGACCACAAGGATCATCCAGTTCCAACCCCCCTGCCATGGGCAGGGACACCTCACACTACATCAGGCTGCCCAGAGCCTCATCCAGCCTGGCTGCAAACACCTTCAGGGATGGGACCTCAACCACCTCCCTGGACAATCCATTCCAGGCTCTCACCACTCTCATGGGGAAGAACTTCTTCCTCACTTCCAGCCTGAATCTCCCCACTTCCAGCTTTATTCCATTCCCCCTAGTCCTATCACTACCTGATAGCCTAAAAAGTCCCTTCCCAGCTTTCTTGTAGGCCCCTTCAGACATTGAAAGGCCACAATAAGCACAAAGTTCTTCAGCAGTCCATCAACTTAGTTGTAGAAACTGATTTATGGTTTTTCTTCCTCTGAATGTGAACCTTTAGCAGCAAAGCAGCAACAGTGTCACCCCCCCTCCCCCAAAGCAAAACTAGCAAAAAGACTGAGAGAGCTTTGCTCAGGATGTCTCTAATGGTGCCAGTTAAAAATCTCATCCATGCAAAGCTCCCAGCAAAGGACCAGGAGGGAAATTGCCTTTCACACAGTGGCACCAAAGTGCTCGTTTGGGATGCAACACTGAGAGAGCTGAGCTTCTAATTGTTACTTAATATAATAAAATGAGGCTCTTCAAAGCAGAAGTTACCTAATATAATAAAATGAGGCTCTTCAAAGCAGAAGTTTGAACTGCAATTATTTTAATTGATTAAAAAACAAACAAACAAACAAAGAAGCAAACCACTTATTAAGGCCTTTTTGCCATAAATGAGGAGCTGCCACATCAGCATGAATCTTGGAATCACAAACAGGTTTTTATGAAGATTTTATGTGGACATCTGAAACCTCACATAGAGAAAGCACTGAGCACCCTGGGCCAGTGCAAGTTGTCGCTACACACAGCAAGGGAGGCTGGGGGAGAGGAGTGGAAAGAGATGATTCAGAGAATGGTTTGGGTTGGAAGGCATCTTAAGGGTCATCCAGCTGGAAGAGGGGAGATTATACACTGGGAATTAGGAAGAGATTATTTCCAGTGAGGGTGGGGAGACACTGGAACAGGTTGCCCAGGGAGGTTGTGATGTCCCCTCCCTGGAGGTGTTCAAGGCCAGGCTGGATAAGACCTTGAGCAACCTGGGCTGGTGGGAGGTGTCCCTGCCCATAGTGGGGAGGTTAGAACTGGATGACCTTTGAGGTTCCTTCCAAACCATTCTATGATCCTCTGGTTCTATGACTGATGTGAAATGTACTAGGAGGAGAGAGTGCAAAGTTTCTGCCCTGCTGAGGACTTCACCATGGTTCTCCCCATTTTCAGGGGGATTGTTTTTCAGAGGGAGAAGGAGGCAAGTTGTTTGCTTTCAGGTTGAGATGCAGTGTTGTACTTTACAGGAAAGAGGTCTGGAAAGATTTTTCAAGGAGTGGAAAATATGAAACCTGCTCCCCAATAGAAACCTCCTCCAGTGGGCTTTTACCAGCCAGGATCTCTCTGCTGTGCTGGGCAGATACAGAGCTTGTTGCCTGCTGACTTATCCAACCAGGCCAGCCATGGTTTCAGATCTGCCTCCCCTGAAACCAGTGTCTCCCAGTAAATCAGACTGGCAGCTGAGATAAGGCAAGGCAGATAAAAAAAAAAGCAACAACAAAGCCCCAGAACAGCCCCAGCATTCTTTTCTGAAACCTGCTTTCTACTTTTATCAAGCAGAGTCAGCCTCTTGAACTCCAGGATCAAGATGCCTGCATCCAATTCCTCTGGCTGGAGAGAACCCCCACTGGGACCATGCTTTTCTCCAGGAGGATGAGTTAGGATCTATTTTCAGAACCAGCTTTTGTCAAACTATTCTTTTATAGCTTTATTTAAGTCATGTCCAACCCCCACCCCCCAAAAAAAAACCCAACAAGGTAATTGTGTGGAGGTGTGGGGAGGAAGTGATCATTTTTCATCATTTGGTCAAGTGAAGGTCAGACTCAATGATCTTAGAGGTCTCTTCCAACCTAAACAATTCTATAGGGCTCTAAGTGAACTGAAGAACAAAACACTAAATGAAAAGCATTCAGGGCCACCTCTGTGTGTCCTGCCTTCAGTGATAATATCTTCCTCCACAATTCATGGAAACTATTCAGACTTTGTTTGTTTAAGGGCCAGAGAAGGGCCAGGAGGATGAGCAGAGGGCTGGAGCACCTCTCCTATGAGGACAGACTGAGACAGTTGGGGTTGTTCAGTCTGGAGAAGACAAAGCTCCAAGGAGACCTTCTTGTGGCCTTCCAGTATCTGGAGGGGGCTCCAAGGAAGCTGGGGAGGGACTTTTGAGGGTGTCAGGGAGTGATAGGACTGGGGGGAATGGAGCAAAAGTAGAAGTGGGGAGATTCAGATTGGATGTTAGGAAGAAATTCTTCCCCAGGAGGGTGGTGAGACACTGGCACAGGTTGCCCAGGGAGGTGGTGGAAGCCTCATGCCTGGAGGTTTTTGCAGCCAGGCTGGAGGTGGCTGTGAGCAACCTGCTGTAGTGTGACGTGTCCCTGCCCATGGCAGGGGGTTGGAACTGGATGAGCCTTGAGGCCCCTTCCAACCCTGACAGTTCTGTGACTCTGTGACATACAGGTCAGCCCCTCCAGTGACTGTCTTTCTGTGACTTTCTCAGGAGGTGGTTGAGGATCCTTTTTTCTACCTAAAAGCATGATGTGCTACAGGGTTCTACTCTGAAAGATGCAGTGATTCACAAATACCTCAACAGAAATGAGAGCTAAAATAAAAAATTGCTCTGTGAGATTCAGATGTATACAAAGAAAGCCCAAAACACCCCACCAAAAGCCAAAGGAGAAGCTGGCTTGGCTTTGTTTCAGCACCATAATAAAAAAGAAAAAGGAATAATACTGTCAGGGGGGATAAAGAGACATTTATGAGACTTCAGGAAAATTAATTGTATCAATTTAGCAATGCTGAATGCCTAATCATGGTGAGCAGCTGGGAGTGACTCAGCACTGCATCAAGCATGCCCATTCTCTCAGGAAGCTTTGCAATTCAACAGGAGAAGCAGAGTGCAACTCTCTGGTGATTGACACTGCCTAAGACACGTGTTGAGGTGCTGGGGGATTGAGTCACTCTGCTTGTTTTCCTCCAAGTCAGAGCAGAGGAGATAGTCCAAAGAAACAGCCCCAGTCAGATTCTCAACCCGAAGCAAATCATTTGTCAAGACTTCAGGTGGTTCCCTAAGATCCTTTTTGCTGCCCCTTGTTCTTTTTTTATTTT
>VXBD01001315.1:20594-34110 GCA_013399975.1 Indicator maculatus | reverse complement strand
TTTTCCATTCTTTTTTTTTTTTTTTTTTTTTTTTATTTCCAGAAGGCAATTAGTTGTCTCTGGCAATTCATCTCTGGAGCTTGTGCCACAGACCTGTAAGCTGTTGCTGCTTCTGGTGCCACCAGAAAAGCTTTGTCTGGCTCTGTGTTTCTTGTGCACAGGGTGCCACCATTCCATGAACACTGCTGGTTGCCTACAGTTTGTGTTTGTCACTTTTACAAAAGGAGGGATTGATTTCTTGCCCACTTTTAAGCCTCTGCCATACCAGCTGCTGCTGCAGGCTTCTGTTTACCAGGAATTGCTTTGGACCATCAATGAGTTCCAAAATCACTGAATGGTAGGGGCTGGAAGGGAGCTCTGGTGAGATCACCCAGTCCAACCCCCCTGTCAGAGCAGGATCACCCAGGGCAGGTCACACAGGAACACATTCAGGTGGGTTTGGAAAGTCTTCAGAGAAGGAGACTCCACAACCCCCCTGGGCAGCCTGCTCCAGGGCTCCAGCACCCTCACACCAAAGAAGTTTCTCCTCATGTTGAGGTGGAACCTCCTGGGCTCCAGTTTGTGCCTATCACAGGACACCACTGTAAAGAGCCTGGCCCCTTCTTCTTGACCCCCACCCCTCAGATATTTACAAACATTTATGAGATCTCCTCTCAGCCTTCTCCTCTCCAGGTTAACCAGTCCCAGGGCTCTAAGCCTTTCCTCCTCACCCAGATGTTGCAGTCCGTTCAGCATCCTCCCAACCTCCATTGGAGGCTCTCTGGTATTTCTCTGTCCCTCTTGAACTGGGGAGCCCAGAACTGGACACAATACTCCAGATATGGTCACTATCAGTGAAATGATGGAAGGAGGGATGAAAGAGCAACAGTATCCTGGCTGGAACAAAATGGTCAGAAGCAGTGAGACGGAACAGTTTCTGCTTACTCTCTGAGCCCAATCTGCCCACTCAAAAGTCATCTTCCTGGCATGGGAAGGAGCAGTAAAAGGCAGTTCTAGGATTTTTTTCCCCTTCTGATATTTTCTGGCTGCTTAGCCTCATCTGTTCCATGTCCTGGCTATTCCCATCATTGTTATCAGTTTTTCTGTCAGAGGCTCCCTCACAGGCTCCTCTGCAAACCTCTGAAGTCCTAGGACTGGCTGAGCACCTGGATCACAGACAGGACTGCCAGAACACAAGATCTAGTTAGAGGGAAACATAGATTCCTGTCATCCTAAAATCATAGAACTGGTTTGGTTGGGAAAAAAAGAAAAACCCTCCAAGATCACTGAGTCCAACCATCAACAACAATAATTCAATGAAGCTAAAAGAAAACCAACAGCAAAAAGAAGTGGATGGCTGCAGGCCAGCAAGGACCATGTCCTGCAGCTCCATCTGCCAGGGGGATTTTGTGCTTTTGTGGCTGCTCTGTCTCATGCTTGGAAAAGTTGTCACCTGCTGTCAGCACCAACTGATCCCCAGGTGGTGTTTCCAAGAGCAGCCCATTGGAGTCATTGCAATGGACTTAGGGGCAGAGAGACTTTCCCAGTGGAGCTGCATTCTCCTTTGCCATCTGCTCCTTTCTAGAGAGGGAAAACAAGTCAAAAGCAGGATCCCACACCTCCCACCTGCTGAACCAAAAAGGTCTTTTGAAACACCAGGATGTGTAACAGGACATTAGGGGGAAGTTCTTCACAAAGAAGGTAGTGAAATCATAGAATTCTGTTGGTTGGAAAAGACCTCCAAGGTCATTGAGTCCAACTGCATCAACCCAACACCCCCATGGCCATTAAACCATGTCCCAGAGTGCCATGGGCACAGGTTTCTTCAAAACCTCCATGGATGGTAACTCCACTCCTTCCCTGGGCAGCCTGACCACTCTTGTAGGAAAGAAAATTTTCCCAGTATCCAATCTAGGATACAGGAACAGGTTGCACAGGGATGTGGTGAAAGCCTCATCTCTGGAGACAGTCAAGGTCAAACTTAATGGGTTCCTGAGCAACCTGATCTAATTGGAGATGTCCCTTCTGACTGCAGGGGGGTTGGACAAGGTGACCTAAGACCAGCCTGCTGCATTCTATGCTTCTATGAAGATGCTCCACTGCTGCTGCCCACAAGCTCATTGGCAACCAGTTCTGCTCCCCTGCTATGATGAAGAGTTAGTCAGGTCCCTCACAGTCACTGCTGAGCTGCACTGAACCCCGTGTGAGTCACAGCTCTGCCAGCACAGCTGTTCTTAGGAGCCACGCTGGCAGCCACTCCTCTGGCTGTGACAAGCCACACACCACAGGTGGGATTTGTATTTCTCGCCTGCATGCCTCACTTTTCCTGCCAAGCATGCCCATTTAGGTGCTCCATGGGTGCAGCCCCAAGCTGATCACAGAATCACAGAAGGGTAGGATTCAGAAGGGATCTCAAAAGCTCAGCCAGTGCAACCCCTATGCCAGAGCAGGTCCCACAGGAACACATCCAGGTGGGTTTGGAAATTCTCCAGAGAAAGAGACTCCACAAAGTCTCTGGGCAGCTTCCTCCAGGGCTCTGTCACCCTCACAGCGAAAAAGTTTTTCATTCTGTTCATGTGGAAGCTCCTCTGCTCCAGCTTGCACCCACTGCCCCTTGTCCTATCACTGGCCACCACCAAGCAGAGCCTAGCTCCATCCTCCTGACACTGCCCTTCAGAAACACCACTGAGGTAACCCTCAGTCTCCTCCAAGCTAAAGAGACTCAGCTCCCTCAGCCTTCTGATGACCATAGCAAGGCACTGCTGTGTCCATTTCCCTGTTTATAGCAAGCAAACTCAGGCAACAAGCTCTGGGGCCAGACCTCCAGATCCTTTATGACCTATTTGGTTCCACCCTAATTTGCCCTCTGCCAAAACCTGGGTCTGTATGAAGGAATCTCTTTAGCTTTTCAGAGCTGAGCTCATTCCATAAGTCACTCCAGAGCCTTGGTGAGCACAGATCCCAAAAGTTCAGTGCATCTAGTTCCAACCCCTGCCATGGGCAGGAACACCTTCCACTAGCCCAGGCTGCACATCCAATATGGCCTTCCAATAGAGATTTTCATCTTCTAACCTCCTGGGTTTATCATAGCAAAGAACATCCAGAAACTTTTCTACATTGCAGAGGTGATTTCCATCCAAATGTGAGTTTAATTTGAAAGACTGAACAAGAAGGGTTCTGGGGGTTTATTTTCCTTGCTTGGAGTTTGAGGAGGATGGAAAAAAAAAAGACAAAATAAGACGTTCAGTTATGTGCTTTGGTCATGGGCTGATGAAAAATAAATAGATAGATAAATAAATAAATAAATAAGATAGGATAAGATAAAATAAAATAAAATAAAATAATAAATAAGATAAATAAATAAATAAATAAAATAAAATAAAATAAAATAAAATAAAATAAAATAAAATAAAATAAAATAAAATAAAATAAAATAAAATAAAATAAAATAAAATAAAATAAAATAAAATAAATAGAAGGCTTTGAGTTAGCCTAAATCCACCTGCTTTCTGTGGGGGTGTGCCTAGGGGGGAGGCATCAGCAAGGCTTCTGTTGTAACATCTTCCAACTTATGTGCATCAGGGCTTCGTTTGTGTACATTAACTGAAGGCAGGGTGAAAAAAATATCTCTGCCAGGGAAAATGAAAGAAGTGAGGTCAGCATGAGGAAAAAAAAGAAAAAAACCAAGACATGAGTGTGAAGAAGGGGAGTGTGATGTGCTGGAGCTGGGGACATCCCCTGATTAAAAAAAAAAGGCAGGGAAGGAGGACAGAAGGGTGAATTATTCATGTCTCTGATCCAAAAGGCATTACTATCTTTTAGTTGCTGCTTCATTCTTCTCACCACTTCTTGTCAGTTGCATTGCCTCTGGGAAGGCCCCTGGCACCATTGCTTATTTTGTTCCTGTGAATGTCTTTCTGTCAGCTTGTGGTGAACGTTTCTTGCACTCCTTGGCTGAGTTCCTTGCAGTGCTTCTCCGTGGGCCACAAAGGTGTCACATAGTCAGGGATTTGCTTGAGGTTGCCAGCATCACCTGCACTGACTCATCCATCAGGGAACACAGGAGGATCTTTGGTTTCAGGGCTGGGGTTTTTTTGTGAAGTCATAAAATCACAGAATCACAAAATGGGAGGGGTTGGAAGGGACCTTAGGAGATCATCAAATCCAACCCCACTGCCAAAGCAGGATCCCTTAGGGCAGGTCACAGAGGAATACATCCAGAAGGGTCTTCACAGCCTCCAGAGAAGGAGGCTCCACAACCTCTCTGGGCAGCCTGCTCCAGGGCTCCAGCACCCTCACAGTAAAGAATTTTTTCCTCGTGTTGAGGTGGAACTTTCTGGGTTGCAGTTTGTGTCCATTGCCCCTTGTGCTGTCACAGGACACCACTGCAAAGAGCCTGGCCCCTTCTTGACACCCACCCCGAAGGTATTTGCAAACACTGAGAGAACCCCTCTCAGCCTTCTCTTCTCCAGGCTAACCAGCCCCAGGGCTCTCAGCCTTTCTTCCTCACCCAGATGTTGCAGCCCCTTCAACATCCTTGTAGCCTCTGTTGGACTCTCTCCAGTAATTCCCAATCCCTCTTGGACTGGGGAGCCCAGAACTGTACACAATACTCCAGATGCAGTTTTACCAGGGCAGAGCAGACGAGGAGGAGAACCTCCCTTGACCTGCTGACCACTCTCTTCTTAAGACACCCCAGGATCCCATTGGCCTTCTTGGCCACAAGAGCACATTGCTGCCTAACGGAGAACTTCTTCTCCACCAGGACTCCCAGGTCCTTCTCCACAGAGCTGCTTCTTGCAATGCACACACATGCTGCAAAGAAGGGGTGGCAGATAGAGTCCATGGTGCTGCACAACCTGCAGGCAACATGGAGAAGGCTAAGGGAGGCATCTCAGTGCTTTTCTGCACCTGCTGTGTGTGTGCCTTTCCTGGTGGTGTCCTGCCTTCCAGCACAACGTTGCAGGGGTTGTTTGGCAACGTGAATGACTCCTCCTGCACTACCCAGGTGTGTCACTGAGGGCTGAGATTCCCCCCACACCAACACTAAGCAGGCTAGCTCTGTCTGGAAAGCAAATGCAAGCTGTATTTACAAGCAGATCTACAATCTGTGATGAAATGCTCCCTCCTTGGAGGTGTTCAAAGACAGATTGGATGAGGTCTTGAGCAACATGGGCTGGTGGGAGGTGTCCCTGCCCATGGCAGGGAGGTTGGAACTCTATGATTCTATGATTCTTTGATTCTGCAAATCACAGTATCACCTTCACACAGTATATCAGAGGTTGGAAGGGACCTCAAGAGATCATCAGGTCCAACCCTCTGCCAGGATCACTTAGGGTAGTCCACCCAGGAATGCATCCAGGTAGGTTTTGAAAGTCTCCAGAGAAGGAGACTCCACAACCCCCCTGGGCAGCCTGCTCCAGGGCTCTGCCACCCTCACTGTAAGGAAGTTTCTCCTCATGTTGAGGTGAAATCTTCTATGTTCAAGTCTGAATCCATTGTTCCTTGTCTGATCACTGTGACCCACCCAAAAGAGCCTGGCCCCCTCCTCCTGACACCCACCCCTCAGCTATTGACAGACATTGATCAGATCCCTCTCAGTCTTCTCTTCTCCAGATTAAACAGCCCCAGGGCTCTCAGGCTCTCTTCACAGGGAGATGCTCAAGTCCCCTGAGCATCCTGATGATGAACCATTAGACAGAAGAGCAGTCTATCTCCACAATAACTACAGTTTTGAAGAAAGAAGGCAGAGCAGAGCCATGGATGACCCCTTCATCATCACTGGGTCAGCCTTTGGATGCCCTTCCTCCCAGGGTGTTTTGTCAGTGAGGAATATTTTTCTGGGAGGGAGTAATTTTGCTGTTGATGTCTGTAAGGTACTAAAAGAAGGAATGCTGTCAGGAAATGTATGTTGTAAGAATTTCCTGCTCCCTTGTTGAAGAAGGTGGTTGGCATTTTAGGTGCAGTTCTGAGTAGAGAAGAAGGCAGTGACAAGAATTCTGGGTTGTGCTTTAACTGTCCTCCACAGATAAGGAGTGCCTTAATTCTTAGTAGACCCAGATGGAGCCTAGGGTGTTGCAGGCAACGGGAGGATTGCTAGCAGATAAAACAAGGAGTCAAGGTGAAACTGAATCCCTTTCTCTTTCCCATCCCAGGCATTTGTGATCCTGCTGGCTGCAGCTCTTAGTATGAAATGTTAGAAAGCACCTTGCCTGCATTTGGGCTCCACTCTCCCCCTGGCCTCTTTAATAAAGGTCTTGCTGAAAGCTGTGAAGACAAAGAAAGGTTTCATTTCAGGGATGTGGGTGGAATCTCCAGAGGTTTGGCTTGTTGGGGTTTTTTTGCATCTAAGCTTGACAGATGGAAAATGTTTCCAAGGGAAGCCTGCACAAGAACTCCATGTGTAAATGGACTTGGCAAGTGCAGGAGAAAGAAAAACACCTCAGCTTCCTGCTTGAGAAGTCTCTGCTTCCATACCTCCTCAGCACATGACATGGCATTGAAGCTGGGGAGGAGTAGATTCAGACTGGAGATGTGGAAGAAGTTCTCTACAGTGAGGGTGGGGAGACACTGGCACAGGTTGCCCAGGGAGGTTGTGGATGTGCCCTCCCTGCAGGTATTCAAGGCCAGGCTGGATGAGCCCTTGAGCAACCTGGGCTGATGGGAGGTGTCCCTGCCCATGGCAGGGGATTGGAACTGGATGAGCTTTAAGGTCCCTTCCATCCCCAACCCTTCTATGATTCTAAGTCTCTTCATTTTGACAATGTCTCATAGCAAGCCCAGGTGTGACCATTCAATCAGCATGGCACACAGCTGAGGTGAGGCTCTGATGTCTGGATTGCTGAAGCATGAAGCTTTTCTTTCTCTGGGTCAGGTATTGGAACAGGTTGCCCAGGGAGGTGATGGAGTCCCACTCCCTGGAAATGATAAGAAATGTGGACATGCACTTTGGGTTATGTTTTTATGGCCATGCTGGGACTAGGTCATTGGTTCTACTTCATGTTCTTGTCCTCTAATCATCTTAGTGGCCCTGCACTGGATTCTCTCCAGTAGTTTTTGTCCTTCTTGCACTGGGGAGTCCAGAATAGGACACAACACTCCAGATGAGGCCTCACCAGGGCAGAGTAGAGGGACAAGAGAAGCTGTCTTGACCTGCTGACCACACTCTTCTTGGTGCACCCCAGGACTGGGGAGTCCAGAATAGGACACAACACTCCAGATGAGGCCTCACCAGGGCAGAGTAGAGGGACAAGAGAAGCTGTCTTGACCTGCTGACCACACTCTTCTTGGTGCACCCCAGGATGCTGTTAGCCTTCTTGGCCACAAGGGCACATTGCTGGTTCATGGTCATCCTATTGGCCACCAGGACTACCAGGTCCTTATCCCAAGATCTGCTGTCCAACACATCAGCCCCCATCCTGTACTGATCCATGTTCTTAAGGCAATGGCAATGTGGAAGATAACTACTGGGGGGAANCACCCTCACTGTAAGGAAGTTTCTCCTCATGTTGAGGTGAAATCTTCTATGTTCAAGTCTGAATCCATTGTTCCTTGTCTGATCACTGTGACCCACCCAAAAGAGCCTGGCCCCCTCCTCCTGACACCCACCCCTCAGCTATTGACAGACATTGATCAGATCCCTCTCAGTCTTCTCTTCTCCAGATTAAACAGCCCCAGGGCTCTCAGGCTCTCTTCACAGGGAGATGCTCAAGTCCCCTGAGCATCCTGATGATGAACCATTAGACAGAAGAGCAGTCTATCTCCACAATAACTACAGTTTTGAAGAAAGAAGGCAGAGCAGAGCCATGGATGACCCCTTCATCATCACTGGGTCAGCCTTTGGATGCCCTTCCTCCCAGGGTGTTTTGTCAGTGAGGAATATTTTTCTGGGAGGGAGTAATTTTGCTGTTGATGTCTGTAAGGTACTAAAAGAAGGAATGCTGTCAGGAAATGTATGTTGTAAGAATTTCCTGCTCCCTTGTTGAAGAAGGTGGTTGGCATTTTAGGTGCAGTTCTGAGTAGAGAAGAAGGCAGTGACAAGAATTCTGGGTTGTGCTTTAACTGTCCTCCACAGATAAGGAGTGCCTTAATTCTTAGTAGACCCAGATGGAGCCTAGGGTGTTGCAGGCAACGGGAGGATTGCTAGCAGATAAAACAAGGAGTCAAGGTGAAACTGAATCCCTTTCTCTTTCCCATCCCAGGCATTTGTGATCCTGCTGGCTGCAGCTCTTAGTATGAAATGTTAGAAAGCACCTTGCCTGCATTTGGGCTCCACTCTCCCCCTGGCCTCTTTAATAAAGGTCTTGCTGAAAGCTGTGAAGACAAAGAAAGGTTTCATTTCAGGGATGTGGGTGGAATCTCCAGAGGTTTGGCTTGTTGGGGTTTTTTTGCATCTAAGCTTGACAGATGGAAAATGTTTCCAAGGGAAGCCTGCACAAGAACTCCATGTGTAAATGGACTTGGCAAGTGCAGGAGAAAGAAAAACACCTCAGCTTCCTGCTTGAGAAGTCTCTGCTTCCATACCTCCTCAGCACATGACATGGCATTGAAGCTGGGGAGGAGTAGATTCAGACTGGAGATGTGGAAGAAGTTCTCTACAGTGAGGGTGGGGAGACACTGGCACAGGTTGCCCAGGGAGGTTGTGGATGTGCCCTCCCTGCAGGTATTCAAGGCCAGGCTGGATGAGCCCTTGAGCAACCTGGGCTGATGGGAGGTGTCCCTGCCCATGGCAGGGGATTGGAACTGGATGAGCTTTAAGGTCCCTTCCATCCCCAACCCTTCTATGATTCTAAGTCTCTTCATTTTGACAATGTCTCATAGCAAGCCCAGGTGTGACCATTCAATCAGCATGGCACACAGCTGAGGTGAGGCTCTGATGTCTGGATTGCTGAAGCATGAAGCTTTTCTTTCTCTGGGTCAGGTATTGGAACAGGTTGCCCAGGGAGGTGATGGAGTCCCACTCCCTGGAAATGATAAGAAATGTGGACATGCACTTTGGGTTATGTTTTTATGGCCATGCTGGGACTAGGTCATTGGTTCTACTTCATGTTCTTGTCCTCTAATCATCTTAGTGGCCCTGCACTGGATTCTCTCCAGTAGTTTTTGTCCTTCTTGCACTGGGGAGTCCAGAATAGGACACAACACTCCAGATGAGGCCTCACCAGGGCAGAGTAGAGGGACAAGAGAAGCTGTCTTGACCTGCTGACCACACTCTTCTTGGTGCACCCCAGGATGCTGTTAGCCTTCTTGGCCACAAGGGCACATTGCTGGTTCATGGTCATCCTATTGGCCACCAGGACTACCAGGTCCTTATCCCAAGATCTGCTGTCCAACACATCAGCCCCCATCCTGTACTGATCCATGTTCTTAAGGCAATGGCAATGTGGAAGATAACTACTGGGGGGAAGGAGCTGTTCAGTAGGATTTGTACTTTAAGTGAAGTAAAGGTTTAGTCACAAACCTCCAGAAATAAGAAAGGGTTGGAATTAAGCACAGCCTCACTGGAAATCATAGATTCCTGGAATGGTTTGGATTGGAAGGGATCTTAAAGATCATCTGCTTTCAGCCTCCCACTAACCTCATCCAACCTGGCCTTGAATACATCCAGGGAGGGGACATCCACAGCTCCCTGGGCAACCTGTACCAGTGCCTCCCCACCCTCACTGGAAAGAATTTCTTCCTAATCTCCAGTCTCAATCATCCCCTCTTCCAGCTCAAAGCCATTGCCCCTTATCCTATCACTCCAAGCCCTTACAAAAATATTCCTCCCAAATTTTCTTGTAGGCCCCCTTCAGGAGCTGGAAGGCTGCTTTAAGGTCTCCCTGAAGCTTTCTCTTCTCCAACCCCAACTGCCTCAGCCTGTCCCCACAGGAGAGCTGTTCCAGCCCTCTGATCATCTCTGTGACCTCCTCTACCCACTCCTGCCCATGTCCACATCCTTATTCCATGGTGAAAACAGCATTCCAAGGTGCAAGAAGACACAGGGTGCTGATGTTGTTTCTGAAGCTCTACTTCATTCTGTGGAACTGATTTGCTTCTCCACATCCTCTGCCCTGTTTATTTTGAAAGATCAGAACCAAGGGCCCAGGGGACACGGCCACAGATCTGGCAGTGATCCCTGGAATAACCACCAGTACACAAGGGAAGGAAAACAGTGACTGGCCAGGAAATTAGAGCTGTTTTTATTAGCACTTTATTCATCCCAGTCCACTTCAGCTTCATTTCTTGAACTCCTATCTGGGAAGCCACCAGACACCTCAGGATAGTTATTTATGGTTTCTCCTAAATGCTGGCAGAGTTTTGCTGCCATCACCAAGACACCAGAGGTGTGTCATTCTGAAGTGAACATGCAGTCTAAAAGCACATTGGTACACAAGGGGACAAGTCCCCTCCTCCAGACATGTTTGGAATTTACCCTCAGCAAGGGAAATGTCCATGGAAAGCTTCTCCTGAAAGCCAGCAAGCAAAGGGACTGCCAGTCCCATCTGAAAGTGGAATTAGTGTTGTGCACTTTGAGTTGTTTGTACAACTCAGGCAGGAGTTCTACAGGCTCCCTCTCAGCAGAATCACAGAAGGCATCAGGTTGGAAGGGACCCTCAAAGGTCATCAAATGCAACCCACCTGAGGTTAGCAGGGACACCTCCAACTAGATCAGGTTGCCCAGGGTCCCATGAAGTTTGACCTTGAATGTCTTCAGGACTGGGCAGCCTGTTCCAGTATTTCACCACCCTCATTGTGAAGAACTTCCTTCTGATGCTCAACCTAAATCTCCCCTGCTCCAGTTCCAAACCATTGTCCCTGTCCTGTCACTCCAAGCCCTTCTAAACAATCCCTGCCCAGCCTTCCTGTAGGTCCCCTGCAGACACTGAAATGCAGCTCTAAGTCCTCCCCAGGATGAACAACCTCAATTCTTTCATCCTGTCTTTGTGGAAGAGGTTCTCCAGCCTACTGATCATCATTGTGAACTTCCTCTGGGCCCACTCCAGCAGGTCCATATCCTTCTTGTGTTGGGGTACCCCAGAGCTGGACACAGTACTCCAGGTGAAGTTTCAGCAGAGCAAAGAGGAGAGGCAGAATCATCTCTCTCATTCTACTGGTCAGAATTAATTTGGAGCAGCAAATATGGGTCCAGTTTTATTCATGCCAGAAGGGAGATGGACACTAACAGACCTATAAATGTGCTACCAACACAAAGGATCAATATATAAATCCATGGAATCATCAGCCATAGGTTCAGGGAGTCAGAGAATCATGGAAGTCATCTTCCTGTAAGTGCCTGCCTTGGATCCTGCTTTCTATTCACCTGTGCATCTGAAATCAAACTGGAGTTGTTATTCATGTTCATTGTCTTTTAAACAGCTTTGGTGCAAACCCAACTTTCCCAGTCCACACAGCCTTCCCTAAACCTCTTTTGCAACCCCAGTGGTAGACAATACATGTTTTTAAAAGGCCAGGAATGCTTTTCCTTCCCAGTTCACTGGAAGAAAACAATGTTTTGCTGACCTTGGGAAATCTAACATCCAAGGAAATCTTCAAGTCTCTGTTGAAGAGGAATTTAAAAAAAAAAAAAAAGAGAGAAGCCAAGATAAGCCTGGAATTGAACCACACTGCTAGATAAAGGATGCAATGACTCAGAGAGCAATGCTAGGAAAGCACAAACATCCCTCTGCATATATGTGAGTGCTGAACTTAATTTGCTGTATCTTAGCTACTTGGGTCCCAAAATACATTTCCTTTTCTCCCAGATAAGAACTTTGCTTTCCTCTCTTATTCTCTAATGCTGTTTGTCAATACCCTGTGCCCTTGAGATTATTCATTACAAGACAAAACAATTGGCATGAAGATAGCATCAGGAAAAAAAAAATGTAGCTCAGTGCATACCAGAGGCTAATTCAGACACTCTGCAAAGCAAAAGTCCATTTGTTTCATGCCATTAGGACTGCAGATAATGGCAACATACTCAGGCAGAAGCTAAAGTGCAGGTTGCAGTAGCCCCCAAGTGTCACTCTCAGATTTGAGGATCCCCTGGCATGGCTGTGGTCACACACCTATCTTAGCCTTCTTCAGGCTCCAGTCTGTCCACAAGCTCCAACTCACAGAGAGGCTGAGAGGAGCCAGCTTACACCACAGACCTCAGAGAGAAATGATCTTCATAGAGCCAGCACAGAGCCACAGCAAGCTGTGTACTTGTGTCCCTTACTGGAATCATGGATTCACATGGCTTGGAAGGGACCTTAAAGATCATCCAGTTCCAACCCCCCTGACATGGACAGGACATCTCCCACCAGCCCAGGATGCTCAAGGCTTCATCCAACCTGGCCTTGAATATGTCCAGGGAGGAGGCATCCACAGCCTCCCTGGGCAACCTGTTCCAGTATCTCCCTACCCTCACTGGACAGAATTTCTTCCACATCTCCAGTCTAAATCTGTTCTCTTCCAGCTCAAAGCCGTTGTCCTTCATCCTAGCACTACAAACCCTTGTCAAAAGTCCCTCCTCAGCTCTTGGGTAGCCCACTGCAGGTACTGGAAAGCTTCTCTGCGGTCTCTCTGGAGCCTCCTCTTCTCCAGGCTGAATAGCCCCAACTCTCAGCCTGTCCTCACAGGGGAGGTGCTCCAGTCCCCTGATCACCTGTCCTTGCACAGCCTGCTGCACTTTGTAATGACACAGAGAGAGAGAGAGATGCTTAGTATCCAGTAGGGATGTCAAAGACTTGTCATAACCAGTTCATGAGACACTTGACTTTCACAGTACCTGCCTGTGAGCTTCAAATTAGATTTGTCCAACTTCATTTTCTATTCATGCTCCAGCCAGCTGCTTAAGGTGGAAGGCTACCAGCTCAGGGCAAGGCAAGCAAGACTCCTGAAGAGCAGGTGGCAAGTGTGTCCCTTCCCCTCCCAGGTGGCATTCCTACACCCAGCACACAAATATCCCCCACGAGTGACGTTAGTGAGAGTAAGCTGGGGGTGGGGGGAGATAGCAAAGCAGCCCCCAACCTCCCACACTGGGGAAATCTGTGCCTGGGTGACTAAGTGGCCATTCATCATTTCCTGAGCTCCCTGCTGGCAGCCAGCCAGCCAGCAGAGTGTGCACACTGGAATTAGAATAGATTGGGAGGCAGGACTTTGGTCCAAATTGATCTGCATGATGATAATGCTTCCGAGAGCAGCTCCACTTTTTCTTCTTCTTCTTTTTTTTTTTTTTTTTTTTGTTATTTTAAAGGCCCATTGTGTGTTTCTGCAAAGGAGATGGGGGGAAGGAAGGCTTAGGAAAATAACAGGAAGGAAATCTAAGAATCTAAGGCCAGGATGTATACTTTGTTTTTAATTTATTGTTATTATTATTGTTATTATTATTGCTGTTGTTGCTATTATTATTGCTGTTGCTATTATTATTGCTATTTCTATTATTATTATTACTGCTATTATTATTGCTATTTCTATTATTATTATTACTGCTATTATTATAATTATTATTGCTATTGCTATTATTATTACTGCTATTATTATTGTTATTGCTATTATTATTGCTGTTGTTATA